>VZTA01014342.1:481918-547622 GCA_013398855.1 Mohoua ochrocephala | reverse complement strand
TCCCACTGCAACAGGTTCGGGCGGGGCTGTTGTTTGTGGAAGCTCAGAACCGCACTGGAGAAGTTCACCGAGGACTATCTTCTGTGGGGAGAGTCCCATGGCATACACAGAAAAGGAACTCTTTTCCTTAAAGAAAGACTCTTAAAAATGAGTGTACTGACCAAACCTCATGTTCTTTTGTTTCCCTTGTGTATATTGGTATATTGGTGGATTGGAAAGAGGGAGGTACTGGGAATAAGGGATTGTTCTGGAAGCTTGCTTTAATTCCCCATAATTCTATTCTTTCACTGTTATTTCTGTTAGTAATAAATTCTCTTTAGATTACCAAGTTTGAGCCTGTTTTGCCTTAAAGCTCTTCCGTTTTTTCCTCAATAATCCTTATTCTTGCCCCCCACAAAGGCTGGATTTTTGGTTCCCCTTCTCTGTTTATCATGGCAGAGGCATATAAGTAAATAGTTTGTTGGTGCTGGGTATTTAATCAGCCCAAACCCGCGACAGAGGGTGACATTAAGAAGGAGTGCAAGATAGAGGGCCAGAAGAGCACAAAGGAGAAAGCTCAGAAAAATGAATGTTCTCTATGACTGGGCACCAGAATAGCCAGACAGAAGACTGATGGTTATCCATACCACTTCTGGCATCTCAGTCATCCTATGGGAAGTCTTCTCCACCACCAGCAAGAACAAGGAGCTGGCCAGCCACGACAAAGTGAAACCTGGACTGCCACTGGGTGAAGAAATGGGCAGTGAGGAGCATATTCCTGTGAATCTAATAACTTTTTGAAACAAATAAGTGAAAGGCAACAATCCTGTTAAATACAGAAGAGGGGTGTGTGTGTATATATATATTTATATGCATATATTTATACACACACCAAGAAGGTTATTGAAGATGTGCAAGAGAAAAGGGTCCTGTTATTTTCTTAACTGGACTGATTATCCCACAGCTGGTCAAAAGAAGGACTTCAGAGAGCACTGAGGAAAGCTGTCCTACCCTGACTCCCTGCCCACAGGCCCTGAACAAGCGAGAGATGCTGGCAAGCAGATGTCAGTCATGACTGGAAGAGGGTCTTGTGCCTTTCCTTATGATAATTCCATGTCAGATGGGCTAAAGCTTGCTTGGCATATCAGGGTAAAGACATTGCCAGAGTGTCCTCTGCTTTTCTCAGTTGTGCAGCTGGGGACTGAACGGGACAGTTCATGTGGCAGGAATAACATCACACCACTGGCATTTGAAGACTCTACACCTTTTAGGTAAATCCTGAGTTACAACAAGCAACAACCTCAGGCTGCAGGGTCTGCTCACAGACTCTGTGGTCTGGAAACGCAAGCCAAGGAGTGATGTGGATTTCACATCAAGAAGTTTTTTTAGCACATTTAACAACTGTGAAAGATGAAAACTAGGCACAAAAGACTAAACATGCCTCAGAGGAGCCAGAGAATTAGTTAGGCATGTGGATGAATCAGTAGATGGGACTTTGAAACCAGACCTTACTTTTGAGCTAAGCCTTTGGCTGGAGGGGTTGGATGAGCCATTAAACCTGCATATATAGAATTCATTCCCTGTACCAGAGGTCACATATGTATGAGACCACCCTCATCTCTCTGAATGACAGCAACTGAAAGGCAGCTATGGGAAAATCTATCCTTCATGCATGCAACAGCCTTTTGTCCTTGAGAAGAAGGATACCAGGCCTGGGACTGATTGTACCTGGCATCTTTTTCCCCTCTTTGGAGGTGATGCACCACAGAGGCTTGCTCACCTCAGGGATAGAATGATCCATCACATTCCTGGATTCCCTTCCCAGAGCAAGGCACGGCAAAACGTGACTGGAACCTGAGGTGAGGAAAAGGAAAGGAAAATGTCGTCATTACTGATAGCTCATCTCAGTTCCCATGGTGCTCCAGCCATAAAACGACAAATATCCTCTCAAAAAGCAGAAATTTGTTGTTCTCAAAAATGGATAATCTGAGTAACCAGAGGAAAAATAAATTTCACCTGTGGATGAAAATCAGGGGTACTAGGGGGCACTTCAAAACTGCTAAGCAGCAGTGACCAGATCAACAAACACCAAGGAATACTTGAGGTACAACTTTTCATGTTGCTGATGATACAAGTAACTGCATATATCCTTTCCAGTGTGTTATTAGGTTGGCATCAAGAGAATAAAAATATTAACTGCAGGCAGTAAACACTCAAGAGACTGCCTACCACAGCCCTGTGATCCTCCCGAAATTACAGTGTACATCATGGGGGAGGACAGAGGAGACAACAGTGGATGACGTACCTTGAAATCTGCTTCGGAAATTAGAGCAATGAGCCATTTTCTTAAAAACTGTTGATATGACAAGCTGTTGTAAGTGAAAATTACCTGCACTTCTTGTGGTGACCTTAAGGGAAGATAAACCCAAGCCTCATCCACAAAAATCAAAGACCTAACATGCATTTAGCCATCATATATTTAATTTCCCTGTTGAGGCAAGAAGATAGTGGCACACAGTGACACAGTCTTGTTGATGCTTGGTAGCCTGAGAATAACAGCACCTGACCAGTCTCCAAAGTCTAACCTATAAAAGCCAAAGTGGAAAGGTGCCCATCAGGACTCTGGTCTATCATTATAGGAGAATAACTCGTGATCAATCAAAGGACTGATCCATTGTTGTGCCTGCTCAGCATCACTAGAGTTTTCTGTCCTTCATCATGCATATGAACTGGCAGAAGCATAAGAGATGGTGGTATACTCATGCTAATTTTTCAGACAAGTTTCTTTAAGTTAGGATGGATGAGTATAGTGTTGTCTAGAAGTAGCAAAAAGCAGCAAGGATGCCATGGGGAGGATTTACAGCACGTAGGAGCTGACAGCATTTCCTGGGTCTGTAGCTGGTTGGCTACATAAAGCAGTTTCAGAGAAGGCTGTATGAGGGCTTTGAAATTTAAAGCAGTGCCCTTTGGATGTACATCTAGCCTGGAGCAGCTGGCTACAACACAGCTGTGTAATCCAGGAAACTGCCTGGTTGGATTTTGCCAGACAATTTTGTGGAGATTTCACACAGTTGTGTATGTATGTCTGCAGCAAATGGTTAAAATGGGTGTTTGGAAGTAGAGACATGAACCTTAAAATACTGATCAAACAAAAAAAAAAAAAGAAAAAACTCTTGTTATTCCACTAGATATTGGGCTCTGTGGAACGTGCTCATGGAGCATTTGAGTTTGGGGGTGGGACAAACTGGGATGTGCCCTCCTCTGACAGTACATAGCATAAGCTGCTGTTTAAAGCACGTGAAAAATAACAAGAAGGGACTGAAATCTAGTTAATAAAATGCTTCCTCTAGGGTCATCCACATTGTTGCCATCAGTAAAGAAAAAAAATTAGTTTTGGAAACCTAGACAGGTAGCGTGGATCGGGTAATGCAAACAGTGTGTGTGAGCACACCCCGCGCTGGCTGACATACCCGTGTCATGTGGAGAAATGTGTGCCCAAAATAACAGAAAATCTGCCATCTATTTTATCTTAGCAGCTCTGGGTGGGAGGGCCTATTAATCAGATGGCAGTCTGTGTGCATCAGCTCCAATATGGTGCTACCTCAAAACAACAGACTCGCACATTTCCGTCATCAGCCTGCTTTACTCTCCACCATGAATGAGCTGCATCAGATCATGTAAAATCACCTTTTACAATGTATTTCATACTGATTGTGTAATGAAATGTTTATATTTGAATATGGAACTGGAAGGGAAAATGTCAACATCCATAATGAATTTTATCCCACCATCTGCAGAGCAGGTCAAATAATAGGAAAAAAAATGTCATCCTCCCGCAAGACAAAACAGATTGTTTTCAGTGAGCATTGTTTTCCAGGACAGATGTTATGGTGGCTTGAGAAGGAAAAAATGCAGTTGTACATTATCTCTTCGGGAGAAGGGCAGATTGGAAGTCTGGGATCTTAAACAAAAGCAAGAGGGAAGGAAAGTGGCCAAGTTCTGGGGACAGAAAAGTCCACCAGAACCAGTAACATCCCCATGGACTAATAACAAAACTGCTGAAGAGGTTCAGGTAACTCTGGATTTTCCTTTGTTGTTTATTGATCTCCACTGAATCACAATTTGCAATTCTATCCCCTGATTCTTACCACTTTGGGGTGCTGCTGATCCTGCACCACAGGCACTGAGATTTTATGAATTATTGTTATTTAAGACAGCTGTTTTAAACTGGTTTGTGTCTGTTGTGTAACTGAAAAACTCTTACCATGGAACTATTGAGCATTTTAGAAGAGCCATCCATTCAACTGGTCCAGCAAGGACAAATAATGTGATAGCTGTGAGGAAAGTTAAAATATAGAATTTACATTTCTGCTTGAAATAACACCCCAGAAAATTCTGTGAATAGTTGCTCCTGAGAATGTATTTGTTTTTATTCAGTACTCAGAATGAAACATATGAGGAGATTTTCTTAGACATTGTCAGCATCTGAATTTTTGTTTGAAGATTTTTTATTTATTTATTTTTGTGTTGGAGAAGGATAAAGCCAAGCAATTAACCGAACAAGTGTTCACATTGCAATCAAGTATTTGGATAGAACACGCCTTTGGGATCCTCCTCTGTCCTGTTATGCATAATACATGGACACATTAGGAAAAGCCATATCAGTTTTACAAAGGAGCAAAGGCCTGTCCTAGCCACATATCAGCTTTTCTTTTTCCTCACTTTTTTTCTTTCCCATAAATTTCCTGCACAATGTCCCTACTTCCCCACTTGTGCTCGAATTTTCCTCCTCCTTCTGTACAGCACGGGCATCACCAGTAGTAAAGAACACAGATCTCTTTTCTCTGAATTTCTAAGCTCTCTCCCTCCATAGTATCCAGCTGTGAGCTGAAACAAATTGCAGGGAAATTATGCTCAGCCATCACAGCCAAGATAACAGCACTCAGTTACTCCGTGGAGCTGCATGTGCATTTATCTGGCAGATTAAAGAGTGCGCTATGCTCAGGGCAGATGGGCTCTTCAAATACTTCAGCTTCCAAACTCTAACAAGTCTTTTATGAGCACATATTGACTGAATTAAAAAAATCAATAGTCACCAGGTAAATAAAAGGTGTGCTTTTGACAGCGGAGGAACCAACCTAATTTTCAAGTTTCTATTCCCACTTGTTGTGGTATAGCAGTTTGCCAGATGTAATTTTTTTTCTTTTTTTTCACTCAGAGGCAAAATTAAAGTATGTTTTTCCCTTCCCCTTTGTTCACAGAAATGTAAGAACTATTTTTAGTTAAAGCTTTCTCCAAAAAAAAAAAAAAAAAGAGAGAAAAATCAGCCTAAGGGCACTTCTGGAGAGAGAAATTGCATTCTGAACTTGTTTCCTCTGAAAGCTGAAAAAAAGATCTTTTAATGGAATTTGTCAGGCAGCCTTAACTGTAGGCAGTGACCCAAGTGCACAGTAAGCACCTAAAGTTCATTTGCTTTGGTTATGATCTAATACACACTTCATATGCGCTGTTTTGGTGTTCTGTGCTACAGCAAAGTAATTGCTTAAGTGTTCAAGAATAATTGATATGGGAATTAAGGTACAAAGTTAGATCCGTTCAATTTATCTTGCAAAAGTAACTTCTTCCTGCCCGTCCCCCGCCCCTTTATTCATTTAGTAAAGTCACTTAATGCAAAGATCAATGTTCCCTTAGGATTCTGTGGAAAATAATAATTTCTTTATACCTTGTTACCTGTTTAGAGTATAAAGCCTCTGGGAAAACAATTGCTCCATGCTGTTTCCTTATGATACAAGGAATAGTGGAGTCACCAGCTGTTGAAGGAATGTAAACAAACAGAACCACCTTAACTGAGTCTAAAAATTCACAAACTTTATAAGCAGTAGTTCATATCCAGGCTGGGTCCTAACTTTGAATTGGAAATAGATTTTGACTGTTACCTTCAATCTCTATCACCATCCTGGTATAACAGAACACAAAAATGAGGAATATTGCATCACTACTGCTTTTTGATTGGAAAGCAGTCCCGTATTTTGTGACTGCAGTGGCACTGTTGCTGGTTTAGGTAAGACAGGTGTACACAGCAATGGCACCATCTACCCCCAAACCCAGCACCGTCCCAGGGGAACTGCACAGTGCACGCGATCCTCCAAGGTTTTATTCAGCTGCCATCGATTGAAACACTGTTCTCGCTTACCTGGATGAGCTGGGATGCAATTGAAAGCACGGGCAATGCCTCCACCATAGCTGCCAACTCATCCCAAAGGCTGAGGGAACAGAGCTGCTCGTTATTTCCAAGGTGCCTTTAGGGCCAGAGAGAGACAGGATGTAGCCAACCATCACGGTTAAAAGCTGACAGTCACTTAGAGAGGTGGGTAGAAAGGACAACCTGTGTGACTGGAGTCCATACATCTAGAAGCAATTCGAGAGAAGAGAGAAGTTTAAAACTGCTCTTTGAGAAAGATGTAAACTTGAAACTCTCCCCTGGGAAGAATTTTATTTAATGTATAATCCTGCTCTGGGTTCACTTAAATTTAGTTAAAAATTACATCCTCAGGGGTAAACTTAAATGATAAGACAATTGTCAAAGAAGGATAAACCCCTTCTTTCCTAATGTTGTAAATCAAGGCTGTTGTAAATCAAGGCTGTTGTAAATCAAGGTTTTACCGTGGAGTGGGAAATGCTTTCACTCCAACATTTGTCCATGCCTTGATCAAAACAAAACCTAAACCAAAACAAAAATTCTGCAGAGCTGGAATGCAGGATTTCTGCACTTCATCTATTTTATTACCTTCCTGCTTTCTCTTTGCATGATGTCATCATTAGTGCTACACGACACAATTTGAACTGAAACAAAGAGCTTTGTGCTGATAAATGGAATGTTTCAGTCTATCAAAATGACTTCCCTACTTGAGAGAAAGACGTTGTTTGATTCTTCCACAGGAAGATTTGTTTTCTAAATCCTCACATATTCTGCTGCTGAAGTAGACCTGGAGAATATTTTTTACTGGCCCTTATCTTTTCCTATTTTTTTAGCCATGTATATCTTTTTATCTTATTAATCTAAGGAGTACTTCTCAGTCAGACAACTACGGATTGTCTGAACATTAAACCCATATCTTTTTGCAAAACAGAATGAACCTAGTTAGACTGCCCTGAGGCCTGAATGCTGTTGATTACTTCTGTATGGCTTTTGCACGTTTTTCCTAGACTTCTTTCTTCATTGTAGTTATTTTCTTCATGATTATGTTTTAGCTGGAGAAGGCAGTCCTGTTTAAAAAATCGGTGTTGATTTATTTGGAAAAGAAAGCGATACGTAACTGAACCCTGTAGGAGGAATCCCTTGTGTTACAGGTTTGTTATAGATGACATGCCAAGCTGAAATGGAAAGCCACTGGTATCATTGCCACTTAGGGCTGAGCTCCCCTCTGTCTGGAGAAGGAGTGTTGTGGGGTTCCCAGGAGAAGCCCACTCTGGAGGCTGAAGGTGGCATTTTAGGTTTCACCTCCTCTGTCTCTCACACTGCATGAATCACAGAAGATTCTGCAGAGGTTTTATTTTTCTTCTAAATGAGCAATAGATGCTTATGTGCTGTAAAACCCCAGCTTTCCTGTATTTCTTTCCTGTCTCATCTGTCCTATAAAAGGAGGAAAGCCCTTCCTCACCTCCCAGTACTTGCTTACTTCCCAGGGATGTTGTTAGGGGAACTACACTATAGATTGCAAGCTACAGTATGAATGGAGCTGTATTAATACATAAGACACAGACAGAAGGATGAATATCATCCCCAAGGAGCAAAAACACCTGCCATTATTGTGGAAGCTACAGAAACCAGTGCAATATATTCAGTAGCTTACACAATAGCAATAGAAAACTATTAAAGCAGAGGAAGCTGGCCAAAAGGTAAGCCCAAAGAATCTCTTCTCAAAGGCAGGTTTTTATTTGGACCTTGTTCCTAGTTTGACATCTTTGCATTATTGCTTTTTTAGCTTTATGAAACACAATAATTCTCTTTCTTATATGAATTCTAGACTTAATTCTCTCTGGCTTCCAAATGTAGCATCCACTCAGAGAAACGGCATCAGTGGCATGTTAGCATTAAGGCCACCACGTGGGGTTACCCTGTCATATGATGTGGGACAAGTGGCAATGCCATGGGAGAAGCAGTCAGGTCAGCTGCTGGGTACCCCAGAGCTTCCAGATACTCAGGGACGGTCACAAAACCCATGTCAGTCACCAGGGACCCTCACAGCCAAAGCCCAGGGGCTTCTGTTCATTTGCAGGTAGGACTGACCTCTGTGGACAGGATTCACAGTGCATTCAATAATCCCCTTAGATCAGCTGGAGGCATCCTGAAACTCAGTATGTGCCCTGCTGGTGGTGACATTTGCAGAGGAAAAACTTTTGGAGTTGAGAGTTCACAAAGGCAGGGTCTGACCCATGAGCTACACAAAGCAGCTGAAACAGCCAAACACGGGGAACTCCTCATGACTGAATGAGGGTCATTCATGGATGTTATTTTATGTCTAGATGAATGAAAACGTTTGAGAGAATCACAAACTGTTGGTGGTGACTGTATTCCTCCATTTCTGGAAAGGAAATAAGAGCAAATTTTCCCCTGGCTTGGTACTTCCTTAGTGATAACTGCAGTTCCCTGACATCTCCCCTCACTCTTTTGTTCTCCCTGTCCCTGAGGAGAAGTGAGTTGATGTCAGAGATATTTACAAGTGTATACAGGTGTATCTGAGCATCCAGCAGAGAGACTGGGAGAAGTGCAGAGCTCAGTAATTCACTGTCTCTGGAGTCTGTCACATCTATTCTGAACAGATATTCCATATAACAGGTACAGTATCTGAGCATAAAAAGTGTGTCCTTTATATCACAGCTCTGATGCGTTGCTTTATGGTTTTATTACAGTGTTTCACAGAGAAGAAACTAGAGTCATACTCAATAAATTCCAGCAACAGGAGCACGATTCAACCTCCTAGCAATATTTAGAGATCATCATCTTAATGAGTAGTGGGTAATTTAGACAAATCATGAAATCATAGAATATTGACATTTTATGCTTGGAAAAACCACTTTGTGAAGAGTAGTGATGTTTAATATGTACTGTGCCCTGTGTATCAGGACAATATACAGACCCCAGATGTTGACCCCAATTGCAAGTGAAATTGATAAGGCACATTTTACACTTGATCCCAAAGGCAGAGGGATTTGTACAATGGAAGGAATAGGCTTGGACATGTGTTATATCATCTTGCTTACTGCAAAGCATGATTTAAATTGCGCACTAAAATCTGATTAGAAAAATCTGATGAGGCCCCAAAGCACACTTTCTTCCTTTCCGTGATATTTGCTGTCAAATAAACATGTTCAATCCTAACAGAAAGGGAAGATACATCTACTTTGTTTCATATCCTTGGACTGGAGGTGAAATGGAAATACGCTTTAGTGCTTCTACGTGAGCACTTCAGCTCAGATCAGAGGAGCACTGTTGAAGTGAGTTAGGCCTCTCTTCCCCACTTAGAGCACTCTCGTTCGCACTAGAGGGGTGTTGGAGCATGCAAACCAAACTCCTTTCAGCCAAAACTAAACCAGAACAACTCCAGGAGTCTGCCTGATGTATCCCAATGCTAACGGGTCTTCTGGTGGTGCTGTTGAGTCTTTCATCATTCAGCCACTTTATCTACCTGTTGAAGATTTTTATTTTTAATTTTCCTTGAGAATGGCTAGCCCCAAGATGCTCTGTGGGCTGCTGAGGGCGTGTTTGGAATCTCTGTGCTCTAGAGGAGAATGGGGACTAAAGCTCATTGTGGCTCTCAGCTTTTCTGGATGCCCTCTCCCTCCCGAGACCCGGGAGCCTGCACAGCTGTGTTTGTGTAACTGTATTTTGCATGCTGCATTTTAAATGTGACTTTTGCAGGAAGGTGACTCTGGCTTTTGGAGACAGCTTTGCTTGTGTCTGTCTGCACTGATTATGAGGTCAAGAAAAGCATTAGAATGTGTCAAACTGGCAGTAGGTTTACAAAAGCTAAAACAATTCTGAACAGTCAACACTGGAAAAGGAGACCAATAATCACTGTGAGCTTTCCTTCTCCGCTCAAATCCAGAGCAGTTCCAGTTTCTCCAGCCTGATTTGCATTCTCAAGCACAGTGCTGAGACCTTCGGTTTTATGAAGGAAAAACCAGAGAAGCCATGCTGGTTTCTAACACAAATTCTTTTGCACCTCCTCAGCTACTAAAGCCTCTCATTTTGTACCTATGGTTCTGAGTTCCAACTTCACTCTGGACTCTGGTCAGAACCTACTTTGATGGGAAACATCAGGAGTTCAGGGTTGCCAGAGTGATGCTTACCAAACACGTCTGTAGTTTGGGGCTACAGGTACAAAACAGGCATTGATATGTTTGGGTGAGCCCAGGATGAGGCCATTAAAATAACAAGGCACATGTTTTGTTGGGAGAAGGGGTATGAACCAGGTCTGCTCAGCCTTAGGAAGAGAAGGCTAAGGGGGTTTCTTATTTCTGCCTTTAACTCCCTGATAGGAGGTTATGGAAAATATGCAGCTGACCTTTCTCAGAAGAGCACAGCTGAGGAACACCATGAAACACTCATATTTTGTTACGAGGGCAACAATGGTTAGATACTAGGATTATTTTTCTAACTTTTTTTTTTTTTAATGAAGAAGTTTGATTAACTACTGGAACAGTAACCCAGAGAGGATGGGAAATGTCCACAATTAAATATCCTTTAAAAAATTGTCAGGGAAAAGCCCTAAGCAGCCTGATTTAGCATGACAGCTGAATCTACCTTCGAACTTGGACTTATTTTGAGCAGAAGATTGGGTCTTCTGAAAACCAACAGAGGTCCCATCCAAACTAAAATACTTTATGTTTTTTTGATTCTACTTTTATTTACAATGCTAATACCAAGGCCTGAGTCAAATCAGCAATCTGGTGCCTTCCACAACCAGGAACAGGCCCTCTGAAGCCAAGATAAAACAGACATTAAAAAATACGAAAAATGTGAAAGAGAGCCAAATAGAGATAAATAATAAATGGAAGCACTACTGTACCAGGGTGCACCACAAAATACAGCTGCTGCAGTCATTTCAAAGTCTCCAAGATAACAGTAAAAGCAATTACCGTAAGAGCAACATGTTGCCCAAAATCATTAATATGTTTGCTGTGTCTCCCTTGTGCGCTAACCCAGTACCAGGAAGGAGTTTTCGGAGAACAGATTTGATGATGCCGCTGTTGTTTATTTAATGACATTGTTTGCAATCTAGCTGTGGTTTCTAGATGGACTCAGGTTGTTATTTTGCAGCTCACAAGTAGTGTGAGAGCGGGGAGAGCAGACCAAAACCTCTGGTTTGTTTTGTGACTCTGTGCACTGCTGTCACTGCGGGGAATGCCTTGTCACCTTCACACAGCACTTGTGTCCCCGAGGACCGTGAGGTAGAGGTCATTCACAAACCTCACACGAGGTCACATCCACCCCATCTGAAGAAAAAGGTCTCAGTCATGACAGAGACGTCGGTGACACTCATTCCTGAGCAGAGGGGTCCTTGCTTCCGTCTCGTGCCCTCATGTGTGCCAAAACCTTGGCCTGTCCCTACACCTGTGCAAAATCAGTCAAAGGACACTTTGTGATCAGTGTTGAAGGGCAATTCCCCCTTCTGGACCTGCACTTTTCTGCAGTCCATGCTGAGGTGACTGAGAGTGTCCTTTGCAAGGGGAAAGACTGTCAGTTGTGATACTGGGCATCTCTTTAGCATGGGCTGCATGAGACAGCAAGGGCAACTGAATGCAGTATTTCCCTCACATATTGTAAACACTAGGAGATAGCTGAGATCCCATTTCAGGACTTGTGTTCTTTGAAATTACTCTTAATTAAAATATACTAGCAAATCTTGAGCATTCATGATTTGATATGCTGCAAGAATCAGGAAATGATTTCTGGTTTCCTTCCCTTCCATTCTGACTTCAAATCATGGTTGCAGTGCTCTGTAGCACACACTTTATTTTAGCTTTACTCCAACTGATTCCAAACCCTTCATTAACTTGGCCTTTTTTTCCTAATTTAAAAATATGCAGGACTTAAGTAAAGCAAATCATTAAGAAATTAATTCCATTCATTAATGAATTATTAATCCAGGCTAATAGTGAAAATGCAGTAATGATTATAGGTGTCAGTACATGCTGTGGGACCGTTGTAAAAGCACATTCTATCAGCTTATTGAAACAAAAGAGTCAAGAAATAAAGACATCTCTGCATCCTTTGTAGTCCAAAACCACGTCCCAGTATTAGATTCAAGCGACATCGTAATGCTTAGTAACTTCCATTTGTAATTCTAACACTACTGAAGAGGTTTCTTGGCAAACACTGAGCAGTGCAGGCTCTTTAACACCCAGTTGATTTTCTCCTTGGCAAAAGAATGGTTTCTGGTTAAGACAAGAGTTTCGCAGCTACACAGCCTCAGGAAGGGGAAACATCTTGGCCTGAACTGATACTACTCTTGTAACACCCAAACCCCTCAAGTTTGGCCCTGGCTTGAGGAGACAGAGACTGCTTACTTCTCAAGCTTGACAGAAAACACACCAACTCGGTGTCAGTTTATGGCAGTTTTTGTTTGTTTGTTTGTTGATTTTTAATCTGCCTTTCAGTGAGAAGACTCTAAGACACACGTGTCCAGTCTTACATCTGAATTTCTGCCCATTTTCCTGTGCATTCTTTGACATGGGATCCAAGTGCTGCACATTCACTAACAGATTTACACTCCTCGTCTCCTTGTGGTACATTAAAATATTACATCCATTTGGGGAAAACCGAGGCACACATGGGATGTTTGCGGAAAAGAGGGACTTATCAGTTCCTTCCACTTTACTGACACAGCTGACATGTCATTTTATCCTTCCACCTGGAAAGACACTTAAATTTTATTCCTAAGGAGTGAAGAACCTCTGTGAGTTTATTTCTTTTAAAACCTTCTTATTTTCCCCATTCACCAGCTGGCTTATCTCCAACATATTTCACATCTGACCTTATGGTTTCCATTCTACAGCTATAGATTAGAGGAAAAAAAATACCACTGCATATTTCTAAGCACAGATTACAGAGGGTTTCAACATACTGATTATTCAGAGTGATGAATCATATTAAGTCTGGTGTTTGCTAGGCAGTATTTCACTTATTTGATATGACATCCAGTACCTGGGATGTGGCAATCTGATGCAACACATCACTGCTCACTGACACGCCACCAGAAACACAGAGACACGTGAGATAATGTGGTTATTTTTGGATCCCTTTTGGACCCCAGCTTTAATTTCTGCTCTGTTAGTACTTGTCATTGATTCCAGGAGGCTGAGCCACTCAGTGATTGTGTCCACCTGTCCCATTTCCTCTACAAAGCAGCCCTGAATTTAACCACAGCCTACTTAGACTTCCTATGCAGCTTTATTTTTGTGCTTTAACTGGACAACAATCAGTGACCAGTCCTGACTATTTAGGCACAGGAGAGAAAATGAAGCTCCATCCTGCCATTGGGCAACCGAAAGAAAATAAATGGGTTGAAAATAGCAGCTAAAGAAGATCTGGGATTTCAACACAACAGTAAAAGAAACCGAACTGCAGATGGGTGATGGGCTGCTGCTCATCAACTAAGCAGTGTCTGCAGCAGTTCCTTTACAGATGATTGAAAGAGATCCATGTTGTATTTTACATTATGATCAGGGCAGGTTGCAAGGGTGTATGTCAAGATTTGCAGGAGATTTGTGGAAATTTCTTAAATTTTCTGACCAGGTAACGTTGGTCTGGATACTTACAGTCCCAGTACCCTGTGGTTGTGATTTAAATGAGTCTTTGTAGTGACCTCATTGGGATCTGGATGTGCTCTGAACTGCTGACTGTGAGTTTGAATGGCCCTCAGTCAAGGTCATTAGGACTCCAGTTGTTTGGTTGAATCAAAGATAAATACAAACTTCTAGGCTTCCATTTCCATATAAAAATATTAACAAGAGCATTTTTCCTTCTTTAACTTCCCTAAAATTGCCCTTGCTACCAAGGAATGTGCAAAGTTTAGAACTTCTGCAATTGGTTTCTTAGAGCAGACCTTTGTGAACATCAACAGATCACCTGCAGGAGGAACTCTGGAAAAACAGTGACAGTTTAAGTGCTGCCATCAAACTTCTTCATCCCATTAAGTTGTGCAGTTTTGCATATAATCCCCAGTATACTTAACAGAGGAGGAGAGCACCTGGACAAGGAATGGTAAATATAAATCAGCAGATAATGATATTCCTCTTTCAGTCACACTTATTACCAAGAGTCTTTATGCTTATCCATTTAGAATAATACCTGCTTGAACAGATATGGCTGGCAGTAATTACGCGATATAAACTGATGGACTTGAAGAATTTTTCCAATTTAAAAATGTTAAAAGCAGAGAGGTAGAGGCATGTTTACATTTTTACTTATTTCTCAATTTTTTTGTTTGCTTGCCTGTGCCTCTTCCTTTCTTTCTCATTTTCACTGATTTGGAGAGGTGACAGCACTGTGCTTCTGCTAGTGTGGCCTAATGATGCTGTTCACATTTTTGCAGAGGTTGTACAGCACTTTTTGCCACCTTCTCTTTGATAGGCAGAGATCTGATCAGTGCAACAGAAGGGAATCAGAACTGATATGCCAAAATACGGAAACTCCACAAATTTCTACTTGATGTCTTCAGTATTGGCCTTGTCTGAGGAGGGCAAAGTCTCTAAAGGATCATGCATGTTACTGTGAGAGTTAGTGTACCTGACTATGAACACAGAAAGCTGTTTCATTCTGCAGATGTTCCTAGTCATTACTACTGTTTTCCTTTTTTTTTTTTTTTTGATAGAAAATTCTGAATGCTTCTGCCTAGAGGAGACATGAGCTAATGATGCTTTGCAAAGAAGTTCAGTCTCACTGACAAGGGAGTGATCCAAACTTAACAATATGTCAGATTCAAAGTTATCTTTACTGACATTTCTGAGAGCTGCTACTGGCAATGTAATTCTGGATGTGGATTCACTTACAGTTCTTCAAAATGCTGTTTAAAATCAAGACATTGGGTTAAAAAGGCAATCCAAAGAGAAGATTCTTTCTACTTTTACATACATCCTTAATTTACACTAATGGATTTGCAACTCTCAACAGCTGACCTGAATATGGCCCTAAGCATTTTTAACAGCTCCATACCAAGTCAAGGCTTGATCTCTATGCTCTTTGCATCCAAACCTCCCACACAGCTGCCTCTCTCATGAAAGCATAATCAGAAGAACAGGGGAACAGCCCAAGTGCCTCAGTGTTACAGCGGTGGAAGGCAAGAACAAACCCTAAACAAGAATTAAGTTTGAATAGTTGCCCAATTCACCATTTCTATAAATCATCTGTGTTCTGGACTCTCCTCGTTGTGTGCATCATAAGACATTGCACTGATGCGTTATGATGTAGGCAAATTACCAAAGGAATCGGTGTGGAGCGGAATTTATTTGGATTTGAATCCAAGACGACGACAGTTACAGCCATTAACCACAAAATGCCCTCTAGCACAACTGAATACACACTTTCAAAGATTACCTCAGGCTCATTCCTATTTACTGGAAACAGCTTCGTGTGGTGCAATAGGCAATGCTGGATATTATATGTGTCACACAGCAGGTTACTATCAATACTTGAAACTGGAATTGAGAGATATTACTAAGGGCTTCATTGAAATTCAGAATGAGATAAATGAGTAGAAATTACATTTTTTTTCCCAGAGAATAATGGCGGCTTCAGGGCTCATTTTGAGCTCACGGCAGTCTTCTACTACTGCAAGGTCATTGACTTTGGAGAAGCCATACTGGATGTAGACTGTTGTAACTGATATCCAAATGGGTTCTTTAATAATAATTAAATTGTAAGACAATGTGAAAGAACATAATTATGACAATTTGAGCCTTTATCATGCCTCTTTCTTAGAGGAGGAGAAGACGAGAGAGCTAATGAAGGAAAGGAACTTGATTTTCTGATTCAGGTGCAATTCTGTTGCTTTAATTCCCTTCCCACCCCTACCACCCTCCCCCACCCCAAACTTCACCCAGCTAAAAGGGATCCAAGTCAGAAGATTTCTCCACAAAACCCCACAGAAAATGTGGGCCTTTGCAAGAAAACATAATAAATAACTTTAAAAAAAACCCCATTTAACTTCTTTTTACTTCAACTTCCCCCCCACACCCCAGAAATATTCATAACGTGCTGGTTTTGTTGCTTTCCCAGAGTAGATGGTACTTTGTGCTCACTTTTTCCCCTGGCATTGAGCTGCATACATTGAAGCAGTTGCTGACACTTGTTGTACCATAGCACGTTAAGTGCTCTTAAGCAGGGTAAGGAGACGTATGGAGACCTGATCTGAGGCACATGTGGGGATTGCAGACCTGACCTTGGGCCCACTGCATTTGTTTGGTTTTTATGCAATCCATCTTGGGGATGTCTAGGTCACTGCAATGAAGGTGTCTGACCTAAGAGCACCATCCTGAGCTCTCACTGCAGCTAAGTAAGTCTTGGTCAATATCTCTGAATCGCAGAATGGTTTGGGTTGGAAGGGGCCTTAAAGTTCACCTGGGTCCAATCCTCCTGCCACGGGCAGGGACACCTTCCACTGTCCCAGGTTGCTCCAAACCCCATCCAGCCTGGCCTTGAACACTCCCAGGGATGGGGCATCCCTGTGCCAGGGCCTCAGCACCCTCACAGGGAAGAACTTTTGCCTGATATATTCAGGAGAGTTTAGATATGGTTCCTATAGTGAAATGCAGCGCCTTCTTTGGGGTGAGCTGAATCACTCGCTACCCTCTTTGACTGAATTGAAAACCAGCTGTGATGCAGCCATCTGTATTATAGGCACCCACAAACTGAGGAGCTGAATCTTGTTTTCTCTGCAACCACAGTTGTTAGAAATTGTAGCAGAGCAAGCTCCCCATGGGAGCCCAAAGCACAGCAGTGCCCTCTATTTTGTCTTCATTTGGAAATCACAGCTTTTTGGCTCATGAGTTTTCAACTTTAAGCTGGTAAGAAAAAAGTGAGTTATTCAGGACCACTTATGGTAAAAAATCCACAAAACCTCATTAAATACAGACCTTCCTGCTTCAGGGCATAATTCAGTATAAACACCCAGCCCTTTTCTCATTGCTAAACCCCTCTATTCAAGTACCCACAGAGGGGACAGACCATCTAGGTGTCACCTTATGAGTTCTCCTCCTTGTCACTGCATGCAATCACATACATCCTCCTAAAATAAAGAATATTTGTGCCTTTGTAGACACACTGTGGGGTCTCTCACTTTCTTACTGTTTCCCCTGCAGCCAAGAAAAGCACAACTGCAATTTTATTTTGTCATTAGAGTGCTAAAAATATTCTTTCATTCGACTATAGCAATTTTCTCAACCTCTGGAAAATCCTGACACTGATAGCAATATTTTCTATTTGGTTCAGGAATAAATTAGTTGCCTCTGAATGAAGGATGTCTCTGACTGATCTCCACTACAGCAAGATTTACCTGGAGATTTACTGCAGCTTCGCCTTTTTGTTTCCCCATGGGAAAGTTCACAAATGATGCAGCAATCTTGTTCCAGTAATACTGTGCTTAAACACACTTCACGGATTATTTGGTATTCAGGATGTTCTTCTTGCGTGAAGAGAAAAAATAGCCGTTTGGTAAAACCAGACTGAGATTTTCAAATAGTGTGACAGTGAATGTTAAACAAAACAAATCTTGCTTCCATCTCATTCAGACAATAACCACCCGGAAAGCACCTGCACAGAAATAAATGCTTTAATGTGAGGATTGCAAAGCAATAGAAAAGGGTGAGTGGAATCTCATTACACTCCCATGAGGAACAGTTATTTGCATTTTATTGGTGAGTAATTTGAATCATGCTAGTTCAGCGAGTTAACCCGAGCCACGATGAAATCATAAATAAGTACAAGAATCCTAATTCCTGGTTCTCGGGTTCAGTTGGTTGCCTTTTGTTTTTCTGGCCCCTCAGGGAAGACTAAATTGAGGTCACATCTACAGCACCTGGCAATCAGTAGGGGCATGGCACACCTGTGGTGTGGCCCAGGGCATCGGGAGCAGCTGAGCTGTGCAGGTGTGGGGCTGCAGACCAGTGAGGGAACTCAGCCTCTCAGCAAGGCTTGTGGGATTGGTTCCAGCCTGGACGCTGCATTCCCAACCCAACACTAACGCTGCCTCTGCCAATGTCCCGGCCACCTTGGAGACATCTGGTGAGCGCCGTGGGCTTCACGGCAGAGGAGCTGTCAAGTTCCAGAACTGCTGCCCACACTGTGTCCATCTCCACACCAAGGTTAAAAAGTAGGTGAAAACTTGCCATTTTTTGTGCTCCTTAGTAGACCGCAGTCCACCCATTCCCTGTCTTTGATGATAATATTTACTGTAATGCAATGAGGCAAGGGTATGATTTCAAAATTCGACTACGGCTGGAGCCAGTGGAGATCCTTTTGAGTGCTAAGTCTTCAACAGTTGGAATATTTGGCTTGGAAGTCTGTCGGTTTCAAGTGCAATAACTCCTGGGGGGTGAGCAACAAACCCGATGCCCTCTTCCTCTCTGCTTCATCTTCAGAGTCAGTGAGACAAATCAAATCTGCCGGGTTTGGCTTCCTGAAACCTTCCACCTAAGATTTACAGTTTGGGCATTGCTTTAATCCTGCCACTTTCCAGCTCCCAGTTTCTGTTTCATTTATTAGTCACCTTTCCATTGTAAGTAGCTTTAAGCTGTGATATCGCTTGTGGAGAATGAAAATAAAAGGCTTAGTCTGCAGAGAATAATCCTCATGCACAGCTTTTGTTGGGGCTACATGGCCTTTTTAACATTAAAATGTTCATGCTTTTGGAAAGAGTGGAACCATTGCTCTCTGTGAAATATGAAGAGCTTGATCCCAATCCAATTTATAATGGAGTAAATTCATAGTGACTGACAGGAACTGAGGCATTGCTGCACCATTTCAAGCCAGGGATCCAGCTCTTGCAGCACTGTCTCTGACCCCGGCCAGCAGCAGTTTCATTAGAGGATGTGACAAGAAAGGCTTTAAAAACAATTACAGCGTGACCTGCCTGTAGAGAAGATTCCTTCCCAATCATCAGTTCAAAGGCTGGTTTGTTCCCTCAAATACTCTGTCCATCTCTATAAGCTCAGACAGGTTACTTTAAGTTGTTGTCTTTTAAAATCCATTTTCTTTTGTACAGAGTCTTCAATTTCAGTGAAATCAAGGTATTACATCATCATAGCAGCCATAAAGTCCTGTATTAATCTCATGAGCCTGACAGAAACTGTGGATGACCTGACACAGGAGATCTGAATGGAAAAGCAAACAAAAGACTTCCAGGAAAGCAAGCGTGCCCTTATTCACTCCCTAGGTTAGACAGGCTTTGTTTTACACGTGCATGGGGACACACTTCTTGTGTACATAGCAAGATTGATCATACAGTGAACATCTGGAATTCATGCAAATCCCTCAATCAAACACTAAAAATCCTGTTTTATAGCATTCTGCCAGCTGTGTTAAAACACATCTGACATCATATCTGCACTCCAGCTGCCCTTGTGCCCACAGGTCTCTCCTTCCCTAGAGAGACGCTTGCAGTCTCTCTCTCTGCTGAGGCAATCTGGAGGAAGGGAAGGGGAGAGAAACTTCCTCCTGCACAAAGGAAAACCAAGCTGATCATAAAACTTGTTCCCTTACAAGCAGCTGGGAAAAGTCACATACAAATCATGGTGTCTGGCTCTTGCAGAGATTTGTGTTAATGTTTCCTTAAGCTTCAAGTCACATGAATTTAAGCTGTATTTAGTTCTATGATTGGCTTTGAATGATTCCCAGTAGTGAGGAGGTAGCTTGGGAGAACCTCTGTCCTTTCACATGGTGCCATAACCAACATGCCAAATCAAAAATGGTTCTGTCTGAGGACATTTGGGGGGCGTTTGCTACAGGGAACAGAGCAGGCATATGACCAGAAGGAATTACCTGGGACAGGACCATGTGATGGAGAAATTACTGCAGGATTATGGCTTAGAAGTATTAGCAGGTCAGCTCATCACAGCCCTGGTCTCTCACCATCCTACTTCCCAGTTGAAGTGAAGGTATCCTGTGCAGAGGACCTGCAAAAAAGTCTGAGAAACTCACTATTTCAAGTGGAAAGTATTTTTCATCATGTTTATGTAATTCACAGCACAGTGCAGGCCCTCTCCTAAAAAAGTCAAAACAGCCTATTGGTTGCAAAACAAATATATGTATCTTAATAAACTTTACTTTACAACAGATGAATATGTTGAGGATACACTTAAAATAATAGAAATTGGAAACTGGGGATTGTAGAAAACTGGTAAAAAGATAAGAGGAAAAGAACAAGGAAAAGAGTAAATGTTAGCCTGCAGAATTCAGACTAATAATAACAGGCTAATAAGAACAAAAGAGCAAAGGAAATACTAGTGATGGTGCTGCTACTTTACTAGATAGAAATGAGAGTAAGGATAATCTTATTCATTGAGAAGGAAAGACTTTTCTGTCAATTAATAGAAAAGGCATTAGATTAAAATAAAGTTGAATATGGCATCTGGATTACTTGCAAGTAAAAACCTTAAAAGATATGTCTGAAGAGCCTCTTACATTGTTGATTGAGAAGATCCAGAAGGCAGAAGGGAAACTTGTGCTAGTCTGTTATTTGGAATAGAATAGGTGATATGACCCTGACATTCTTCCCTAACAAAATAATGGCTGGCTAGTATTGGTTTCAATTAACTTAGAAAGAAAGGAGGCTAAAATAACACGGCTGCATCAGCTGGAAAGGAATCTTGTCAAACTGACCAAAAGCTTATGTCTCTATCAACTTGGTTGACCAAGGTCACATTGTTGATATAATCTAGATATTTAAAGGACCGTAAGTTTGCTGCAGATCTCCCAGTAACACCACCAAACATGCTATGTGGTAATTACAAAATGACTGCAATCACCTCTTCCTCACATGGCTGCATCAGGGCACAGTCGTGTATCGGGAACTGAGACTGCACAAGTTATTTGGTTTGGGCTGTGTGTTATTTGATAAGTGAAAAGAATGATTAAAATCCACCTGACACACCTCAAATAGATATAAATGGCTTATACGAAGTGTATGAATTTCTGGTGAGAGACTGCTGAGAGCTGTTCATCTTCCTAAACTCTGGAACATTGCTGATGATCTGAAAGAGAACTCAAAATCCTTGCTGATAGAATTTGGAGATGACACATAGAATTGGAACATGATGAATAAAAAAGAAGACAAATTGCTGACAGGGAATGGTCTGGAGAGCAGGGTAAGTGGGTTGCAGCAAAAGAACTATGTGTTTTGATACCGACAACAAGAAAACCAGACATTCAGCCGTGAAGAATGAAGGTTCTGCTTCAACAGTGGGAAAGGGTCTTTAAAAATGGCTCCATGATTATAGCAAATTGCCATGTGACAGCAGGAGAGGCTATGGCAAAAGGGACAGAGTAGTCCCTGTCTGGGTGCACAGAGTAACTGGAGATTACCAAAATGTTGGGTATACTCTTATAAACCGGGTAGATGCTAGATAAATTTGAAGTAAGGGATATGATGAGTGAATTATTCAGTGTAACAACTTGCAGGGTTTGTTCTTAAGTCTGTCATTGAAAAAAAAAAATGTAATCGTATCTCTCCAAAGGACTGAGTCAAACAAGAAGACCCATGGCCGGTGTTCTGCTCAAGGTCAGACTGAAAGATACCTTTTGTTTCATAATCACTGGAGCCTGCTTGGGGGTGTCAGATGTTTGGGGGTTTTTTTCTTCAAATATTAAATAAGACCAACTCCTGCATGTCCAGCTTGCTACAGAAGTGAACACCATTTCTGAAATTCAATTAAATTGCTTCGACTTCCATATGATATTAAAGGCCCTGCTCAAATCCCATGGAATTAGACAGAGCTTTTCCATCCTTTTCACTCATCCGTGGGCCAGCCTTTTAAAGGAGGATCCCAAGGACAGTGATTTCACCAGCCATTCTGTAAAACACCAACATGTGGGCCTGTCTAAGTACTACCCCATGCTACTGAGTTCATGGTGGCTTAACACATAAACAAAATCTTCAGTTGAATTTCAGGCCACTACTTGCTTCAATATATTCTGGTTTTGCATTTATGATTTTGGTAATATCTTCTTACACCACTGAAGTGTAAATTTCATGAATAAATTCTATTATCTCTGGAATTTCATTGACTAAAAAAGGAGCACATATACGGTTTCAAAATAGTTAAAGTCATTCTTCTCACATATCACAAGGAGAATTGCATGAACAATCCACACTGAATAATTTACTCAGTAAATTTAGTTTTAAGGTGACTTTTTAAAAGATCCACCTAACTTATTTGCCACTGCCAGGTGAATCTTTTATGGGCCATATTTGCATGTGAAGCTGATACAAAAACCATTTCCTCTGAGTCTTTTTGCAAGCATTCAAGGCTAGTACCATGGGTTTGATGGCTTAAATAACTTTGTTCTCTCATTAGATTCACACCTGCAGCTGCTGCCCCATCCCCTGCAAACATGAGCAGCCTTGATAAGTTTTGCTGTCTGTGTGGTGGACAAAAATTTGGGAGCATAAATGTATAAATATATTTGGATCACTGGGTCCATCTTCTGAACTTTCAGACGTTGCATCTTTGACTCGCATTCTGAAGCTCAGGCAGCACATCAGGGTTTCAGGGTTACCCTGACGCATCCCACTACACAGCTGTTGAGGAATCTGCTTTCTTGGAGAGATGAGGAACTGTAAGTTTTGAGACTATTACATTTAGGCTGCTTCTTTCAATTTCCTGACTTCTTGTGCAAACACTCTCCTTAGCCTTAAATCACTTCCTTCCTCTCCTAGCATTTACTTCTCCAATATTTTTACAGTGAACCATTCTAGCTCCTTCCCAGCCTTTGTTTTGATACACTAACCATGTTTTTCCCTAGGATGGACTTCACCGTATCACCTTAGCAATTCCTCTAGCCACTTAATTCAGATTAAATTTCTTTCCTGACCACCAGTCATAAATTTTATTCCAGAGGAAATCTGAACATTTCTTTGTAAAATAACAGCAATCTCCAGTCTTTAAGCTCTCTGCCTGAGACACAGTAAATGCACTGCATTTATTTCTTTACAGCTGCACTACACCGAAGGTCTATATGGTTATTAAGGACTGATCTGTCTAAGAAGGATAATAGATGGGTGTAGTTCCGTGTCTTAATTGATCTGATGACAGAGCTGGTTCAAGGGATTCTTGCCATCTCGGACATTTGGATTCTTACATTTTTTTTTAGTAATGCTGATATAAATTTCTTGCTTCTTGTTTACTGCTTCTGTTTCAGACAAGGAGAAATATTTGGTTCCCATTTCTAGCCACTCTCCAATATTGCTTCCTCTTATGCATCCACCCTTCTGTTGCATCCTTGATTTATCCAATATTTTCCCCCCATTTCTTGAGTTTCTAGTTCAGGAGTTGCCAGCTCTCTGTAGAAATTCTTCTAATTGTGCTTCGACACGGGCATTTGCACGCTGTATTTTTGCAATTTGTCATACTCCCTGATAGACTGGGGTGTGTTCTGAAGACCACACAAATCTCCCATCTGGTACTAAGAGTCAACCTAATACCAGCAAATGCCATATTCAGTTGTAATTCTATAACAACATTTCAAAGAAAATATCAAGTCAAATTTGTCCCAAAATCATTCTTTCAGAAATGTCACTGTCTCTTCACTACAGTAGTTCCTGTCTCAGAAAAAAAATCTCCCTCTTTCTCTCTCTCTCTCTCCTTGGCCTCTTCCTTATCCACATTATAATTGCTCTATTCACCCCTCACCTTTTCCATTTCAGTTCATGTGTCAATATGGAAATGCTCTTAGAAATTTAATCCACATCCACAATTCTTTTCTTCCAGGAAATGAGCAAACGAAGAGAAAAAGATCAGAAATATCACTGAATAATATTTACTGGAACAACACTATCTTTAGGTGGTCCAGGAAAACGACCACATTTATTGAAAGTCTTAGGTCTTATTACTTGGGATGGCCAACTAGGTAAGCTTGATAAATAACATCTTCCCGTACTTATGATGTTTTCAAGCATTTCTTGATATTTGTGGCTGGAACAAGACCCAGTGAATTCTCTGTGCACTTAGTGACTGCTTAAAATTAAAGGATACTTAATGTGAGCAGAGCACTGACTAAGAAAAAGGAGCTTCTGTCCTCACTAGCAAATTGCTCAATTAAAGTCATAATATTTGAGGAAAATAACAGTTTCCACTGGATAGTTGTAAGTGCAAACAACAGCAATGACCTTTAACTAGGGCTTTGAATGCAGTCTGAAGCTTTCTGGGTCTTCACTTCATTTCCCTTCAGACATACGCTCAGCCAGGGGGCCAAAGGTTTCCTTCTGAGCTCTTGAATTGACTCTCAGAGTTTACAGCTATTCATTAACCTATGGTTTAAACCTTCCATCTTTAATATGTTTTGCAGATGATAGAATATCACATCTGCACAGCAGTGTGTCCTGCTTAACAAACATGCCTGGAGACAGAGCGAGCAGAGCATGAAGACATTTAGGCAAACTGCTATGTGGACAAGTGGGTAAATACTGGAATGTATGATTGTCAAAACTTATTGCACGTTTTAGCAGATGTCTCAGCAGCCGATGAGACATGTCAAAAACATCCTGTATTTTGCACAGAATAGCTTAATAATGATCACAGACTGCCTGAATCTCTCAAAGTTAAGGCCAACCAGACACAGAACTCCTAAAAGAAACATCTCAGGAATGGGAGCTCACTGAAAACAGCAAACTTACATCTTCTCTCGTTTTGGCTTGGTTTTTTTTTAAAGTTGCTTCCTGAGTTCTTGAAAATCAGGATTTCATATCCACCTTGAAACAGAAGCTTGCTGCTGGTCTAAGGCAGAAATCAGCTCTGTTTCCCTTTTACTGCGATTACTTTTTTACAAAGATGGAAAATTTGAAATAGATAAATGTAGCTATATGTAGATGAGTGGTCTTTTACAAATATTCACACTTCTTTTTTTCCCCCAAGCAACTTTTCACAGATGATTTGAAGCACAACCATAATGCTTTGCCTTCATAGTAATCAAGTTTCCATATTTTGTGTGCTTACTTACTCATTTCTGTTTTAGGGTAGGTATTTTCTCTGTGATAATATCCATTGTTCATACCGAATTGCAAAAATATGTCTTAGAACTGGTTTCTGATTGCTTGACTTTTGACTGGCTTCTGGTCATGCTTAGCTGAATTATGGGACTGGAGGAGCCTGCTGCCTGACCCTTCTCCAAGGGTGTTTGGCTACCTCTTCAATAGCCCTTTCTTTTCATGACTTTTTAAATTAAAACAAAAAATGGACTTGGCTAAAGTGTTAATCTAGATTTTATTTTTCCTGAGAAGTGCATAAACATAAAGAACACTTAATCAGGCATAACAGACAAAGAAGTTATTTATTTTTCTGAATGATTTATAGTCCAGTTTCTTCTTCTGTGGTTGCAGAAAAGAAGGAGGAATCAAAGAAGAGGTTCATTACTCAAAATGGCAACAGTCCCATTAGGGAGGGACAGCAGAAGAAAACACAGCCATAATTTTACCTATTTTATGAGAGATGAGCTCTTCCATACTTCTCTGAGCAGGCAGTGGCAACTTCAATATAAAGAAATGCACCACCAGTAAAATACATATGAAAGAGGATTACTGATATTGTCTCAGGAGCATCAGATAGAAATAAATTCACTTTCTGTTACATTCTGGTTGCTACTCACATGTGCCGAAGTAGCACAGCTGGGAGGGCACAGGATGAAGGAAGTGGAGATAGAAATGAAGTTTCAGCAGCTCTCACTTGGGTAACAGGATGTTTTTGGGGTTTAGCCATGCTGGGAGGCAAAGGGCAGTTTGGGCATGCTGAGCCCGAAGTTTCCAGCTGTTGGCTTCAGCTCAGCAGCACTGTTCCTGCAACACATTGTATCCATCCCACGAGTCAAAGAACTGTGCTGTTTCCCATAGCTGCTCTCTGCCTTTCTGTGGTATTTTCACCCCAACACAGACCATAGATGGATTGAATACTTGCACACATCCACATCTTTGCTAAATGGCTTTTCTGGCCAAGAGCTCAAGTCACACTGAAACTGTGTCAGCAATGGGTTTGATATTCCAAAAAATATATTTCAAATTCTGCTCAAATGGTGCACAAATGACGTATTAAATGCTTACAGATCCTTCCTGAACACTTGCAACCTATACCCTGAGTGCCTTTTGAAAAATGGTCCCAGGACAGAGGTGCCTAATACAGAACAGCAGCTTTTCATGGGCTCCCTTTGTTTGTGGCTGCGCCCCACTTCCCTGTGAGCTACAGTAGCCAGAGACAGCCAGCTCTTTAACAAATTTCCATAATTTCATTAAGCTCGAAGATAATTATGTGAAGTGTTAAAAAATACTTCATTTGGCTTGCCTGAAAGCTGCTGTAATGGAGGAAAGAAAGGCATAAATAATATGCTTTGTTTCCATTTTCAGTCTGTTCACTAATTGAAGAGAAGCAAAAGGGTCTAAACCCCCCCTTTTTTTGATCCAGTCATTGTCTGACAGCGAGGGAAATGTCCTTGGGAGGAACAAACAGTCAATCTGTGCAAGACAAAGCAGAAAAAATTGTAACTCTGATAAATCGCTGAAAATAATTATGAAAATTGAAAAATGAGAAAAAAACCCAACATAATTATGGTCTAACCAGAGAGCAAACATTTTCAGGTTTTATCAACAATATAGGGAGTATAACAGGATGTGGTCGGCTCTCAAACCAGCAACTCTGCATGATTCCTTGATGTAATTTGGAAGAAGCAGGATAACCTGTGATTTATGAAACTCTAGTTAGCAAATCTGTTCAGGGGTTCCCCGCATATCGACACAGGCATACCAGTGTGTGTCAGAGGCAGATTATCCTCTCGCCCTGCTCTGAGCTGTGAGGATATGTGTGTGCACAGCTGTGGGTGAAAATCCACCTCCGCCCTCTCAGGTAATGCACACATGAAACCAGCCTCGAACCCTCGAACCATCTGAACTTAACATATATATATGTATATATATTTATATATGGAAATAAATTATTAGTAGTACTTTTTGACTAGAAACAGGCAGTATTAGCAGTACAGGGAAAGCAACACTTTTAGTGCTGGATGCTGGAATACTACTAGGGTTGTTTAACATAAATTGAGAGATGTTTTTTTTCTTTGTAACTAATTTTGTTGGTTGATTAAGGGGAAAAAACTCAACCCAACCCAAACTAAAAAGTGTTCAGATAAGCTACAAGGTTGGAATCAGGGAGAAAGAGCCAAGAACCACACCTGTCTCTTGTTTAAGCTAACCTCTTCAATACCTGATCACCTTTCCCTGGAAATGGTGGCTTAAGAAATAGTGAATGAAAATGAAATAACTGTTTATTGTATTTGTGTAGTTCTTAATCACTGCTCTTGACACAGCTGATATCTCTTCAGGAAAGCTGAGGTTAAGGAAATGCCACTTGTTTTTCAGCCTACAAGAAAGAAGTTGTAAGGTCATATATTCATTTCCGTTGTGATGTTGCTGTTGAGAATCATAATTTTGTTATATGATCAAACAACTAAGAGGATTCTTAATGCAGGAACTAAAGGACTAGACGGTCTTTAGAAGTTTCAAACCATCCTACGCTTCTATGAAAAGTCTGCCTGTACTTTGCTTTGGTGTCTCTAAATTCTTCTAATAAAATCTGCTTAAGTAGAAATATGTGCCTCTAAATTAACAAGAGTCGGGACCCTTTTTATTGAGGGCTTCCCTGGTTCTTGTGAAACACGTAACTGATACCTGGTAAGCTTTTACGCATGAATTACCTTGCTAAGCAAATACATTACCAATCCATCATGTTAGTTGAAGGAGGCTTAATTGTTTGGTGACATGTTATAAGCAATGGTAAACAATCACCACCTCCTCTTAAAATACAGTAATAGAATGCTAGGGAGGGAAGGAAATGTTCCCTTGAGTTGTTCTTAAAAGATAAACTGATGTGTCTGGCCCAAAGGATAATAAAATATATTTACCCTTCAGGTGTCAGTGCCTGTTCTCCCAAACTGATTGCTATAGGATAGTTATGTTAAATGATGGGATATCTTCTGCTTCTCCATTGCTTTCTCCTATTCATTTATATTAAAAGATAATAATGCTTTCCAGAACTTTTGCCGTTCCCCCAGAAAAATTACGGGGATGTAACAGCTAGGTAAAGTTTCTTTGGCACAAACACAGAGGGAGGAAATGAGGGATATGAAACAGCATCTGGGAGACTGAGAGAGCCTTTCTCACACTTGCAGCCTCCTCCTGCTCTTGCTTGCAGAGCCTGACCGCTGGCTTCTGGAGAAGCCCAAAAGCCCCACAGGCACACACAAATCTTCACAGCACTCTTCCATGGGTTCCATGTGAATTCCTGCAACATAAACCAAGTTTTATTTTGATGGTTTATTGTCAGTGTGCCCTTAAAAACCTAGGAACCAAGTTTTATCTTTAAAAGCAATATCTATGCACATTTCATTTATTTCCCAGTGACTGGTTATTTTCAGTAAAAGTGTCATCTTCAATATTTATCTGAGCTTAAAGCTCCCTGCCTGCAAATACAATAAAAACGAGCTGAGATGACATGGTGAATTTGTGATGATTTATCTTCCACAATAGTAGTACTTAATCTGTTCAAATGCTGGCCAATAAAATGCATAGGGATAGGACTGAGTAATCTCCTTTATGGCATGGGAGCACTTTATTACCCAAGTGTCAAGTGGCCTTTTGACTTCAGTGGAACTTCTTGTTGAGTAAAATGCTGTTATTTAATACAAGCAAATCATTCCTATCATTATTAAATACATTATTACATCCTATAACCACACAGATTCTTATCTGGCCAAACCAATTTTAAAGGGGCAAAAAGTTCAGTTTTAAGGAGGACAAAAGAAAACAAATGCTGCGAGGATCAAATATGCATCCAAACCCAGTCCATGAACATCAGTGGGCCTGTAGGGTACTAAAAGATTCTGAGCTTGCACAATTATACACTTTGACACTTAGACTGAGAAGCAAGATAAGTTTTGGTACTTATTTAGCATTTATTTACTGTTGCATTTGCCTTGCCAAGTGACTGACAACACTAAACAGTATTTTTTTTCCTTTGGAAAATGCTGGCAATATTTAAACATTTCACACGAATACAGCAATTTTCAAAAAGCTTGATGGATATTGTTGTCATATTTATTTAATTCTGGTTTTTTCATGTTGGTGCTGGTAGGTGACATGATATACAATACCCAAATTGGAAAAAAATTTAAACTTTGACCTCTGTTTGGGATGGTGTTTAATTTCAAATCTCAGTATATTTTAAATGATGTATGTTTTACCTTTTTGACCACATCTAACACAGAAAGCCCATATTTGTATTCAGTTGGTTAACTTACTCTTTTACTCAGTTCTTAAGTATTTAGTGGGGTATTTCCATAAGGAAGGATTCCAGTTTGGATGTGGCCTTTAGGTCATGCATTAACTTTCTTATGAGGGAAAGTGTGTCACACAGGGTGATGTATAAACCAGTGGGGGATCTCTCTCACCGACAAACCATCAAGTCTCCTCAAATACGCAACGCAATTTCCAGACGCATAATTCCAAGTATTCCTGACCAATGACTAATGGCAGTTTATGATACCACGTATGGAACAATTACCTCCATTCCTTTTATACTGGGAGGATTATCAGCTTTTTTGGATTTAGAATAACAAAAACTAATTTCATGGAAACTGGGGAGGTGTAGAAATGTTATCTGCTCGTCTGTGTTTATTCAGTGATAGCATTGTTTAAAGCCCATGATCCTGTCTGCATCTGCCACTGCAGCTGGCCCAGCCAGCTCACCACTCTTTATTTAGCTGGATATTACAGCAGTAACGTTTCATTACAGTTGTGCTTGGGAGAAGTCATAGTCCATTGGTTTTATTGAAGCTCACTTCTAGTTTACTTCCATTTCAGGGAAAAGGACAGCTGTTTTAATATGTACTTGGAGGAACACCTAAAGGGTTTTAGTGTTAATTAAGTTGGGAGGAACTGTTTTTAACAAGCACCTTTTTTGTAAATGTCAAGCAGCTCAATCATGTTTCATTGTTATTATTCGAGTCAGAAATCGGGCAGTGCGAGCATTGGCAGGCTTAAAGCATCGTGCAGTACTTTGGTGTGAGGCTTCTTTGGACTCCAAAGAGTTGGTAAAAAGTGCCAGGCTCCATGGAGGAGAGGGTACATTCGGCTTAAAGTGCATTCCCATTTCCATGCTCTCTCTGGTGGGGGGACCGAGAAAGTCCTTATGAAAGTCCTTATGACCCTTATGAAAAAGGATTGGATGTGAATAAATTATTTCACTCATCAAAAAATTTTAATAGGTAGAGCCAATCCAGCTTAATTTCATCAGGAAACAGAACACAATGGGCTGATGTTGTTCAAGCATCACCCGTGGCAGAGCCAGTGAGCAGGCACACACCAGAGTACGTGTCCTTGTCTTTTTGCACGATCATCTAAAGCTTCAATCTTTACCACTTCACACTATGCTGAGCTACTTGCTGGTTTAAGTCCCAAATGGGGTCAAAAATGTAAAACTCAAAATGTAAGACCCAAAACTTCCTAGAATGCCATCAAGCCCGAGCAGTGTGGTTTGTCTCAACAGAGATCCTCCTGCAAGGCTCCAGCTCATGGCTCTGACTGTCCTGATGCCCTCTAGACTCCTCTGCTGAATCCTCATGGGTTTGGGGGCACAAAAAGGAGCAGCCACGATTTTTAGGCATTCAAATGACTACATGAATCACATTTTTTTTTTTCCCTCCCCCTCTTAGCCACCTGATGGTGCTATTTAAGAACGTGAGAGGACAGGCTAAGAGCTTGGAAGAAGGCTCACCGCCCACATTCAATAAAAACTGCAGATGTCAACGGGAGTTTTGCCCAAGTAGTAACTGCAATTTTGACCCTAGGACTTGGTGCATGACCACACATTTTTATTGCTTCTGCATCAATGCAGAAAAATGGCCACCTTGTCTACTTAATCACATGAAGCACTTAAATCAGTCGTCCCCTCTTGCATGTTCAGGAAAAAAAAAATCCCATTCACCCACGACTGCATGAAATTAGTCTGCAGAGCAGCTGTATAGACTTGCTTTGGTGCTGCTCACGTTGGAATATTTTTATCACTTGAATTCCTGTTTTATGACTAAAACCTTCAAATCTGTTCTCATTTTACTGGCAGATATGAAATACACTATGTGTGCTGCATCAAATCACCTGGACACAATTTTATTTGCCCCTAATTGGTGATTCCCACTGCATTTCCACAGCATTAAGTGGTCAGGTTTTGCTGTTGCTAAGTGGTGTAGTCACAGAACTACACCTTTTCCAGCGGCTTAGAATCTGGTTCTAGTGACAATGTTGAAAGGGACAGCACACTTCTTGTTCACTGTGGTTGTGACACTGCATCATCTATTTGATAATTAAGTTATTTAGTGGGTGAAATAATGGGGTTTTTTAACTGTAGTCTCAATTTAGCATTACCATAACGAGATAACTGAAGACCTCAAAAATTACAAAGAACAGGCTGCCCTTTGGCAGAATTGGAGATAATTTCCTACTGTAATTTCATCATTTCATCCGCCACTTATTTATAAGCTACATATCCAAACCCAGCTAGGTGCTTTGAGGGAATCACACACATGTGCAAACATCTGTTTGTGTTTATGGTCCAAAGGCTTCTGCTCACTGAGCTAAGACAGCTTAGCTCAGGTCTCAGGATTGCAAGATAGAATTAAGCAGATGGGTGACTATGTGAAAGTGTAAGTGACTCTTAGTGCTTGAGCTCTCTATGGGAAAGCAGGAATAAGGGCACTGTCAAAGAATTCTTTTCCCTGCCTTGGAGCCCTGGTTGGACACACCCCTCTTTCAGATCATTCCAGACAAGTCTGTATTACAGTTTTTCATGCACCAATAGGTGCAAGCTGGAAATATTTTGTTAAACACTTATTTTCCTGCTCTGAAAAAAAAAGGAAAAAAAAGGAAAAAAATAAAAAGGAGTGATATATTCATTTCCAATCCAGAGCAGAACAGCTTCTCAATATGATTACTCTTTCCCCTTGACAGAGGATTTTGGAACATAACAAACCATACCATTCCCTTTTGCCTGTAGAATCTACTTTATTTCTGGAGCTTTCAAGGCATTTCAAAGCATTGAGCAAGACAAACAAATAAGGATACAAATGATAATATATTCAAGTAACTGCATCATCACTTTAGTTGAACACAGATCCAGGACATTCATGTAGGCGTGTAAATCCGGCCTTTCGTGAGTAAACTGGAACTAAATATAGCCATTTATTCCTCAAATATTGTCTATTTTCAGGTAGGAGCTGAACTGCAGATGTATTAAGAGTGCATATGAAGCAGAGGAAGGTTACAGAATGAGCCATAAAGCTGAACCAGCGTCCTTTGTCAGCGCATCATGAGCGCACTGTCCTATTGTTCATGTGTTATGATATGACCTTGGTCTTACACCGTAATTTTTTATTATCATATAGAGTGATATAAAGCTTACCCAGCTTTTTGAACACAGTCCATCAAATAGCTGCCTCTGTCCTCTCTTCACATTAAAATCTACAGTGATTAATTTCACTTGTAATGAAGTTTTATAAGAAACTTTAGAGCAGAACTGGTTTATCACTTGGGTTATCAAACCTTTGTTAGTGCCACTGGAGGAGTTTAGGATATAAATCTTTGAGAAGCGGATAGAACAAACAAATCATCATAATCTAAGATCAAGCAGGGATCCACAACCTAAGACAAATAAAGTCATCTTGAAGATAAATACACAAGACTATCATAAATATCACTTAGTTTGTTTGAAAAGCTAATACCAGGGATTGACAGCTCCATTTTAGTTTGAAATAAGCAGTGATCTAAAACTTCAAGGACAGCAATACTAGTCTTCATTGATGGCCTAATGAACAAACCAAAACCAAGACAGTGGGTGTCCTGTCCTGTCCCATCCTGCCCTGCCACTAGATGTAAGATAACTCAAATGAAAGAATTAACCATCAAGTGAGGAAATCTCGGGGATCTCAGTGGGAAATGCCTTTTCTGTCCTTTAGAATCCATTCATTTCACTTCTTGATCTAAAAAATCCTATCAGAATAGTTTAGATTTGCATCAAGGTGTTGCGTTGAAGCAAAAGGACAGAATGATTTTGATAGAGACCCAGATCTCAGAATAGCTCAGGGTTAAATCTGAAATATTCACTCTGACTTCTTGCAGAGTAATTTTGCGTCGAACTGCATGGAAATGGGATCATCCTTGCACTTTGCTGTCCCCTGTGCTGTCTTCTGTCTTCCCTTCCCCTCAGCTGGATCGGCGCCATGCAAACCATGGACTCTCCAGACTGAGGAGTGAAGAAGAGCTTACACTCACTTCCCTCTTATTATCTCTTCCTACAGCATCAGGGCCATCACAATAGACTGAGCTGGATAAACAGTTAATATGGCCCATAGATGCTGGCCCACATTCAGTTTTCTCTTTTGTATTTACACAAGAATCGGCTCTCCAACAGTGAAACCTGAAGCTGTCTCCTGACAGCTCTCTGCCAGCCTTACATTTGGATCTTGCTTCTGGTCTTTAAGCTTCAACAGCGTGGAATGAGGTGATAATTCACAGAATCACTGGATGGTTGAGGTTGAAAGGGATCTCTGGAGATCATCTGGTCCAACTGCCCTGTTTAAGCTGGGCCACCTAGAGCAGGCTGCCAAAGGTTGTGTTCACATGGCTTTTAAATATCACCAAGGATGGAGACTCCACAAAATCCTTGGGCAATCATTGTCAGTGCTGAATCAATATCACAGTCAATCCAGAGCCTGCAAGTTCTCTCTCCAACCTCAGTAGAAACAGAAGTTTATGAAGGAGTAGAAGCAGTCTGGGAAAAGCTACGCTGAAACAAGTATTTGGCAAAATTTTGATCCAGTGTTGCTCACTTGAAGATAAATAATTCTCTGTGACAAGTCTTTAAATACAGTTTCAGGGACCAAACTGAATATCCTAAACAGAATTTGTATTGATACCAAAACCAGAAAGGCTTAACTGCAAGTACTTGACCTTTATTTAAAAAAAAAAAAAGGTTTTAATAAGTACATGGAGTTTTCAACCATGTACTTCAAAAGTACATGAGACTTTTGAAGAAGAAAAAGACCATTGTCTAGGACCATGGAGAATGAGAATAGGGACCCAGAAGCTAATAAAATGGCACCTAAATTTTAAGACTTAATTATGGCTTTGTTACAGACTCCTCTCTCAGATTTATAACTAGAGATTTATAAGAGCAGCTGTGTAATAAAAAAAATGGGGAAAAAAAGAAAAAAACTGGGAAAACTTGTTAATTTATTGCCAGAAACTAGTCACTGGGAAGTAAATAAACTCCTTTCTTTCCATATGAGCAGCGGAAAAGCTCCTTGTATTTGTGTTCATCTTTGACCATACCTTTAGGTGTTACCTTATCCAAAAGGGGAGCTTTCCCCCATCCCCTCGTAGCCCAGCTCCCAGCCTGGCTCATTCTGTGTGCACAGCACAGCAAAGGACAGGGAACATCCAAATACCTCAGCCACCTCCAGCTGCCAGGGGAATTTGAAGTAAGCCGAATGCAATTTGCACACTGGAAGTTGGCCAGCACGCCAGGACTATTATCTCCAGTTTTGCAAAAAGGTCTGGGGGAATGTTAATTAACACAAGTGCCCAAGACCTTGTTTTTATGTGTCTTCTGGAGGAAGGGCACGGGGCTGGAGAGAGGCACGGAATTTCTAATGAACACAGAGGGTAGTTAAGTTGTTGGCTTTCAGCTGGGATGGTTGTGTGTGCTCAGAGGCATATGGCACGTTTCAATGATGGGAAGAGAAGGGAAATACTACTCAGAGCCATGACTGCCTCATTTTATAGCTGATTAGCTAGGTGATGACTTACCTGCAGGTCTGAAAACAAGTAGCTTGAGTGGGAGTGTTTTAGAACAGTGATTTAGACATTTATCTGAGCATTACCCACCGCTCCAAACTATGGTGACTGTAAATGGGGTGTATGCGACAGAGAGGCAGTTCTGGCTGTAACTCTGTAAAGCTTCTCAGCGCATGTTTGGTGCCCAAAACCGTTTTTGTTCTCTGAGCTGTTTCCATTCTTTCAAAGAAAAATGAAGATATTCACTACAGAGCTGTCTGACAGATTTGAATTTTGGTCTCTGCCTCGTTGTTTCTGCCAATTTACCACCAAAGTAATTTCAAACTGAAAATCTGCATTTTCCTCCTTATGTATCTCATAATTTTCTGTATGCAAAACCAGAGTTTGGTACAGAATTCAGTCAGACTTTGAGCAGGAACACAGAAACAGAAGATCCCTCAAAATAAGGATGTGCTCATAAATGAGCTCGTCTCCTCTCATGGCTGAATTATGTTCTGGTCCATAACAAGTGGAATTAGTACCGTACATAGACTTATTGTTGGAGGATGGACACGTGGATTAAGCCACTAGAGGGAGATGCAATATGCATTTGGCTGGAGAGAGGAGAATATTTTATACCATGGATTCCTTTGCAGCAGTTGTAGGTAAACAGTATCAGTGTAAGTCAAATGAGCAGGGATTGTAATTTTTTTTCCCTACAGTGTAAAATATGTGCATCTATAATAAATAGAAATGTATAATATGTAACTTATACAAGCACACTTGACTTTCACAATGTCTTTGAGTGCGCGTTCATGCCAGAATATGTTCACGTATATGCATGGCAGTTGCCAAGTAATGCTTGTGCTACAAATGGCTCATTAGCACAGCTTACAGCTTCCACTCCATGTCTTTGTGGGGTGACCAGCACCACATGGTGATGATATTGATGGTTTCTGGGTAACAAAAATTCCTTAATGCTAGATAAGATGTTGACAGCCTTGGGCCTGGGCCATGCTGCCCTTCTCTCTGTGCCCAAAGCCATCTGGATAATGAGACGCTGGGCTTCTCAAGAACCTGAGTGAGCCATGACTGAAGCTGACCTTCTTCTCAGCTTTCCAGGGCACGCGACAGGTGTCTTTTAGCTCTTGGACATACACTTTGTTAAATGGTTTACGGGTTAGGAAGATTACCCCCTAATTTGAGGCATGGTGGCAGGTCTTTAATGGGTGAATATCAAGCACAGAGGAACAGCAATCATTTTGAGGGACTGGATTAGAATTTAAAATCTGCTTGACAAATGGGTGAAATGAGCTGAGAAAAACTGGACGTGGTTCAATGAAAACAGAGAAAAGTGGACGCTTCTAAGTGCAGATAATGAACTATGCAAACACCGGATGCAAAACGTCTGCTGGGCATCAGCCCTGTGAAACAGGATCTGGAGGTTACCAAGGTTCACAGACCGAGCTTGAGTCAACATTGTCACACGACTGCAAAAAAATAAATATTATAGTGGGCTGTGTAAACAGGGCAGTTACACATAAAAGTCCCATGAAGTAATCCTTCCATGAGGCTACGCAGAGACAGCGCTTCTCACCTGATATCCCTGGCAATGTGTTAGAAAAAGAGGTGGGCCGACGAAAGGGTATCAAATGGAGAGCACAAAAACATTCAACAGTCTAGAAAATCGATCCCTTTTGGAAGAACTGGGTAGCTTCAGCTGGAAAAAGGAGATGATAACAGATACCAAGGGTGTGAAAAGTTGCTGCAAAGGGAGAAGGAACAGTTCTCTTTGTCCTCTGTAGCTTAGACAAAGATTAATGGGTAATTGTCTAACTTGCAGGAGAGGAGATGTAGGGGTAAACATCAGGCAAAAGCTATAAATGATAAATAGTTGGAAGATTTCCATGAAAGGTGGTGGAATTTCCATCATTTGAGATTTTCATGAACAAGGTTAACAAAAGAAGTGATTTGATCCTGTTTTGGGGGTACAGAAACAGACTAGACGATCTCAAATGGGACCTTCCAGCCTATTTCTTGACAATAAGATGCATCTTCTTGACAAAAAAATGGGCTTTGGCAAATATAGGTTTGATTTAAATACTTATAAAAGTGGTAGCATAAAATCAGAATTATTTTTTTGCTGTGTAAAATCAAATCTTCCTAATTATAAGATACTTACAGATAGCAAGTAATATTCCAGAAAAACTTGTTGAAGGCAGTCAGATGAACCGCAGAAATTAATAAATCCTTTCTTATCTAAATTCTTCAACAAAGTGATCCCAGCACATTTCTTTCTTGAGTGAAAGTAGTGGCTTTTTGTTTGGGTTTTTTTGTGTATCTGATTTGAATTTAAAGCACAAACATCCTGGCACTGCTGCACCCTGGATCTGCCATACATTCTCCGAGAATAAAAGTTCCACGCCTCCTTTGTTTACTCCCCTTCCTGGCAAACTCCCAAATGCCTTGAGTCCAATCCAAAAGCACTTCAAACAGAAACCATACGGAGATGGAGGGAATATTTTTTCTTTAACGAAATATTTCTATGGTACATTTAAATAAACATTTTTTAAGGTTTGCTATTAAATTTTATTAACATCCTACTGAGTAATACAGCCAGTTGGACCGCTCTAAGTGGCAAACAAACAAACAGAATACTGAAACAAACAGAAAGCCCAACAGGACGTGTTCTGGGAAAGATTGTTCTGAGTGGGGCAGGCACCACTGGTAGGGTTGCAATACTCCCAGCTGCCACATCCCACTGTGCAAGCTCCGAGTCCCGAAGCCTTTTGTGCTTCCTCTTTTAAAAATAATTATTCATTGTGTTTGTGATTAATGAATCTTTTCATTTCGGGATGTCAGTATTTGTGGTTCCTTTATATTCTGCACAGAGGTATTTGTTTAATGACTGACAATTACAATGGGATCATTGTCTCAAGGAATAAAAGGCAGAAAAAACCTTGTTTGGATTTTTATTTTTCTTCTTTAAGATTAGTAATGGAATCCAGAAACATAGATCCAGACAACTTTCTGATGGAAACCAGTTTAAGATTGTTATTAGTTCCATTCAGTCCCTTGGAAGGATTAAAAGGTCATTTGTTTTATGTTACAAACCTCTCTCCAGTTTATGTACAAGTGACATGTCGAGAAGGCAGCTGGGGGATGAGGATGGATGGGAGCCCCATACAACAGCCGTGCCAGGTCTGCAGGGCTTGGGAGGCCCTGCTCAGGGGGATCACCCCCGCCCAAGCAGGGTCTCACCCCCACTTGGGTCCCTCACTCCTTTCCCTGGTGGAGTCCAGGGGCCAAGTCCAGTGGCATAGTTTTGGGTGAGCCTGAACCCCAAATGCTACCACTGCAGGGGACAAAGAACTTGCCCTAAGCTTCAGCTCAGCGTCATGGAGGGGATGTTCCCTGGGAGGCTGGGCTGTCCTCCCCCGGAAGACACAGCTGGGAATTTGATTCCAGAAATGGACTGCCCCTGGATCAGAACATGACCTCGTGCAAGCACAAACGTGGACACCGGGAACGATGTTGCTTTCACACCGTTTCTTCTGTTTGGGCATCACTTCAGTAACACTGGAAGTTTGCCCATGTCTGTGGGGTTCTGGATGCCTCAATAGATGCCAACCACTCAAAAAGAAAAGATAATTAAAGAAGAAGAAAACAGACATGCTTTTTTCCTAAAAGCATCTTTCTTTCCTTCAGTGAGAATATTAACTTACTGGGACTAGAAATTAAAACAAAACAACAAAAATCTCCAGAACTCAAATTTTAATAAAATCGCTCTTTTCTTTTAGAGAGAGAAGTTTTCTCCCATGCCCCCCACAGCTTTTTTTTTCTTCAGAAACACTGCCAGACAGCTGCCAGCCGTAGAACTACACTCAGACCAGCCAACCACTTTTCAGATTTTTGGAAATGAATGTTGGAGGTGCTTTGTTATGCCTAGCTGATTTATCTGGGCACAAAAGGAGTACAGGCACTCCGGTGTAGATTAAACAGACATTTTGGTGGTTGAGATAATTTCAGTAGTGCAGTCATGGGATTCATTACTTAGAGTTATCCATCAGTTTGACGAGCCCAGAACTATGAAAAACAAACAATCTCCATTATGAAAGAATTTCTAAAAAGAAATAAAATTACAGTAAAATAAAACAGAACAAAGCAAGAAAGTAAAGGAAAGGAAAGGGAAGGACACAAGCACCTGCATCACATCACGCTTTAAATTCAGCCTAAGGATTTTACTTCAGGTAATGGTTTGAAGCCCAGCATTTCACAAAGTAATTTTCTCAGGCACTGTACTGACTGCGTAGTGGCAGAACAATCTCATCAGGGTATGAGAACAGTGAAAATATTCCGTGCTGGCCTTTCCTGAATTACAATGAGGTGCAGAGCCAGAGCCCTGCTGGAAATCACTCTGCCACCTGAGAGGGGAGAGCAGGTCACTCTCTCGACCAGGGGATGACTGTGGTATCACATGTAGAACCAAGCTTTCGTATCTCTAACAGTTATCTACTTCCCTGGGGCCGCCTAATTGCCATTGCCATCAATCCCCTTGTCACCTGCAATTTCAATCAGTCTCCTAAAGGTTTTCCTACCCAGGTTTTTCCTTTGGTGCTACTTTCCCCTCACCAAACGATCCTTGGGTATCTGTCAAGACAAATGCTTAAGTGATCGTTCCAGGACAGCCAGGGAGCAGCAAACTCTTTGATTATAGATGGCCTGTTGTATGTGAGATTAGGTATCTGCTCCACTGTGAAGCTAAATGATACAATGCAAGGGCTGAATAACTCCTTTCAGTCATGGTCTGAGGTTGCTGTAATCCTTTTTATTTTTCTTAAACTGTGACTAGCCATGTGTTTTCAGTTACAAGTAAATGCAAATCAATCTGTGTGATTTGGACGTTAGGGAGTAGGGCAATTTTCTTTGATTCATATTATATTAGCTTTCACCCACAGGATAACATATGCACACGAACTTGGGCCAGGGAGAAAGGCGGGGGGAGAGGAAGGCAGCCATCAGGCATGCTGCAATTGCTCCCCCCCAACATTTTGGCATGCACTGCATTCGATGAGACTGTAACTCCACAGTAGTTATGACATTTTAAGCAAAGTTGGCATGAGCTGTGCCACATCAAGCCCCCACGTGCCTCCCCAGGCTGCATTTGCCCTCTCAGAGCTCAGTCGCTTTGCAGAGGGCATCGCTTTCCAAAAGCTACAACAGCTACACGAGGAACACACTGGCCCTGGGATGAGCCGATGTCCTCTGAGTCTGAATGTTGGTTGACAGCTCCAAGACAAGAAGATTACTACCAAACCTACATCCAGCAAGAGTTGTTCCAGTTCCAGGAATGTTCCCCAGGAAGCCAGAACTGTAGACTTCAGCAGTTCTGAGAGAGACTACACTCAAACACTCCCTCAAAGGAACGGATTCTGAATAATTGAATGGAATGGCTGTTATTTAGGCCACCATTTCAATTGTTTTGAGCACTGTAATGAAGGAATAAAAATACAAGCTTGACACTGACAGGGGTGAGGTGCTGTAGCTCCCGTGGTCTGGGTGGAGCTGGGCAGATTTGTTCTATCCGAGGACATGACCTTAGAAATATTGCACTTTATGCTTCTCTTTGGCAAAGCCTGGCACCAGGACCAGCGTGAAATGCAGCATTTTCAGGCACTGCTTTTAATTCCGTCTTGGAAGCGTGGTGTTTATTTGAGAGCCCAAATCAAATAATTGAAAAGGGGTAGAAAAAAGCATCCAGGACTAATAAAAAAATATGGGGTAACATCTGTTCCCAGACTCCCTTTGCTTTGCCAGGGGCAGTACTCCCACAGCATGCTGCAATTAGGTCAGTGGCACGCTGAGGTGTGATAACCTGCAGTGGTGTTTGCGGCACCCAGAGCCCCAGGAGGTCTCCTCTCAACCAGGGTTCCTCTGCTTATCCTGTTATCTTCAAAGAAAATAAAAATGTTTTCCCACTAGCATCCTCAATTAAGTGGATAGTGAATTAAGGTACTAAATTATCTACCCACCGTCAAAAAGCATCTCCTTTTCTGTCTTAAAATGTCTGTACTTGAGAGGTTCTCTCCCTAATGCTGTCCTGGCTTGCTGAGTCCTCACACTTGGGAACAAGGATGATTAGTGCAACTTACAGAGACTTAGCAGAACTTTGTTCAGCTTTCAGTCACCACGGAATTCAGTCCAAGGATACTGCAGTTTTGCACTGTAAGCAAAAGAAACCACCAAATAAAAGTAATCAGAATGCTAAGCTCATATTTATTTAATATAGTGATGGGTCTCAAGAGAGGATTTCATTTCCAAGAGCTGAGTTAGGGGAAGATGTGAACAGTTCTAGTGTAGCAATCTGGGGTGCCTTCACGCTGACAGGGGTATAAAAAGAAGGTCAAGACTTTAAGATTTAAAGATAAAGGGAGAAGAACTAGAGCATAACGAGATGGAAAGATGATCTATTAAACAGAGCAGTGGACTTGTATAAAACTGTCACTTCTGTAGGAGAAGGATAGTGCACACGGCTGAACAAAACCTGCAGCCCTCTGAACAGTGCCTATACCCTATAAGGTCAACATTAATGAACAAATAGTGTTCCAGTGATGCAGGAAATAAACATCTCATGCTTTCTTCCAAGGTGGAAGGCCTTAGCTCCTCACTGTTAACCACCTCTGTGGCAGGCTGTGCTCCTTTGTTTACTTAGCTCTCTCCCATGAATCCAAAGCATCAAGTGATTCAATGTTGCCCTATCCAGTGAGTAATCCTGTGTAAAGTACATACAAACAGGCTGATTTTTCAGATGGAGCCACACAATAGTTCCTTTTTAATTGCATTTGACATTACTGGTAGTGTTCTGTGCAGCTCCATGCATAACACACATTTAATTGTACCTGTGTGGTAGTGATAACACTACAGCATGGTAATTTTCTGTATTTGTAGCATGTGGGAGACAATTCATTCTGGGTATTTCAATGCAGTTTATTAACTGGGAAGATTGGGTAACTGGAACCTCCTTTATTAAAGTTATTGGCTGCCCTGTAGCAACGGAAATAAATTGTGATAATAGCCAGAACAAATTAGCTTGCGTATGAATTAGCCCTTAAATGAAAAGAGGAGGGGGAACTAACCTTCTCGTGGCACATAAAATGCCTTTATTAAAGAATTACAAGTATATTGACAAATAAAGTAAACTTCTCTAAGAAAAGAAATTTTCCCTTTCCAGGCACCTGAAAAGAGCAGCTTCAGGGCTGAGTTCTGATGTAAGCCTCATGGACAGACGCTGTGGGTGACCAGGGGGACTTCCACTTCAGACAACCTGTACCCTCAAGTGCAGTGCAGGTCAGGGCTCTGCCTTGGGGAAAGCTGGCCTTCAGGCTGGAAGAACTGAGGAAAGTCTTGCAAAGACAGTTGTGGAAGCAGTATAACCATGTCAGTTAGTGACTGATGCTCAGCAAAATCACCAGCGCTGCTCTCAGCCCTAAGCTGGTCACACCTCTGAGTGATGTTAATAGAAATATCACTCAGTGGTAGGCAGAGTATCGCTATGTTTTACTATTTATTGTAAAAGATCTCAATTCATGGAAAATCCATTGAGGCTTAGGTCAGCCAGAACTAACTTCGTTTTAACACCATCCCTGAGTTTTGCTCACCTGTTTGTGAGGGGTGCTGCTGTACCTCTTCAGAGATTTTGGGCCTCTTGTGAGCTGCCTTGACACTGATGGAAAGATCCATAAGGAATTACTCATGGAGCTCAACACAGGCATCTGGTGATAGATACTCTGGGCCATCCGTCCTGGCCCTCATTGCAAATCCAGGGGGACTTGGGTAACACACCTATGGCACATTGCTGAACTTTAGACACATCTCAGACACTGTATCACAGAATCACAGAATTAACAAGGTTGGAAAACACCTTTGAGATCATCAAGTCCAACCTATGGCCTAACACCACCTTATCAAGTAAACCATGGCACTGAGTGCCACATCCAGGTTTTTTTAACACCGCCAGGAATGGTGACTCCACCACCTCCCTGGGCAGCCCGTTCCAATGCCCAATCACTCTTTCTGTGAAGATTTTTTTCTGAATGTCCAGCCTAAACTGGTCTCTAAACTGACAGTAGATGAAACCATCAGACTGCTGCCCTCCTCGCTGCAAGAGGCTGTGAATACACACAGATATTAGGTGCTCTGGACTCCCTTTCAGGTTGCACAGGAGAATGTCAAAGGATCGATCTAAAAACCCCCATAATCGAAGCAGAACAGGCTACTTTTTTGTCTCATACACGGCTGAAATTCAGAATCAATTCTGACACTGCTGAGTTAGTCCATGTTTTCATTAATGCATGAATGCAATGTGCACCAGCCTAACACAGAGCAAGTGCTTGAAAGCTCGTAGAATCAAAGAACCATAGAAATGTTTAGACTGGAAAAGATCTTTGAGACCATTGAGTCCAACCATTAACCCAGCCCTGCCAAGATCATCACTAAACTGTGTCCCTAAGCACCTCCTCTGCAGTTCTTTTAAATAACTCCAGAGATGGTGACTCCGCCACTTCCCAGGCGTGTTCCAGTCCTTGGCAATCCTTTCCATGGAGAAAGGGCCCAGCCATCCAGCCAGGCTTTTCACCAGAAACCCTTACACCCATCCAAGCCGTGAGCAGCCAGCTTCTCCAAGAGATTGCTGTGCAAAGTGTTGCCAAAGGCTTTACTAAAGTCTAGAGAAACAATATCCACTGCCTTTCCTTCATCCACTAAGCGGGTTCTCATGGTTCAGAAGGAGCAGAATACAGGAGAGACTTTTAGTGTTAGTCATCTTAGCTTTCTTACATTCTTTTTTCTTGTTGAAATAAATTATTTTTGACCTAAAATTCAGAAAATGTCTATCAGCTTGTGAGATCTTCTTAGTTTTCAAGGTATCATGGTGTCTCGGTTTCAGATAAATTTCGGAGGAAGCTCGAATTTGAACATCCGCTGATAAAAGGCAGGTTACAGCCACCCCTCCCCCACCAGGTCTGGGAAAAAAATTCCTTGGAGGAAAATGAAAGAATGGGAAAAACCCCTATTTATTTAACAAACACACAGGAGAAGAATAATTCTAAATAATAAACATGAGACCACATTGGAAGTCCATAGCTGGATTTTGCAAGAAGGCTCCTGCCCAGCCTGTTGAGGCTCTTTTTTGTCCTGAGCTTCTGAAAATGTCCTTTCAGGAAATCACAAGATCTGTGATTTTCTTTGGTCTCTTTTGAGAAAATCTGCCAATGACAACAAAAAACAAGCTTCAAAGAATGATACCTGAAAGGATTTATTTTGGTTGATTAGAGAGGAATCTCCAGAACTTCCTCTAAAGCACCATGATTATGCAGCACAGGATAGTCCAGTCAGAAGATACTAATATCTAAGGGTATAGGTGGAGGCTGATGCGAGTCTGATGTGTTATTTTCAACACTGCAAATGTCAAGAGACCCCCATCTGAAACCTGTTCAATACTTCCCAGCATCAGGCACAGTATAATCACATAGTAAGGGACATTCCCTAGGGAAAAGACAAAAACAAACCCCCAAATGGCTGCCAGAGCACAAAAATGACCAGGAGAGGTAATTTGACATTTGGTCGATGACAACCAGAACAGGGATGGAACCGCAGGCTCAAGAACCCCTCATTTGTACAGTCTGTAAATTGCTGCTTCCCAGTGACCTCGGGAGGATTGTGAATCCGGCATCAGACAGAGAAAGCTCTGTGCAGAAAAAGAAGATATTGGCAAGGCACCTTTACTAGCAGCCTAGGAGGCCAAAAGGTCAGTCTCACTGATCTGCCTGCTGCTCCCCTCAGAAAACAAAGGAATGCTTCATCTCTACTCATCACCTCGTCCAGCAAAGCTAGTTTCAATTTCATGCATTACACATTTTTCTTAAAACAAAGATAAAGATCTTGTTTTCTTTTCCCCTTCCCCTCATTTTTTTTTCTTTCCAAAAGATTTAGGAATAATGCAAACTTTCATTTCAGAATTGGTTGCTTGGAGTGAATTTCAGTTTGCTTAGTCTAGGGGAAAATCCACAAGCAAGAGAAATTAGTTTTCTAAATGGCAAGAACAAAAAGGAACTGTTTTGTAAAATAATGCAAATGCTCAAATTTTAATCAGAAGAACAAACCAGACAAAGAAACTGGTATCAGAGTGCTTTTGTGGCACTGAGGTGGGTCAGAAGGACCTTGAGGATGTTCTGAGTCATTGCCTACAATTCCTTTTTGAGGCACAAATGCTCCTCTGATACAACACAGTTCTACTTTCTTTCATCTGCCCACATTTTCTTCCCTTTAAAATAGAGATCCTGGGGTATTTTGTGGTAGGAGGGGGATTTCTGCCATTTGTCTGACATAGAAGTAGTGGAGGAACAGCATTTGTTGGGGAGAAATTTATTAGGTGGCTTGAATCATGGTTCTGAGATCAAAAAAGTATCATTGCCTCTGGATTCTTTTTGAGGAAGCTGAAATACGGGGCCTCAGCCTTGACACAAATATCAACACACTTTGTGCTTCCTTTCACCAAATAGTGCAAAACAAGGTAAAAAGAGGAGGGACCAGAATATCAAACATCTCTTGTTGAGACAATGAGAAACTGTAGGAATTGCTGAGCTTCCGGTATTAGTAGAAATTACACAGTGGCTGAAATGGTTAGCAGTGAAAATAAATGTGTTCATTGCTGAGTGAGGGGAGTCAAAGGAAGCCACCCCAAAACAAGACTAAACAAAAGGAAGAGCAAGGAAACAATATTGTTACCATAAGAATACGTAAAACACTCTGGCTGGGGCCTAAAATAGTCAATTGCACCTCACAATGTCACCATTGTATGTATTTCTGCTCTAATTCATGCGAACATCAGTAAGTGAGAATTCAGCTGACAAAGGAAATATTATTTTTTGAACAGAAATTGCTGCCCAGCAGCGTAGGCTGGAGGATGTCAGAAAGTTACAGTCTGCACCAGTATATACTGCACCTCTTAAGTGATAATTTTCTTTGCATGATCAGTTGGGACATTTTATTAAAAATATATTAATTTTTAAAGTAGGGTATTAAAAAAGTTAATAGGATGCCATAGAAAACAGCATTTATTGGTAATAAGAGGAAAGGAAGGGCAGTCATGCGGGGAAAATGGCTACAGGAAACAGAAATTCAGAGGAATGAATATGCTGCTTTAGCTGGCTTCAGCATCATTTCTTATTAAAAATGTTTCTTTCTCACTGTCATACCAGTTCACACCCTTTTTTTCTACCACATCTGCCTCTTCTGGCTGGACTGTGATGGCAGCTACACGGCAGATTTCAAGAAAACCCCTGCAGACTTCAGGAACTGATCCAAGAAGAGATAGTGGAGATTGCCTGCTTTGCTGGGCTCTGTAGCGCTTTGCTACGTGCAACAGAGCAAACATCCTCTCTTAGGCTTAAAAGTCCCAACAAATTACTTGGCAGCATTAGGAGGTGCAGCAGAGGAAGGGTAATTTCCACAGGGCATGGATCTGACAATCCATTCTGCTCCTCTCCCATGGTAGGGCAGAGGGAGGATTGAATCCCAAATCTCCTAGCAGTTTTTAAAACAAGGAAGGAATAATCTCAATGGTGGGTGGCATTAACTCCTTCAAAAGCCCCAGGTTTGCCAGCCTGAAGGTGTCAGGGGAGACTGATGACACTTCAGTCATCTGCTGGAGCCCAGCTGTGGTCAGTAAATCATTCTTATCTAACAGACATCAGGCAGCCTCTGTGAAGTGAGTAGGTCTCTTTCAGGGTCCCCGTGGGCAAATATTCACCCTACAAAACTGCTGGTGTAATTGGTGCTAATTGTCAGTGTCAGCAGAGGCCATGGGATGCTCCCTGAGTGTCAGGGCTGAAGCAGGTGGGCAGAAAATCCTGGTGAATGCTCAGTGCCCTGCAGCAGATACTGGCTGGGCAAACCTCAGCTATCCACCCCCAGGCTGCCAATTCTGCAATAAATAAACAAATAAATAATATAAAACTATAAAGTGAAAAGTCTCAGGCCGCTTTTGAGCTGTGTACAGGCCTATAATGGCAGAAGTGTTTCACCAAAGCCATTGCCTCATGAGTGCACTGGAGATGCTATTGAGTTAAACAGCACCGTGGGAAATCCAAGCCTTTCTGACCAAAGTGTAAACTTCTTCCAGGATTTGGGACCAAATGTTAATGTAAAAAGCAAAATCAGAACGGCCTCCTGTGGGCAGCAGCATTTTTCCCCATTTCTTCATCCTATCAGTTTAGAAATATAGGGAAATAGTGTAAGGGGCTCTGACCTGCTGAGGCTGGAAGGATGCTTATTATGAGTGACATGAGATAAATGGAAGATAAATAGAAAATTCACATGGGGTATAACGTTAAGTAAGGCTTCCTGAACATAGGGTGGGCTAGCCTGCCAGATACAAAACTTCCTCCTTCTCTCCTGCTGAATGGAGCAAAAGGGCAATATCTATAGTAATTCTATATGGTGATGGTGTTGGTGTTCACCTCCCTTTTGCCCCTGACCTAACACGAGCAACCCCGCCAGTACAGCCCCAGATCCAACACAAGCAGCTTCCATGGTCAGTTAGTGTCCCTTTGCAGTCAGAGTCAAGCCTTGATGAGGGGAAACCAAGTGTGGTTTGTCAGGTTCTGGCCCCATCCAGTCCCTGCATGAACGCCATGGTCTGTCAGGGGTACCAGTATGTCTAGAAGAGGTGTCTTTCACAGAGATGTTAAATTATCTTCATTTTTGAAAGATATCAAAGTCATTATCAGATTGCAGATGACTATTATCAGCATACAGCAGGGGTGTATAATGACACCCTAGGGCAAGATAGAACTTAGATCTCTCCAATAAATAATGCAATTTAATTTTATAGGTTCCCCCGACTTGCCTTTGGCCATGTGTCTTGCTGGCTGGGGCATTTTGGAAAAGGTTTATATGACTGTGTGTAAATGATTCTCAGGTGGCAGAGGCAGCAGCACGGCTTTTCCGCAGTGGGCTCTGCATGGCCACATCGTGTGCCTGGGTTAAGGAAAGAGCATCACATTTGCCTGGTGCTCGAACGTGGGCTTGGCTGTTTGCTGCAACATTTCAAACCCATGAGAGGAGTAGGCAAGTTCGTCCTAAAAGGCGATGGGACACCAGCTGGCATCATAAAACTGTTCCTTACCAGCCCGACAGCAAAATCATCTGGCTCTCGTTCACATTCATCGGGGCTCTCTTTAGCTATTAAAAGCAGGACTCCACATCAAGTGCGATCCTAACGGTGCACCAATTCTTTCTGTTTCCCACTTCCACAGACAACATGCTCTGTGTTCTGGTCAGAAAGCAAAGCAGGGGCAGACACTGGTTTATCCCTCCTCCCGCTGTCTCAGCTCCATGCCCTTCACACATGAGGGTTTGTCTTTGTAGACTAAGCCATAAGGAGCAGAACTGATAAAATATTCAGGAGGATTTTCAGTGACCTCTGCTGTAAGACTCCCCTCCACCAAAGTAACACAGGTTCAGAAAGAAAGAATGAAAGAAAAATCAGTTTTAATGATCAGCCTTTCCAATCAGCCAAATAAACGTAATTAGTTAATGTTCCTTTGTGTGCAGAAATGTCCCTGTCTGTACAAATACAGCCTTTAGGTGTCCTGGTCTCTCTGTTCACAGTTGAGAAGGAATGAGAAAGTGCGTAACGCTTTACCACTGCTTTTGCAACTGCTGAGGAACAAATGGAGACCAGTTAAGGACCTAACCCAGTGTGCTGGGCTTTAAGGAGAATCAGGATGCTGAGGAGAAGTAAAATGTTGCAAAACCCAGCAGGGCTTTCAGTCTGCTGGAACAAGCCATCATTACAATTGAAAGGATGCTGATTTTGTTTGCTTGTTTATTCTGATGGGATTAAGAACTATTTTCTTCCTCTTCCTTCAGGGAGGGCAGCTTCTTCTCACAACATTCAGCTGGAGAGCACAAAAAAAGTTTAGCTAGAGATGGCTGCAGTTTGTTACCTTCCAGGAAGGCTTTGCTGGGAAAGTAGATTTTGGGCTTTTTTTCTGCCAATGACTGCTACGAGGCACACAACAGTTTGTACCTGTCAGCAAAACCAGTCCTTTTTCTTAACTGCCCTGCTGCTCAACACTCCTATTTCACAGTGTCAGGCACTGTGAGCACTTTAATCTGTTAAAAGGGCTCTTTTTTCCTTTTAACACTAAACCCATGTTTTATTTATCAGTCTTTGATATAGAAACACTTAAAAGGCATAACACGTTTTCTAAGATGGATGACTTCTCCGTGGCTGTTGTGCCTCTGTGTGTGTGAGCACACAGGTGTTGTTGTCGCTGCTGCACGTCCAAAGGAAAGCATCTCTATAAAGGAACGCTCTCTGGCATGTGGTCCAGAACTCCAGCTCTCTAACAACACCTCTCTGAGCACAGAGACCAATAAAGCTGTCCTGCAAAGGGTCAGATTCAGCTCTCATTGAACTCAATGGGAGTCCTTGCTTTGGCTTTAGTAGGATTTTTTTTCCAGGTCCTGCTGAAAGAGAGAGAAACAGTGGTGAATAAAAGGAAACCTAAAAACCAAATTTTGTTTATGGGATGTTTTAAGGCCATATGAAACTGGTTAAATTTATTATTTCCAGCTGATAGTATGAATTTTGGTCAGGGGTTACAGAAACTTTATTTGCTAGCTAGTGAAATCTAATCCCCCTCATTCCTCTGCTGTGTTCAGTGTTTCTCTGGGGCGAGTATATTCCAGCCCCACAAGCTGCTCCTGTCCTCCAGCCTGCTTGGCAAAGGCAGGAGCTTTCCCCAGCCCTCCCACCACCCCGCAGGAGTGCTGTGGCTGTGTCAAGAGAATCACTGGAACCCCCTTCTCCCCATGTGCAGAGCAGAGAGCTCCGCGCTGTGCATCACAGCGAAAGACCTCGCTGGCTACAGAAATTGCTCAGAGTATGATCCAAGGGCAGCCAAAAGCAGCTCTTTGGCTTCCCAAGGGCTGGAGAGTGCAGTTTGCAGCATGTACAAGTTGCTGTTGCAGACAAGGAGGACCTTTCACACTGCTCGGGCACGAACACAAGCCCAGAGCAGATCTAGGGCCTGTCCAGCACCTCTGCCTGCAGTGCAGACCACATCTGTGTTCCACGAGGAACACACATCCACGTGTGCCTTTACGTGTGCTCTCTGTACTGCAAATACCTGTACCCTGCATCGGGGTCTTCCCTGGCTCTGCAACCCTCTGAATGCTGGTCTAGTGCATAATTAGGGTTTAATTATGGTCTGAGAAAGAGAAAATACCTGCTTCCTCATAAACTGAGGAAGGATGTCTGTTCCATCATAGACTAGCTCTACCACAAAAAAATCCAGAGTGGAGCCTGTCCCTGGGGCCATAGAGGACCACAGCCTCTCCAGGGAGCAGCTGAGAGTAGGAGGTGAGTTTTGCTGCTCCCTCGCAGCAGCTGAGGTCCCTGGGGTAGGGGCAGTGACCATCCTCTCACACCTTCTCCTCTCAGTGTGGCCAATCAGGGTCCTACATCTGCAGACAGAAGGGCCATTATTGGGTTGCTCTGAGTTTTTTCGGGTAAGAACGAGCTCCTGTCTCACTTGCTCTTAACCGGGAGGTTTGGGAACTCTGGCATCACTCCCTGCTCACCCTTTATAGTCAGTTCACGATCTGTGATCAGTTCTCCCTGGAAGCAAAGGGGGTTAGAGAGCATCTCCTAAAGGGATGCCAGGAACACTCCAGCCACATTATCTGTGGACTCAGTCCCTGCAGGAGCTCATTCCCTTTCTGACAATCCAACAAAACACCCTTACTGCACACAGGAATCCCAGCGATGTGTGAGCAAATCCCAGGATTACGTGATCAGGGACAATAAGCCCCACATTCTCAAAAATCAAGCAAGTACCAGGTAAGAAAAAGCACTGGTGGGAGTGAGACACTTGTTACTGAGGTGGTAAATGTCCTTGTGGGAAAATTTGCAAACCACTTCACTTGCCCTTCAAATGCAAACCAGGCTGGGTCATGCCAACCACTGTGCCCCAGTTACTAAAACCAGTGTATTTTAAATATCCAAGAGGAAAATTGCTGTGCACCAATTCTTTGTATTGTATTTTTTCACCACTATCCTTATTTGCAACTTTTTCTCCTGAGACATTTCTGAAAGAGTTGGGTTTAGGCCTGCATTGAAACAAGAGTTCCCCGAGGCTGGGGTGCCCCCTGTCTAGCTCAGTAGGCACTCAGTGCTGCCAGCCTGGCAGCTGCCTCAGGGTCTGTCAGATGGTCAGGAGGATGATGAGATGTCTAGACACCCTTGAAGTCCTGATGGCTATTTGTCTTTCAGTCACATTTCACTGTGAAGGGGTTGTTAATATTTAGTTGCTTAAAAAGAAAATTTTGTTCAAAACCCTCAGTTCATCCAAGCAGACTGTGCACTGGTCCCATTCCCAGTAGCAAAGTGATATTTTTCCCCTGAAAATATGGCTCTTGCTCTACAGAGACAGCTCCATTACGTAATCCTGTCAATCAGCTGCCAATCACATCGCTATGGTAACTGGGTGCCAAATACAATACTAAGATAAGCATTAAATAGCTGCCAAATGGGACCCTCTGTTCTCACCATCTCTAAACCTTCATCTTCCTTTTCTCCTCCTCTCTGTCTGCTCTTGATGTGCAGTTTGCACTTTCCTAACAGGGTCTCTGCAATGCCTCCCTGCTCAGCGACCTGCAGCTATTGAGATACCACTGAGGTTGGAAAACAGGGTTGGCTGAAATTAATTTTCAAATAAATGTAAACCAAAGAAACTGTATTTTTTGTTGTTTTCTCTCATTTCATTTGGAGTCTCTTGTTGCACCCTCCATTTGCTGCTGTCCATGTTCTCTGAGCAGCCAATGACACAAGGAAAAGATGAGACCAAGCATCCTCTAACCTGTTATTCTTCCTCCAACAGCAGCAGACAATTAAAGAAAAGCCATAGGAAGCCGAGGAAATAGAGGAATTCTTCCAGCACTCTGTAGCTCAAGGACTTCCTGAGCTGAAAGTAACATCTGGAATATCGTAATTGCCCCTGATAGACCTCCTCCATCAAATCTGTTGCTCCCAGTTTGAACTCATTTACAATTTTAGCCTCCACAACGTCCTGTGTCAAAAGATTCCTCAACGTAATTAGTGCAGGGTATGTAAAGTTCTTCTTTGTGTTTGGGTTAACCCCTCTCTTCGGGCATTTCCACCGACAGCCTCCTTGAATGTTGTACAATGAAAAGTACTTTAATTCCCATTCCTCTTTCACTATTCCTGGACCTAGCACCTGTTGTTTCAGTTACCAAAAACCACGGAAATGTTTTGTTTCCCTGATTATTTCCACATGCTGCAGGTTGAAAACACTGAAATGTTTCCATATTCAAAATGTTATAAATAACCTTCTTGGAAAATTCTCCCTGTGGTGATTTGAACCCAGCCAAAGCAGAAGAGAAATGAGACTTATCACTTCAAGGGAAATCCTGCCATTTTGAATTCTTTTCCAGTTTGGAAAAACAGAACAGGTATAATTTTTGCCAAAATTAAACCCAAAGTGACTTTGGAGAGCTCCATGTTATTGCGTTCCAAGTAAGCAAATGTGTCCAGTTGCACAAAAGTTGAAAAACAAATCCTGCCTTTCAAACAGGCATCTCATTATGAAAATCAGTAAAAAAAAAAATGAAAAAAAAAAGAAAAAAAGAAAAAAAAGCATTTATGCCAGATACTATACTGTGAAATTTGATGTTTTGACAACATCAGACACTTTGGGAATTTTGCCTCTGAAGTGAAGTTTCATCCCTTCCAAATAAAAATCAAGCAACGTTCACAAAATATTTTGAAGGAAACCACGCTGGTAAGAAATGTTCTTGTGAGGTGCCACATCTTGCACAGGTTGATCTCTGGGAGAAGAAAAGTGCCTGGGATTTTATCCATGACTCTGCCCTGCTGAAAAGGAATGGATTTACAGGCTGGGTGTCAGCTGTGTCCCAGTCTCCTGCTGCAAATGAGCCTGAGCTCACTGTGGCTGGAATTTGCAGGGACCCCGTGGCCAGAGGGGCTGCTGTGCCAGGGCATCTCTCTTGTTTGATGCCAACTCAGATCTGCCATCTTGTCCCATCAGAAACCCCAGCCAGCTGTCCAGGGCTGGTGTCCTCTGGAAATCAGGTGGCTGGTTGCTCCCCAAAGCCAGGAGCCATGTGCACCATGGGACGGGGAGAAGAGGGAGGTGTTCTGCAATGGAGAAGCATTTACAGGGCCACAGAGGCTGATTTCCTCCATGCCCCAGCAGCTGGGCCCCACTCATGAGCAGGCACGATGCCATCCTGACAGGTGGACTTAAGCGTAGGTAGCCAAAAGGTCACATATGTGCCCAAAAGACATTTGTTGAAAGCAGATGCTGCGAGCCAGGAATAAGAAATAGTCTGGAGCTCCCAGACATCATTAACACAGCACAATCCCCACCACTGGATTAACAACAAAGATAAACATGGGGCTGTGGTAGGTAAGGTGCAGATTTCCTGATTATAGACCAGTGTAATATATAAAATTATTTTTCTTCCCTTTTGTCTTTCTTCTATAGAATGGGCAAAAAGGGGCTTCCTGTATTTGGTAACCTATTTTGAGAGTTGTGTGTGTCATCAGGGTAGGGGAAAAAACCAACACAATCCAAATGTGCTTCACAGCTTTGGATGTGGATAAGAATACAGATTAATATGATATTAATGTAATGCAATTAAGAGAAAGCTGATGTTATTGTTTGAGACAGACATTATTTCCCCATAGAAGAATAAATCAATTGCAATTATTGCACTTTCTGTAAGAATTTGCACATTTTACTCTAGGTCAAGTCTATCACTGAAAGGAGGTACTACTATATTTTAGCTAGAGTGAACAAAGGGCAGAGGCAGTGACAGGTACAACATGTAACTAATCATGCTGCACGAGTAAGAGTTCAAAAGCTAATGAGGGACAAACTAGACCTAAACACTCTCCTGAGTCTTTGCATTCTTTAAAAATAAAATAAAACCCAATCAGAAAATAGATAGATAGATAGATAGATAGATAGGTAGATAGATAGATAGATAGATAGATAGATAGATAGATAGATAGATAGATAGATAAAAGAAGCAAGAAGGGAGGCCAGCATCTCTCTGCTTTTCCACCAGCTCAGCAGTAACACAAATCCTCTTCTGCAGCTATTTATTGCCACCAGTCTGACATAGCCACACTATGACCTCTGCACCTGTAATGTGATACACAGGAGAAACAAAGGCATGAAGGGAAAGGGCTCAGCTTCCTCTCCTTAATTACTCCATGCAAAACAAAAGCCACCCAAGGAGTTGTTGGAAAGGAAAACAGTACTGCAGCACCCTTGCAGTTGCTGTGGACAAACGGGGTGTAAGTAAAATCCCCCACCTGACACAGAGCCAGGGGACATGAGTGTCACCAGCACTCTCCTCCTAGCCCCTATGCAGAAACAGAAATGCTCTTATCCCATTTGGGCACGAAAATTCCTCACTATATGGATAGCTGGTGTGAGGGGAGAGCTGGAGACACCTTCAGGCAACCAAGGCCAGGTGGAGACTCAGAGGAGAGGCAGAGAGGGTGACGAAAAACAACTGCAAGCCCTGTGTCTCTGAGCCAGATAAAATCAAAGTGTGCTTGGAGCCATCTGGGAGCCAGGCTGGCCAACAGAGGGTATGCCTCAGCTGTGCCATCTGAACATCTTTCTCAAAAAAAGAGATTTTAGGGAGTGGTGTCACATTTGTTTGCCTGCAAATTACTTGTGGCTAAGACCTGGTTACTGCCGATTTTTGATTGCACAGATCATGTGTGCCCACAAGACTATTTCAGGATAAATGTGAAGAACATCATTAAGCTAAAAGTAGTGGGATTCCCGTGCTATGTCATTGCTGTGTGTGTGCACACCTGAAGCACAGATGGTGGCCCGGGGCACCCCTGGCATCCCCCCAGGCATGGGTGGACTCCTGCCTGTGATGCAGGCAGGCACCACAGGTCTCAGCTGAGAGGCAGCAGGTTTCCAACACGTGGGGACAGTCATGACAGCTGCTGCCTCCCAGCTCAGACCGGTCCCAGGATGGCCCTTTTCCAGTCTAGTGCGAGATGTGGGAGGATTGAAGCTGGGCTTTTATAGCTAGATGCTGGACAAGGGTGGAGGAGACCTGTTCACAGAGCCAAGGAGCGGTTCCATTGCTGCCTCCCAGCTGGGCACTGCAGCTTTTCTGTGGGAAAGGCCCATGGAAAAGCCTCCTTCTCTCCTATGGCTGCCAAACACAGCCCAGAGGAGACACTGAAAGTTTCATGGCTTGAGATCACACCCTAGACTGAAAGCAGGTCTAACACAGTTCATCTCCACTATTAAAACGAATATGAGCAGGTGTGTGGCGAAGCTTAATAGAAATACCTGATATTGGCAAGTTAATTTGCAAAGAGCTGTAAAAGACACTATTTCTTTGTGTCTTATGCTTGAAGACTTGTATCTTGTTTGAATACTTGCTGGTGTACCTTTATACTATTGCTGTACCTTCAGCACTAGTATGCGTTGGATTTTTTTTCAACAAGCATCAAACAGCTCAAAGATCCCGTTTGAAAGCTCTTTCATTCAGTCAGAGAACAGAAAGCCCCAAATCATCCCTGTTGTGTTTTTTCACATTAAAGAGCAATAACTAAGAACAACAGGAGCTAATCTGTTCCATGTTTTCATGTCCCTCTAGCGACATGTTGCAGGAATGGCTTTAATTGACACTGTCCTACACAGAAAGCAGGCTTTCAAGAGACACAAAACCATGCAGACACCTCACTCCACAGAATATTTTCTCAGCGACTTCATTGTTTTGCAAGGACTTCACAGAAATCACCAGAAATATATTAGTGACAAGAAATCCCTTACACGGTTGAACAGGGAAACTCTCCCAGGATTACGTCCTTTTGATTCAAACGTGTAGAAACAAACAGCTAGAGGGATATCCTTTTAATATCCTTCACAACTTTCCACTGCTGTCACAGCACACCTTTAAACTCCATCAGGATTTCAGTTCTGTCTCCTGACAATTAAAAAAATACCTAGTTAATGTGTCTCCCCTTCTCCTACATGAGGTTAGTATGAAGTGTCAGGTGGATGCAGTGGGGCTGACCCCTGCTGATCCCAGCTCTGTGTTGTGTGCAGGGTTCAGTCCCAGCACCCGGAGCTCCTGAAGCACTGCGAGAGAGCTGCAGCCTGCCCGAGTCATTCCCCACCTCTCAGAGCTCCCTAGGAGGACCTGTCTGTGACAGACACCCCCACAGGTACATGGCTAATGGTTTAGGTTGGGTTTTTAAAGGATATACTCTGATGGAGGAGCTGGACTCAAGACATCTACTTTCTGTCAGCATGCAAACAAACTGATTCCCCTGGCACCTGGCAGGAGAGGGAGATGCCTTTGTCCCAGTGAGGAGATGAGGTTCATGCTGCTCCCCAGAGCCTCAAAGGGAGCATATGTGCTGTAGAAACTCTCCTGGCCAGGATAGCCTATGACCCAATCATCCTGCATCCCCGCCCTTGCCCAGCTCTCACCACATTTTTAAACCCCTACACACACACACACCCTCACACACACACCCCCTCCCCCATTAACATTTTTCTTAAATGTTTCTTTTCGTTTGTGTCTGTCACATGCCACACACCTCTATCCATCTCCATAGTATCTACAACATCCGTGGTCAGACCCAAGTGGCACTACCCCTGAGTTACAGGTCCCCACAGCATGTACCCGATATTGTGTTGGTCCCATCCACGTTTTATGCACCTCTTCCAAAACGGTGCTTTAGCATCCAAAGTCAGCATGCAAGATCTCCAGGAAGGACTAGCTCCTCCTGACCACTGCAGACAGACAAGAGGTGAAAAGGGAGAAATTTTCCCTCCTGCTGGCTCTGCCTGTGTCAAAACAGGGGAAAAAGGAAAAGGAAAGTGTGATCTACATGGAGCTATTTCAGACTGTCCCAGCTGAGAATCCAAACTTGAATGCTTTGCAAAACAAGCTTTTATCTTAGCAAGCTCTATCTATTGACTCTATCATATTGGCCTTTATTAATATTTCATGCATTCTCCCTTATCCCCACTCCTTCCTCCATTTATTTGTTAAAGAGAACTTATTAAAACTGCAAAAAATGCATTTGAGGGGCATTTATTTTAAATACTTACAGGATGGTGTAATCAAAAACGTGTTTTAAAGATTTAGCAGAATCAAACCTCCAAGATTAAAGCAAGCAGAGAGCCAATTAACTATGTTACACAGTAACAGGGCAGTCAATAAGTCATAAAACCATCAAGTTGTCTTGGTGGTGAAATGTTTTTAATCATAACTAGATAAAAGCTATTCTGAAGACATGCACTATGCATTGAAAGTATCTTTAATGCACACATGTTTTAACTCTACTTTTTAAGGTACAGAGTTTAAGGTCAGTTTGCAATAGCAGAAAGCCCTCCTCGTGAAAAATTCATATATATAAATTCTTCAATTATATCTTAAAGAAATGGAGAAAGGGCTCAGCAGTGCAGAAAAGGTAAATACTTGCAGACAGAACTCACTATAAACAGTCTTTCATCTTAGTCGAACTGATCTGACCCTAAAATTTATATTGTAGGCCTCTTTACTAAATATACATTCAAACGCAGCCCTTTCTTTCCTAGAATATGATCTTATAGTGACCAAAATCTGGGCCAGTAACAACTTTGTCACTAAGATTAGACAAAAAGTGTTTGCAAGTTTGCACGTCCACAGCTGGTGGGTGACAGAACCTCCTGATGATGAGTGTAGTTTTTGCATTTACAGCAAACTCTGGGTCCCACAGTTCTTTTATTTGCTCCATAGATGCAGCACAGACTATCCAAGTTCCTCTCGCAAAAACCATGCCAGTAATGGAAGAGAAGGGAGGTAAAATGAGGTATTCCATTTGTCTCATTGCCAGAGGAGCTTTTGAACAATGAACTTCATTTTTCCTTCCATTGCACTAAAACAAAACTCTGCTTCTTCAAAAAACATCTATGAAATTAGACCATTGATGGTATGAACTAGAGAATTAGATTTGCTGTACTTGAAGGAAACAATTGAGGAAGATTACAAAAGGAAGGGCAAACTCAAAGTCCTCAGCTATCATTAAAACTATTCATATCCTTAGCAAGGCAGAAAATTGGATCGCTCTCCTTCTGTTCATGATTTAATGGCTTCTGTTCAGTCACAGCCCTACCTACCTGCTTAAAAGCAAATTGTATGTAGCAGTGATGCACGTTCATTACCATCCTCTCTCCAGATAATTTGACAGTTCCATGGCATGGTGCCACACTTGGTCGTTTGCTCTATCCCCAAGTATCACACTCTCCTGCAAGATGCTACAGTGACAAAGAAACTGCCGGCAGCTCCCTTTGGCTTTCCTCGTCTGGTCAGCATCCACTCCAAGGGGAAGTGCTCCAGGGATTTTAGGGAGGGAAGCGGGCATGAAACAGTCTCACTGCTCTTGTGTTGGTTTTGTTTGTTTATTTGGTTGGCTTTTTAAAAAGATTTAAATGTGCACAGAATGAGCAGTTAACTGGAAATAATGAGGTGTGAAAAAGAACCTCTCACCCTTAAATACTGGAAACTGCCCCCATTTCCTCTGACCAATTGGCTGCTTCTTAACCACTTGAGATTTTCTCAGGGGACTCAGGGAAGTCAGGAAAGAAGATTTAGAGGGATGATTATTCAATCCTCCATCTCCCCGACACAAGTTTGCTGTTATCCCGGTATGCTCCACCACCACAGACTTTTGCATGCTAAGAGGTTAATAGCTGATCAGTCCAACAAGAAGTTTATCGTAAAATTGATGTTACAAAAAAAAAAAAAAGAAACAACCTCCAACTCCATAATTTTCTGCCTTATTGTCAAATGCACCACCATTTAGACTCGATTTGCATGATTTACTGTGCATATGTTTTTTCTCTGTCTCCAAGCCCAGAATTATTTCCTATTGAGGCTATATCAGCTGCTGGTGCCTGCAGATTGTCTTTGTCCTTTCCAACCTGCAAAATATCATCTGCAGAATCCAAATCACTGTCTGCCTATTCTCTTATCTTCTACTTCTTTTACCCATCAATAGCCAAGCTGTGCTGTTCAGTAACTACAGCATATTGTAGGAAGAAACTGATAAGTACATCAAACAGCATTCACAGACTACACACAAACATGTGCCACTGACATTTTTTATTGCCTGTGACAAGTTACCCATCCCCACTCAGTCTTTCCAGATGCATAATGCAGATTTCAAATGTATGTCACTGTAGGTACTCTTTATTACAAAGAACTTATGCATATATAATCACAGCTAGAATTTGAAAAGCATATGTGGACAAAAATTGTATTTCTTTCTAGAATTACAAAAAAAAAGAAGAGATGACTATGAAACTATAAAATGGAAGAGCCAGATTTAATATTTAACCAAGGACTGATCAGATAGTGTCCTGTGATTTATTTCCCCTTAGCTAAGGTGTGTGACTTCCACATCAGTTGCTCTGCAAAGTAATATCCACTTTGTGTAAAATTCACACCCCTGGTGTGGCTTGTGCTCCAGGTGACAAGGAATTCATACATAGTTAGTTACTGAAGATTAGTCAAAGAGGGGCAACTCTTTAAATTACTCGCTTTTTTGTGACCTGCTCATTGCCATTTGGAACAATCTTTGTATTTTTCCGAACACCTGCAAACTCCCCAGTGATCCACAACTCACTTAAATAGAAGATTGAAAAGCTTAAAGCAGATTTTCATCTGTTGCATGAAAATTACTGCAGAAGGTGGTGAAGGGTCTGGAGCACAAATCTTAGGAGGAGCAGCTGAGGGAGCTGGGGGTGTTTAGCTTGGAGGAAAGGAGCCCCAGGCAGGATCTTATCACCCTCTACAGCTACCTGAAGGCAGGTTGCTGTGAGGTGGGGGTCGGTCTCTTCTCCCCGGTAACAGCAATAGAACAAGGGAAAAAGGTCTCAGATTGCACCAGGGGAAGTTTAGGTTGGATATTAGGAAAAGTTTCTTCCCTGAAAGGGTTGTCAAGCATTGAAACGGGCTGCCAGGGAAGTGGAGGATGCACCATTCCTCCAAGCGTTCAGAAGACATAGATGTGGCCCTTGGGGGTATGGTTACATGGTGAACACAGCAGTGCTAGGCTAATGCTCGGACTTGATGATCTGAGAGGTTTTTCCAACCTTAATAATTCTAGGATTCTATGATTCTTTAGATTGAGGCTGGATTTGTAACACAAAATTGAAAAGAGAAATAAAATGCATTGGGCCAACTTGGATGGGTTAATTTCTTAATTCTCTCATAGGGTCCCTATGAGATTTTGCTCAGTCACCTAAACTCTGGTTATAGTTTCCCTCTGTCAAATGGTGTTTTTAATGACCCAGGTGCTGTTCTTCAGGTTTTTTGTAAACGACTAGAGAATCCAAGCCAAGACTACACTAAAGGTCACAACTCTAATGAGTCACGTACCTAAATCTGATCCAGTCAAATTTAGGTTTTACTGCAATATATCACCTAGATTATCAATTCTATAGAAATGTATATTACATGTGTGCATTCAGTATTCCCACAGTGGCAAGACTGGAAAAATGTGATGTAGGCTTTAATATTAATTCAAGATTATTGCAGATCTGGTTTCACATATGTTTTGACTATGATTTTATTTTTCACTATTATTTTAGTTTGCCATGTTCCACACACATTTAAAATGTTAACTAATCTTTTGCAACTGTTAATCTGTAATCATTTCCCTACTACTGAACCCTAAAAAGAGACTGCAAAACATGGAAAGAATTATGAAAAGAAGGCAGAAGTGTCTGGGTTTTAGGTTTGGGCTGTGACTGACAAGCAGTTCTGTTGTTCATAAAGGGAAAACATCTGTAAAGTTGCAAGCCATCAGGAACGATAACCTCTGAACTCTCACCCCATGCTGAGCTCCAGTAAATGAGTGCTCCTACCTCTCTTGCCAAGTGTAACATGATACAGATGTGAGGTTTGTACCATACGCTGTTTGTCTGGCTTTGAATCTACAAGTTAGATTGGGAGGATTCTTAAAACAGCAAATATGGGATCAAAACAAATTAAAATTAATAAAGTGAGAGGAGTAACTATGTATTTTATGTCAGTTTTGAAAGATTAAAGATTTTTAGATAATGAAACAAAATACACACCAGTTTTTACCAGGGCTTTCAGGAAAGATTCCATCTGGGTCTTGAAGAATTGAATGAAGTTGCCAGCTTCTCCTCAAGTTTGAAAAATTTTTTAAAAAAAGCTTAAACAAGTTTTGTCTGGATAGGCAATTAATACCTGCTGCAGCTGTACTGAATGAGACAGTAATGCAGGAATTAACAGCATGAAATATTACAGGATAATGGAATAAGTCAGCCCTCAATCTCACAAGTCATCCAAAGCCCTGCAGTTGTGCTCGGATGGCCACATCAACTGCAGCCACAAATGCTTCTCCAGTACTTCTCCCCGCAGGCCCAAGGTTTGACAGGAAACACATTCCACAAACCTTTTAATTTAGCTAGGCTCTTTTTAATGAGAAAGGATGTTTTTAAACAGACATGTGCCCTGGTTTTCCTTCCCCTTCTAGCGCAGGCATCAGCCAAATAAATATTATCAAAGGATTAAATATCTTGTGATATTTCATCTGAGTATATCCAAAGTGCTTTGCAAACTTTAATTAATCTCCCAGTGAGAGCAGCACCGATAGACTCATTTGGCAGCCGAGGAGGGGCAGAGGCAGCAGGCCCGACTGCCTCTCACGGCCGCACCAGGAAAGAGCAGCAGGGCAGGCACGAGGCAGGAGCAGTTCCCTGCCTGCTCGGCTTTCCTGCTGCATTTTCTCAGGCTGTGGCAATTTATGCAAGGCAGCAAAGGCAATGATTTCATGCTCATGTGGCAGTGGACACTTTAACCCTCTCTCCCCGGTTAGTGAGTCCCAGAGCATCTCTGCCACCACGGCCAAGGCAAGGGCTGTGAGTGGTTCTGCTGTGCCCATCAGCTCCTGCAAGCTCCAGTCTCTCCATCCACCTCCCCAGGGTGTGGATGTTGGTTCCCAGGAAGGACAGAGCTGGACAGGGCCCTTCAGCTTGCAGGAAAGCAGCATGGCACAGCACGAGGCGTCTGAAGCCCGCCTTCTGAAGTCTCATTTAAGACTCTTGAGTTACTTTATTTCTCTCAATGTCAAAAATCATCACCAGCCTGCATGTGATCTCTCTGTACCTGAGACTACAAGGGTTCAGGCAGGGTTTTTTTCTTTCCTTTCCTTCTTTACAAAAATGTGTCAAAGACATAATTTATTACAATGAAACCGTGAACATACAAACCAAAACTGACATCTCCTCACTTCAAATTCCTTTGTGCCTAGAAGACAGAAGATAAAAAGGCAATTGATATGGGCAAACAAACCCATATTTTATGTCTTTCTCCGGTCTTTCAGGCTGTAATGGGCTGTGGTCTGAAGCTCAGAGGACTTCAGCCTGATTTATATGCATTTTTTAAGCAAGGCTCAGTGTTTCAGATTTGTGGCAGGACCAGCAGCAAGAGGACCTGTGTTGGGGGGGGAGGTCAGGTTGTAAGCACTCAGCTGTGCACTGTTCCTCCCTGGGAGCTGCTGAGTGAACTGTGGCTGGGGCAGGAGTTTTGGAGCACCTCGGTGTGGAACTGCTCACTGGGAGTTTTTTGTGATTCATTGACAGGATGATCACCACGGAAAACACTGTTGCTCCCAGCATATTTGTTTGGTTTGATTTATTATTAGACTTGCCTCGTTTTCTTGTGTATTGTTTTGTTTTGATGCGTTTTGTTTTAATGGCCGTAGGTACGTTTTTGCAGAGCCAGCAACCACGGCCTCTGAAGCAACATAAAATGCCGTAGGAAGGCTGTAGGAACAGCCTTCAGCCCCAGGCTCTGCTCCAGCTGGGCTGTGGCCCTCCATGTCAGGAACAAAGAGATATCAGGCGGGAGCATCTGAGCAGCATTTCAGATTTGCCAGTGGAGGGCTGTGAAGTTTATTCCCATGTCTAAGCAAGCTCATGAGGTTTCTGGGCAATCACAGACCACAGGCTGGTAGAACAAGAAACTACATGATGACAGAATAATGCACAGCACCAGCATTTTTCCAGCCAAATCCTGAATAATAAGGGTTATGAAGTGGATATTGAGTCATCTGTTTTCAAGAGTCTTTGATATAGAATTTTAATCCAAACTATGGGCATTACACAGACTGAGGCTTTAAAAATTGGTAGATTAAGCTGTCAGGATGCTTGGTTTTCCATTCTGAAATGCAGAGACAGGTGATGCCTGGAAATGGTTGCGTAAATACATGTATATGTGACCGATTTGTCCTGCCACGCTGGTGGAGGATGGCTGTGCACACCTCAGCATGGCCTGCTGGCACTCTGCAGGAGTGGGAGTCCCTGGAAAGTGAGGCTGTGGCATTGTCCTTGACTTGAGCATTTTGGTGGCATTGAATCAGAACCATTAACCGTGGCATGGAGTAGGCTGCCACTGTACCCTGAAAACTGGGTCTGGGTGCTGACAATGGGTAATAAATTAGTGTTGTGATGACATCATGGCTCCAATATACTTCATATCCAGCGATGCTGGGGTGCTGTCACAGGATCTTACTGTCATAAAATGTCTCGGCATGGAAGGGACCATAAAAATCATCTCATTTCAACCACCCCACCATGGGCAGGGATGCCACCCACGAGATCAGATTGCCCAAGGCTCCATCCAGCTTGGCCTCAGATAATAGTCCTGTACTCAGATCCAGAGAGCCAAGCTCATCCTCACTGGGGTCTGGATCCACTGCCCTCACTTTGAGAGGGTTCGATGGCAACAGGAGATTTCCTGTTCCCTCTCAGTCAATTTCTACACGCCCGTGTCAAACCTGTGCCCCTTTTTTTGGCTGTGAACAATAGCATCACGCTACTGAATACCTGGGTCAGGAAGGAAACATTCTATGATATTTCTACGCTGACAAATAGATGTAAAGAAAAGCAGGCAGCTTTTTTCCTCCTCTGCAGTTGCCACAGGATTGTCGCTGTTGACAACGTGAGTGACGTTTCTGCCTGTGTAATTCTTGGCAAACGTAGCAGGAAGAAGAAAGGGTTGAGCCAGAATCCACATGCGAGACTGTTCTACACCTCCTCAAGCTGAGCTGGCCATTCGTCTTCTCAGGAAATAAAAGCAGTAGCCTAGGAAGCAGCAGTATTCACAGTGACATAACATCACGTGCAGGCAAAGTGAGACAAACAAAGCAGGATGTATAAATACAGGGGGAAATTGTTAATCTTTTGTGTATGTTTAGCAAAAGCTTTGCTGAATACTGTTTCTTATTATGAGGAATATAAGTATTTGGGGATTTTTTCTTAAATTTCAAAATTCAGGCCAGACTCTCTGAGAATTTCAGTGAATTTTCAAAGACTGTTTTGAGTCTTCAATGGAAAATTATAAATCCTTCTGTCCAGACTAAATTCTGGGAACTGTGGAATTTCAGCCAAGGTGTGGTTATAGTGATATTAAGTTTCACTGGATGTTTTCCAGTTCACTGAAATCTGAACAAGTCAAAAAAAAAAACCAAAAAACCCCCAAACTATCCACACTGACTGTCACCTAAGGGTAACCCTGAAGAGCATTTAAGAGTGAAGCTGCAGAATCAATCAGTCTAGAAATTCTTGCTTGATCCTATTTTCTTGAGCATTACCAAGTCTCAAACCAAGAGACTTTCCTACTGTCAGATATAACAAAAGATAGAAAAAATCACCTGACAGAATCAAAGATAGATCTGGGTTTTTTGTGTCGCTGGTGACACTCAGCACTGGAAAGTTCATACACTCATTGCTGTTCATAGAGAGGTTGCTCCTGATACAAAACTGCAAGACAGGCAAAAAACTATTTCTGGTTTTAATGAAATTTATAAACGAAATAGTGTGCAATTGTTGTGTTGCTGTCGCCAGATCAGTTATGTAACTATGCAAGTAAGGCAAAAAAAATGTAAATAATTGGTTTCCTTTCAGCTGATGATTAACAAATAGATTTACTTTTGCATTAAGAAAACGTTCCTTGGGTGAAAATTATAGCAAAATTGTGAGAATTTCACTTGGGATTTGCCCTGCTTCTCAGCTCAAATAAAGTTGTGTTTTAATACCTAACGCTTTTGAAATATAGAATTAGTCAAAATATCTTCCTCAAATTCACAGGTGAATCTTTAGCTTGCCTGAGAGGTCTGCAACATTTTCAAGTGGTTCTACTTACAGTATTTTTCACCTATAGTTTAGACTGACCAAAGCATAAAATAATAACTCGTCCATAAAATAAAATAAATCAGAGTAGTTTTATCTGGTCTTGCTGCGTAGTATATGCAAAATCCCTGAGCAGGTTCCTAGGGCAGTTTCTTTGGAGTTCAGCTTTTCATGGGTCTTTACAGAATGCCATGCTGAAGAGTAACTGGAAGGGAGGAAAGTGGACATTTCTTCCTAAAGTAAAGATAGGTGTAAACAGAGCCTAGGTCTTACTGAGAAGATCAGTACCTCATTACAGTAAACACTATAAATGCTTTTTCCTAAAAA
>VZTA01014342.1:389069-473944 GCA_013398855.1 Mohoua ochrocephala | reverse complement strand
TCATAGGGTGAGGTGTATCCAAGGCTCTGAAGCCACTGCAATTGGGCTGTAAAACTGACAAAAGCAGGGTCTGTTAATGAGACTTTTGGCAATTCTGCTAATCCGAACTGAAATCTGAAGCAACTTTTTATCAAAACATCAGCTTTTCTGGTTCTAGTCGTAAGTAGATCTTGTATACGTAAAAAGCAGTAAATAAAGAAATAGTTTTTTCCGGACTTTCCAACAGCTCCTTAAAGTGCTGAAGTTGCTTTGGCTTCTAAAAATGAACAGAAGGATCCAGGATATTTTGTTCCAAGCAGTTTGTTCAGCCCTGTCCATACATTGCTGGACTGCTGTTCTCAGCTGCTGAGCTGAATCCTGCTCCAGACTGGTGCCACTATGCTCCCCTTGGATATTTTACCTGAAACACATCTGGCTGGAATTTGGAAATATAATAGGAAAAACGTGGGGAGTTTTGTTTGATTTTTTTTCCCTCTGTAACTTCTGCACTTCTTTGAGTTATTTTCCTTTGAAGAGAGAAAATGGAGATATATCTGATATTGGAGGGAGTGTGAAAAACAAGCCCATTCACATCCTCTAATAGATAAACAGGGCTGAGTGTGATTAGATAGTGATTCAAAAAAGTAAGTTAAAAAAAACACTGACATGTGTTGCAAGGTCAATGCTTAGTTTGCCACTTGTGCCCAAAATTCTAGAAAAAGTGCTGGAATTCGTCACCACCTCAGCAATTAGAGGCTTGTTCCTCCTCTTAAGTAGACAGGGAAAGAAGCAGGAAAAAACTGCAGCAAGACCTTACATTTTTGAGCTGCCACGGAATTGTTGAGCTGCCTCACCCAAGTTTCCTTAGAACTTGCAAAGAGCCCGAAAGTTCAACTGACAGACGATTTCTTTTCCCGATGTTCAGACTCCAATATGCTCTTCTCTGTCTTAGCTCATGCCAGAGCTGTGCAAGGCTACTAGCATGGCTTGTGATATTCTCTGAATTTCTGAATTTTAAACAAGAATTAGCGACCAAGATTGCCAGGTATTGTGATGGTTTGAAATTTAGCAAACGTGTGTCACTTGGAGACAATAAAGTTTATGAATGTGTTCAGCCATTTTTCACTCTGGGTGTTTAATATGGAGATAAGCTTCAGCCGGGAGGTGTATATACTGATAATAGCACTGCTTGGGAGCGGTTAGGGAAAAAAAAATCCAAAAGATAAGTCCACAGAAACTAATTATGCTGTTCAATTAATGGTTCTGGACCAGTTCTCATTTGGTTTAAAATCAGCATCATCCCCTAGAGTTACACCAGATGCAGGCCCAGCCCCAAATCCCTTTTCCTTCTCTTGATGAATCAGTTCTGTTCTTAGTCTTCACAATTAGAGCAGTTCATTTATTTTGCTAGATCTATTTTAATTTACCTGTGAAACCAGGGCTTCCTCAATCTCTGTTACCAAAACGGTGTCACATTAACACAGTTTTTAAAATGTAAATTGATTTGTTTTGATTGATTTTGTCTGACCTTTAAAAATGAATAAGAGTATTTCAATGGTGTGATAAACCACATTTGGGGAGTTTAAACATTCTAAAATATAGCAGATGTGGATGGATTTGCTTGATAGAGCAGAAAGCTTGGAAAGCGGTCTCTGGGTTGACAAGCAGAAGTTTTGCGAGCTCTTAGAGTTCAGAAGACTGCAAAAACTTTATCAGGAAAAAAAAAACCCTGCAGTAATGTGCAGTTGATTTGCAGCATCTTTTAGGGACGTATAAGCAGTGCCAGCAGGGCACATTCTCTGCTCTGAAGAAAAGCAGGTCACTCCTGCACATGTTGGATGCTTCCAGAAGCAAAGGAAAACCCCTGTGTTGGAGAACCTGGCCCCTGCTCTACATTTCCTGTCGCCCTCCATTTCCTCTACAAAGCCAGAGACAGTGAAACCTCACAGAGCAGAAAAGGAAGGAAAATACAGAGGTAATTAAAAATACTAAAATATTTTCCATGGCAGAGAGAAAATACAAGAAGGAGCTTTGCAACTAATAAAAACACTGCCTTATCTTTTCAAACAAGTGATAAAACAAAAGAGAAAGTAGGCAATAAAAGGTACACTGAATGCACAAAACGGTAACAGCCAAGGATGAGTGTGTAAAAGGAAGTGGAGCCAGGGGATTTCAGGTTATTAAGGAGAAAAAAACAGAAATCCTGTGAAGGAGACGGGCCACCAATCTTCATTTGAATTTCTAGCAAAAGTCTGCAATAAACTGTCCCCTGGAAGATAAGAGTGGATGTGCAGCACACACTACAGATTAGTCATGAGCAAGCTGTGTCACATCTATCCAACCTTCTTCTTTGACCAGGTCAAGGGCTGTGTCGGTGAGGGAGAAGCAACAGGCAAATTTGACCTGAATAAGGCTTTTGACACTATTTCACATGACATTCTCATTAGCAAGCTAGGCAAGTACTCTCTTAATGAAATTGGTATGAGAGGGGTGAAAAAGTGAATGGAAATCTATACTTACCAAGTACTTATCAATGGTTCATTATCCAAATGGAAGGGTGTATTGAGTGACATTCTGCAGGAGTCTGTCCTAAGTCTGCATTTATTCAATATTTTCATTAACAGGGATGATGGAATAGGAAGTATGTTTATTAAATTTGCAGAGGATATGGAGCAAGAAGGGACTACAGGCTCATTGAAAATTCAAAATGAACTTGTCTATTGAAGGGACATTCTGAAAATTAGCAGGAAGATGAATGCAATAAAGTTTGTTAGGGAGAAAAAGCAAAGTCGATAATATTTTGGCAGGAACAACCCACTGCACCTATCTGAGCAGGATGGAAATGGGCTTGGCAACAATTTTATGGACAAAGACCTTGGGGTTATAGCAGATCAAAGGAGGCCATGAGCCAGTGATGTCATTTCTAGTTGTGTGAGAAAGCACATCAAGTAATTCATGCATCTGACTCAGCACTATGGAAGGTTCTGTGAGATTTTTCTTGTATTACAGCACAGTGCTCTGAGAAAGATATTATCCGAAAAGCAGCGGTAAGAGAGGTCACAATCTACACTAACCCAACCAGCCGTGTGTGAGCAGAGAACTGGGGCTCTTTGTGTTACTGAAGAAGAACTTCAGCACTTAAGAAGACCAAAGGCTGTTAGAGATAAGATATGGTCTGCTTTCCATGTTCATGATGGCTGGAACCGGAACTAATAAGTCTAAATTGCAGATGAGGAAAATTCCTATTAGACACAAGGGAAGTGTTAATGGTAAGGACAGAAAAACTCTCAAATACATTGTCTGGCAATGTTATTGAATCTTCAAAATAATGTTTACAGATAAGTTGGACAACCAAGAGTTAAAAATAATGCAACTATAGATGATTTGCTCAGGGCATTAGGTGATGAACCTTCCCTTCCAGCTCTGTGATTTTATCAAGTGAAGTTATAGACATTCCAAAGAGGTAGGGCTGAGCTAAAGGAAATGACAATGTCTGGAGATGCAATTTGGATGAGTTGAGTGCTCTCCCGCGCTGGAATTCAAAGAACCGGACTATGAAATTTTGAGAACAAATATCAAAACTTATAGCTAATGCATCTTTAGGATTGTGACTCCCTATGATATGAAAAGAAAGAAGGAGTGAGGAAGGAAAATCTAGCACCTAGAGGCCAGACATTCAGATCTAGTTTGTAAAATCCTTAAGACTAAATTCTGAAGGGAAGAAAAAATGAAACACAGAAAATATTTTATTGAAGGTTAGCTGTATCAAACTCAGACTTCTCACTCAGTAAGGCAGTTACTATTCCTTTAGGAGGAAATGTCCCCTCAGCTCAATACCTGGGAAATTAATGGTTAAACTGAGCAAGCTGGAGATGAAAGCAAATCATTTAATTAGCGAGGAACTGACTGAAGGGGATATGGCAATGGATTAGAGGAAGTTTTTAGTGAAGCTCCAGAAGGGTAAGTCTTGGGACCACTTTTCACTTGGTGGTCTGGCTCTAAAAGTGTGAGTCTTTGCTGATGACACGGGATTGAGAGGCATCACTAAGACACTGGAAAACAAAGAAAGAATTGTAGTAGTATGAAAAATGCTAGAAATGGAATGCGGTTTCCCAGCCAAGGTGTATGTCATGCACATGGAGACTGATGAGGGAGCTGATTAGAGAGTTCATGAGCTGGACACAACAAAGAGGAAAATGCTCAGGGATTTCAGAAGAAAAAAACATTCTTCAATGAGTCATTAATGTGTCGTGGACTGAGTAAGAAGAGCAGCTGAAATAATAGATAGTATCTGTTAAGATATTCCCAACATTAAGGAGGAAGTATGAGTGCCATTGTGCAAGGCACTGACAAGAACTCAGTCTGAAGACTGGATTTAAGGAGTGGATAACACTGACTGGGTCAGATAAAGGAGAATATATTTTATGAGAGGACATTGAAAGTCTTACTCTTCATTTCGCAAATTTATATAAACCAAAACAGAATAGTAAAGGGAGTAAATTCACAGTCAGAGAGGTACTCAGGCCAGTAGAATGGTGATGCAAATTCCAGAAAAAAAGGTGATTTTAGCTAAAGGACACTGCTAACACAAGACCAATGAATGATGAAGGATTTTATTTTAGCTGCTATTAGGAAGCTTTCACCTCTGCAACAACATGCTGATAGTGGCAATTGTGTGGACCTGCTGCTGAATTTACTTAGAGTTTGATCTGTTTCTAAACAAGGATTCTAAATGGTGCTATGTAACGGGATGGCAAAATCAACTTTCTCATTGCCCTTCCCGTCTCTGTGCTCCCATGAACTTTTCCTTATGTGGCTAGAATAAGCAGAGGGGAAGAAATTTTGGGTTGTGTGGCTTTGAAAGAATGATGTGGTGATACTGTGGTGATACTTAAGGGCAACACGAGTTTCATTGCTTTCAGTCTGTATGAAATTCCTCCCTACCCTGACAGTCTCTCAAATCTGAATTCCCTAAGCACTGGAAGGAGATGGCCTGGTCCATATAACAGTGGGGTCTGGGCCTGGAGGTCTCAGGGCAGTTGTACTTAGGAAGAGAGGGAACATCGAACATCACAGCCTTGCTTCCCTTCCTGTCCTGGTGTAAGATGTTTGTTGTGAGCCTTGTGCAAGAGTAGCTATTTTCAAATTAGGGAGAATGGGATAATGTGTTACTTAAAGGCCAGATGGCAGTCAAAATGCCAATCAGAGCAAGTCCTGACTTTTGCTAATGTGCTGTCATACATTGCCAAATGCACAAGTACCAGTTAGATTTCCTCCACAAACCGATCACCAGCTATTTCCTGTTAATTACTTAGCGTATGTAGCTGATTACCTAAGAACAGCCCTCACCTCTGCTCAATTAGACAGCTCAGACTTTTAGATACAAGAAGAATAAGCAACGCAAGGCAAGCACCTAACATAATAACCAGCTTATGTTCTGCTTCCCTTATTAATATGTTTCCGCATGTAAAGGCAAACATTGTTATTGCTTAGAGAGTAACTATTCCAGAGCAATAATGCCAAGCAAACAGACTTGTGGCACACACGTTCAGCAATGTCAAATAAGAAGGGATTTGACTGTGGTCAAACCAAGCCGCTGGCCAGAAATCCAGGCGACATTTATTTTGGAAGCTTTCTAACAGCTGTCCCGCTGGGTCCACTTTATGATAAGTGTCTCTAATATGTGGCAGTGCTGGTCAAACACCAGAAATAATCTGTTTGCTCTTTCCAAAAATTCCAGCCAGCTGGTCAGAGAATAAAGGAATTTCATAATGAGAAGATTCATCATTTCCCTCTCTCTTCTGTATGGAAACATTTTGGCTACATTTAATTATTTCTTCTTTAGTACTATGGCATCAACATATATTTAGATTTTGAATATAAATTATGAACTTTTAATGTAACAATTACTCAGACAATATTTTACCTATTGTGCTTAACACAGAGATGTTAAAAAAAACAGTCTTCAGAGTAACAGAGACCAAGTTTTCAAAGTATATCTGTAGTTAAGAAATACGGGAATACTCAGTGTCTCGTGGACTTTAGAAACTCCATAGTGCATATGCCAACAGTATGACAGCATAGGAACATCCATAACAAGTTAAAATAAAAATCCACCCAGCCCAGTAGCGTCTTCAGGAATGGCCAGGACTAGATGCTAAGGCAAGAAACAGGACAGTTGTAAACTGGCACAAACCCTCCACATCAACATCAATCAAAATAAGCAGGCTGGGAACAGCAAATGAAATAAATGGAAAAAGTAGCATGAGAAGATCAAAACTAAAAGAAGTCAAAAAAAACCCAACAAAAAAACAAGAAAAAGAAATGGAAAAGAAAAGATAAAAAATTTTAAAAGCCAGGTTTCGCCTGCACTCCTTAAATTACATCATGTTGAACCCACTCCGCCCCCCCTCTCCCCAAATGTATGCTGTGTCCAGCATATTTTTTTAAAATTCTATGAAAAAACCCCAACTCCTCATGATATTCTAGCAAGCACCCCAGAGGCCTATTAGCAACCTCCCCAAATTCACTTCCAGGCAATACTCCTGTAACTGAAATCAGCTGTCTCATTGCTTCTGTGCAAGCCAGCACACTTGGATTCAATCAGAATACTATTTGCTCAGAAAGCCGGGAAAATAGGGTTATGGCTCCTGAAGCCTGTAACAAGGCTGTCACACCTCTCAGACTCACAGAGCTTAAAGCCAGGAGCACAAAACTGGCTCACCCCCTATCAAGGTTCCAGATACCCTTTGCATACCTCTGCTAAATCCTGTGCTCAGCCAAGGCATCCAGGTTTGTCCTGAGGCAGTGGACACTGTATTTGCCATAGTAGCTCGTCATTGCTGTATCCATCCTCTGTGCTATCCATCCATATTGCCCTGGTTCTACCCTGCCCTCTCTGCTTTTCCAGTGTTATCTTTAAATCACAGATATCAGAACTATGCCTTGTCAGTGTTAGCCTGACCACTGCCAGAGGCAGAGGCAAAACCACCCCTTTGCTCCTACCTCTCTCCTCCTGTGCATAGAGCCATGGCTCTTGTTAGACTTTTTTGCCACTGCAGCAGAATCATCCAGATTTTTTCCCTGCCAAGGGATTTTTAAACCCTGTCCATCATGAGATTTGGATTTATGACAGAGTTCAATGCCAGTTGGCTTCAATGGTCATTGAATTGCACTCTGGAGGATTTCTGAGATACAAACAGCAGAATGAATTGGAGTACTGCATCTCTAGAGATTGGCTCTAAGACAGTCTTATGTCTTCCCTTGGCTGCAAAGCCGCACAGTGGACGACTAATTTGCACTACTGTGGGAGAACTGAATTCCAGTAATCAGGTTTTCAGCTTTAAAAGCCAGGCTTTCACCTTGGCTTCAGAAGAGAAAAAAATTTAAATGGTGAAATGTTTCCATTCAAATCATCAGTACCTACATACAAAAGACAGAACTGTGGTTTACACAAAAATTGTATTTCACTCTCAGGAAAGGGAAAAGGAAAAAGGAAGAAGTCTGATCTGGAACCTGCTGAGTTTCCCCAGCCAACGGAGCAGAAATAGAAGATGTGGGCACAGAGACTTTGCAACTCTGCAAGCGCCTTGTAAGTTGTTATTGAAGGAAAGGATTTTGTGAGAAAACTGGAATCTGCTCATTATGAGCTAAGTAAAAGCTTCTTCAGCTGCAGCCAACTGCAGTTTAATTTAAACTGCTTTCACGCTGACAAAAGCATAGTGGCTAAATTGCTTGCACTAATCATACCCTGCCCGTGTACTTTGCTTACAGATGGTCATTAATATCATAATGATGACCTGTGACAGACAGGCTGCAGTGTGTGCAACTATCCTATTTAGTGTAGCCAGGATGAATTGTCCAGCTGCAATTCAGCACTGAATAAGTGGGGTGTTTAAAGAGAACAGTAATGTGAGCTGCACTGTGTGAGAAGACAACAGGCAGCTCGAGGTGACTCTGCTAAACACTGTGTTCTCTACTTGTATGTCTTCGGTGGGGCATATCTTGAAGCTTGGGGTCATATATACAAATATGAGACAAAGAAAAACAGAACTACTCCATTTTGTCCTCAAGATGATATTTTCCCAAGTTATTTGACGCAGGGGATTAGCTTCCTGGGAGGGACAGCTGTGGTTGCAGAATCGCCATGCCTGGTGACAAATCCTGTCACACTTTCTTGTAGGTGGGGATGAAGAATAGAGCCTCGTACAAAACTTGAGTCTTCAGAAGCTCCTCTGCCCCTTTTAGAAGGAAGGAGGGATGTTCCCATTCTCCTGCCCTTATACTTCACTGGAAAATTGCTCTCACAGGCTGCTTTGGCTGTGATCCTGTCACTTATTTGCATTGTACTGTTGGATATTTGTTGAATTTTACTGGCAGAATGAACCCTCCATTCTAATTTCAAGAATTCAAACCAAACTACCCACAAAGCTAACAAAACTGTGCTTTCATGAGCCCCGTTCCTACACCCTGACTTTTCTGACTGTTATTATACTCACAGTAGAAACCTGAGTGAATGAATTGAACTAACAGGATACTGATTCCAAAGCAAGCAAGAACATCTGGTACCTGAACTGAAGATAGCTCAGAAACATCATGGTTCTCTTTAAACTCTTTGTGTGCTCTGCCTCCCTGAAGACTAGAAGGTTTAAAGGTGGCTCTTCTAAGCTAGACTGAGGTCCACCAACCCCAGTAGGCCTAGAGAACAGGAAAACACAGGGACACTGGTTAATATTTCCCCAAGTAATCCCTCTTAATCTACAGCCCCGTATCTGAGAGTCCTTCCCAGTCAGATAATTCCTGTGCATCCAGTGACTCACAAGTGTTATGTCTTCTGTCCAGTCTGCCTTGAAATTTCAGCTTCCATGATGTCCTGTAGTAAGAGCTGCTTCTTTTAAATTAGATATTTCATGAACAACTGCCTCTTTTAGTTTGTCTTCTGAACTTCCCAACTTCTGGCTTTGCATCAGACCTGCTGGTTCTTATTTTGGAACTTGTATTGTCCCTGCTTTATAAACCTTGCCTGGCTGTACAGGTAGGCTGGTCACACAATTTTATGATTTGCATAACACAGAGAGCAATCTATTCTCTATTTTGTATTTGTTGGCATGCAATTGAATTGCAGGCATCATGAAAAAGTTCACCCTTCAACAGCTTTCAAGAGTTCAACCTCTCTTGTTAATGATTAACCGTCTTATCACATATATAATGATAATATATTTTACATATATGTGTGTATATATAGTCATATATAATCATAGCAATACTCTCTCTTTTTGTCCAGTCAGAGGAGCCAGAGACAGATATACAATTGAATCCTGCTCTCCAAAAGGAGAAGATGAATGCTTTGCTAAAGTTTTGTGATGGCATTTCAATGACCAGCAAAATATGTGGTTAAAATTCACACAAAAAATTTTTAATCTGGAAATTTAAAAATTTTGCGTCCAATTCTTCATTTCTTATTTGAAAAACCAAAACCTCAGAAAATTTCAAAGCACAAAACCCCTTTATTTCTGACTGCAGGATGTTGGGAGGCAGGGCAATTCCTGGCGTGCACTTGTGTAATAGGTGTCTGAGAAAAGGAAACTCTGGTGGCTTATCTCATCAGAATATGACAGCCCAGCCACTTTCTGTGTTCTCTCACTCTGGTACTATATCAGTTCTACTTAGGCTTCCCTTATCAGCTGACATCTGCAATGCCATTTGTATGGTGACACATCATTGAAAAGATGGAAGGCCTTCAGTGGATGTCATTGCCTCTCTCATTAGCCATCACACCCTCATCTGAAGCAGTAAGCATGTTTTCTGCCTGCTCACAGGCGTCACTAACCCTTTATTTGACAACAATTCTTGGTGCCCTAAAAGTAATTCCCACGAAGGATGATAAGGAATCTCGAGTTGCGTAACGTGCTGCTGTTTGCTGCCTGTGAACACGCTGATTGGATCAGCTGGGCTCACCAAAATTTCAAGATACACACACACAGACAATCTGTTAAAGCACTCACATGCCACCACAGTGAGCTTTGTTCCCAGCTGCAGATTAGACACCAATTGTGACTTTCAAACAGCAAGTTAAATGCCGTGCAGAATTCCTGGAGGTGACTCGTTTCACGTATTGAAGTGGGTCGAGTCCTATTATTGGTTCCCAGCTATCAGTTCCCAGCAGCAATGAGCCGGGTTCTGGATGATGTGGCAAAAGCACTGCCTTTGGTTTGAAGCTACAGGACTGAGTAGCTCTGTGCACTGGATAAGGATCTCAGCTGGTCTAATACTGAAATAATGGTTTGTGACCTTTTTTTGCTGAGTTTTGTTTGCTTTAAACCCCTGCTTGCTGGTCATATTATTCATACATACTCAGATACCTCGAGGATGTCTGTGGCACTATTTGTTAATCCCAAAAGTTTGGTGCATTTTAGCATGAATTATTGTTTGTTCAGAAAATATCTGTTGAAGTGTGTTATTCCTTATTTACCAGAGGAATTAATCCAAGGAAAAAGGACTCTGTTATTAAAGAAGGTTATTTGTAAACAGTAAAACAATTCATCAGAAATGGAGATACAGTACTTCCACTGTAGTGTTTCAATTTGGATGTAACCTCAGCACGTGCAGGTGCGAACTTTTCCATCTAAATGAGGTTTTTTATGAGTAAAAAATCAGGTTTAAACTGATAGCAGATTTAGTGGAGACAGGAAGGCAAACAAATGTCTTTGGACTATTTAATGCTACTGCAAAATGAGACAGTCAAATCTCAGTGTTTCACTAGAAAACTTGAAATTCACCAAATTGAGCTGGACCAAATCCCCTGCAGCTACAAGCCACAGGGGCTCTGCTAGAATCCATATAAATACATCCATTCCAACCCAGATTTAAACCATAAGCCTTAAATCTAGTTTAAGAATTTAAATGCTTCACAGCATGGGGTGTTTTTAGTTTTTAGGTTTTCACTGCCACAGTACTTGTATTGGTTGCTCATTGCACAGAAAAGCTACTTAAAAAAAACAGAAAATAGTTGAATAACTTATTGAGTCCCAGGTAGAGTAGCTGTAGGGCAATGCACAGAAACTGTTCTGCAACCCACAGTAAAGCTGCTGTCAGGGAAATGGAAATTCTTCTTGCTACTGCAATCTTAGACATCACTTGTAATTGAGGGAAGAGAACAATTTTCAGAGACAAGCCTGATCTTTGAAATGGTAGGAACATTTTCGGCTTCCCTTTGGAATACAGGGGGACATTAGATGCCCAGATCACACCATTTCCACTGGAAGTGTCTGAAAAAGGTTGGTGTGTTTACAACCCCAGGGCAGAGCCCTCCTTTCAGACACAGTTTCTGGTTTCAAGTCACTCTCCATGTTGCATTTTCTTTTCTGTGCACTCAGAAATCCGTTTATAGCTCTTATGTGACGTCCAGTGAAAAGTAACAACTCTGGGTCAGTTCCTCAGGTGGCATAAATCAATGTGGCTGCACTGACTTCAGTATTGCCATCAGCTGTGGCTGAAGGGCTGGCTCTGCTGACATTTAATTCGTGCACTGGAACACGAATATGTGCACAAACACTGAGAGCCTTTAAATGTTTTTATTCAGGGGGAAAAGTACTCACACACTTCACTCACAGCCCTCCAGCTTTCAGCTCTTTCTAAATAACTCAGACAAGGAAATCAATCAACACACCTTTTTTTTTCCAAGCTTACAACAAAGTGCAGTAGATTTACGCTAAGTACCAGATTTTTTTTCTCCTGGTATATGTGTGTATCTGAGGCAAAACATAAATAACATAGAAGTTCCAGTTAATATACCTCTGAGCAGGAATATGTTTTTTCTTTTATTTATGATTTTCATGGCTATGTTCAGGCAGTGACATTATTCATCTCTTTATTCTCAGTTCAGCAGATCTGTCTGCAGGTGACACACGGAGCAAGTGTATAATCTGGAGCGCATGATAGGAAATCCAGGTGAATAAAACAACATCCATTTGCAAGACGGTAGAAGGTTTTAATCCTGAATTTCTCACGTTATTCCTCCAGTTCCCTCCCTGCAGTGTTTGCAGTGTCTGGTTTGGGGGGTAATCACCCGTCACACACTAAGCTCATTGAGGTTTGATAAAGCCAGAGGAAAGACAGGTCAGGGCACACAGCTGGGAGGCATTAGGACAGTGATAGCTGGGGCCCTGCCACTGATCCCAGTAATGGGCACAGGGGAAGAGCCAGGGGAGCCATTTGCCATCTAAAATGAGAGGCTGCAGCAAAGACAGCAATCCAGAGAGCCAGTGCTTAAGCATCCATCCTGTTCCCTGTCATCCAAACCCACTTTGTGCCTTTACTTCAGAGGACAACATAATGAGGCACCCAAATTTAAGCTTTGTGGAAAAGAGTCTGGAATTGGGAAAGGAGTCACCTTTTTGCCCTGTTTCCCAAAGCCAGCCAGCCATGGAAACATTGACAGGCATTTCAGTTTGCTATAGTGTCAAATCCTCCTGGGCTGGGCAGGTTTCATCTGTTCTCAGACTTTCTGTGGAAAACAAGCAGCAAAGCCCATGGCTCGTTTTTCCCTATCTGAATGCCATCCTCAGTCTGTAGCCCTCACCCAAAAACCCTCACTGTTTTTTTAGCCCTGAGATCTCGGGTTTCGTGGCTGCACAAAAGAAGAAAAGGACACCGAGCAGCAGGACACTGCTGTGTCTGAAGAGCATGGATGATGAAGTCTTTGCTGCCTGAGAAGCAAATTTATTAGGAAGATAAAGAGGGGCCATGATAGATTAAATGTTGCTGAGAGATGAAGTAGATATCCTTAAGGGTCTGGGCAATTTCTTCATCCCAGGAAATGGAGGACCTGTAATATTCCGGAGTCCATGCTTTCCTTGAGGGGAAGAGACGTGCTAAAGAAAAAGCCCTCAGTGCACTAGAGAAGATAATAAGGCAATTAAAGCTCTCAGTACTATTAAAAAGTTGACAAAGCACCAGGATTAGATGAAATACATCACTGAAATCAGTGTGGAAAGAGCAAATAAAATCGAAAAGCCTTTGGAGAAGAATTTTGATTGCTTACTAATGGCAAGGCTAGTACCAGAGGATAAGGTAATTTCTGTACGTAAGGAAGGACAAGGTTAAAAATGGGCACATTTCACCTGAATTTCAGGAAATTAGTCAATAATGTATCTCAAGATGAATTGATTTGAAAGGTCAAGCAGGATGGTGACATTGCTGCAAGTGGGAAAATTAGTGAAACTGGTCAGGAATTACCCTTTGTCTGGCAGCCAAAGGTTCTAATAAGGTGGTGGGAAGCCTTAAGAGAAAGCAATTTATATTATCAAAATTCATAAATAGGCCATCCTCTCTGGCCACATTCTTTATGCTCCAAAGACTCTGTGAAAGCCTGAAAGGTTATCTGCATTCATCAGAGTACCCTCACCAAGTTTGCAAAGGACACAAAGCTGGGAGGAGCTGCTGATACACCAGAGGCTCATGCCGGGAAGGCTCAGAGAGGTCTTATAAGTGCATGTAAATACCTGATGGGAGGACAGAGCCAGGCCCTTTTCGGTGCTGTCCAGTGACAGGACCAGAGGGCACAAGGTGAAATACAGGAGATGCAGTCTGAGCATCAAGAAAAGTTTTTTTACTGTGATGGTGAACAGTGGGACAGGTTGCCCAAAAAGGTTGTGGAGTCCCCACCTCAGAGTTATTCAAAAGCCACCTGGACGCCATCCTGGACAGCCTGCCCTAGGGAACCCTGCCTGAGCAGGATAGTAGGACCAGATGACTTCCAGAGGTCCCTTACACCTGTAACTTGTTTGTGATCCCGCGATCTGTGTTTTCTCTTGTTCTTCTGGCTGTTTTACATTATCTGAGTGCCCAATGACACCAGAAAATAACCTCTTTGAGATCAGATGAAGGACATAAGGTTTATCAGATATGACTCTGTCTCCTGTCTCTGTCTCCAAGTGTTCCTCAGTGACAGAAAAAATATAGGATCCTCAGTCCCACCCAGTGATTCAGTGTAGTCCCATTTCGATGCACAATAGTTAAAATACATATAAAAACTAAGTTGTCACCCACCTCAATACACTCTGGCAGTAAGTTTCTCCTTGGGGTTTGTCCTCACTGGGAGAAGAAAACCCACAAAAGGTCTTCCAGAGAGACTTTTGTTTCTTTTACCCTCAAAAGCAGGAGTGGAGTGCTTCCTGCTGTCAAAGTTGTTTGATTTTCTGATCTGATGCAAAACCATCAGGTCAGCTAAAAGAATTGATTTATAATGCGTGAAAGAGTCCCAAACACATCTTTGTCTAAATAACTAAACTTGCTCTTATTCCAAATCTTAGCTAAAAAAACCAAAACCAAAAGCACAGATTTTATAAGAAAACATAGTCTTCGACTTTTTCACGCTAATAAGTACTGAAGAGTAATTAACAATTCCATTAAGAAAAAGTTGGTTTCCAAATGAAAAGCTGTTATTTCAGTTTCTCAAACTGTGAAGAAAAAAAAAAAGTCGTGACTGGAAAACAAAATGCAAGGTATTTAGAGATCTTGGCAAATGGATATTACAGGATTGTTTCCATATTTAAACCCATCTTTTCAGATTTTGAATAGTGCTGGAAAGGAGGCGTATGATGATTACCTGCAAATGCTATTTTCTGGAGATAGTGCAATGTGGAGATATAATTAAAAGTTGTGGAGCAAAGTTTCTAAAAGAAAATTCAGATAATCATAAAAATCCCTGATAGCAAGGACTAAATGAGTTTTGTGGAATACCAACTAAAAAAGAAACACTTTAGGACCGAATATATTACATGTTAAAAATTAAATTCTATTCTACATGGGAACCTTTTTCCATTGACAGAGGAATGAATTTGATGGCTCAATGAGATTTTCCATCTCTAATGTTTATGATTCAGCATATTAAATATGATCTGATTTCTATGATATACGATGCATACAGGAGGCATATGAGATCCTGGAAGAAAAAAAAAAAAACAATTGATTGGTGGGGATAGACTACTTAAGGCCCAGCGAAATTTAATCGGAGAATCATCAAGGTGTCATAGGGAGAAATGGGACTTCCTGAATTTTGACAGCCACCTTTGCCATATTACCACGCACTGTCTTTTCCTGTTCATCGGTGGAATGATGAATAAGTTCTCTATGCTCATCACCAAACCGAAGTCTTCCACTTCCAGAAAATTTGAGTAAATAATGTGCATGGCTGCAGAGGTGCGGATGGGTCTGCAGACTGGAAAGCAGGTGCCCATGACCCTCCTTTCTTCATCTATTCCTCTAATCAGACAGCAACTCTGAACAGGCTTAGGAAAAGCACTGGGGGCAGCAACCAGAGATAAAAAGGTTCTCGTCTCAAAATGGGCCATCACATGAACAGAGGGAGCAGAGAACCAAGAACAGAACTGGACTGAAGAGTCCATGCCCCCAGTTTCCCAAATGAAACAGACTGGGTGTCAGAGCGGTCCGAGTGGATGTGTGATCCTGAAGACATTGTGAGATAATCACTTTGCCCCCACAGCCCACCGGAGTGGGTTGGAGGAGATGCCATCCCACTGCTGAAGGCTGCTCAGGGTAATTGTGCTCTTGCTGTCAGGCTGATGAAGCTCACACAGGATGGTGCAAGAACAGTGAACTGGCCCCCTTGCTCTAGGACATAATCAATACTGAATTAGCCTTTAATTACAAGTCTTTTAATTATTCAGTGTTGACTTAGGGTATGAAGCAGCAGCTGTAAATCTTTCTAAGGCAAAAGCTTTGATTCCTGTATTCTCTCATTATCTCCTACACTGTCCTTGTGCAGGAAAATATAACACTATTGACATAATTTCATAATTTTTACAAGAGTAATCTAGGATCCACGCTGCTGCTCAGCAAGGGCCATAATAAATTTTAAAGCCTCTGGCTGCTCTTAGGTGGCATCACCAAGCAGAAAGTGATTTGCCTGAAGTTTGATAGATCTTAATCAATTTCACTGTAGTAGAGAATAATTTTTGTCTCCAGTTCATGGAAAAGTCTGCACCAAATTGCTCTGAAAGTAGGTATAGAGAACTACAATGTTGGTTCCAACATAATACAGTCCCGAGCATAAATTTATTACCTCCACTAGATTTGAAATCCTTGTTTTCTAAAAAACGTGAGGTTTGGTCTTCATTGATAATGCACTTAGAGAGATATGTTTACATGATAGAAACATCTACAATACATCAAATATCTATATCTACTTAAATATCTACAGAGAGAGAAAAGTCTGTTTTACCCTGCCTGTTTAATCTTTGTGAAAGTAATACAGACTTTTCCCCTTATTTCTTGCATTGCAATAAAAGATGAAGCAATTGAGAAAGTGAACCTTGTGACACTTGAGATAAAATTTAAAAATGTATTTTGAAAGGGTTTTCTCCAAGTCATAAATGACATGAATTTCAGAGAGCAGTGGTCTTCTGTGTGCAAATAATTTCTTGAATCAACACTTCTGCATTGAAACTCCTGCAGCTGCCTTGGGATGCTGGCTTCCATCCCACAAACAGGGAAGGGGATGCATCCTCTCCCTCTTACAAACTCACAGCCCAGCACGGTACACGTATCCCACTTAACAATGAGATACATTTTACTGGCTTGGAGACCCAGCTGAGATCAGGCACTAGATGTGATGTAAAAAATTTCCAGAAAAGTATTCTGTTGTGTTTGGAGTGTTGAGACACCAGCCTGCGCTCTCCTGTGACGCCGGGTGAAAGGAGGTCCTGTACTTTCTGCTTCTGCTCGTATCAGAAGACCTGCCCCATTCCCTTCTGCTGTTTCTGCATTTGCTCAGAACTGGAAAGCAGTTACATAAACCAAAACACTTGAGGAAAAAGTGACTGTTTTCTGAGACTGAGAACTTGAACATTGGCTTTGTCTACAGAAGCTGTGGCTTCTCCAATGCTCACCTAACTACCTGCCAAACCTGACCATCTATTCTTGAGATAATGAATGTGCAAAAGACAAAGTAGCTGAGCTGCAAAATCCAGCAGTTGTATCCTTATGTAATGAGTCTAGTTTTACAATTCACTGGCATTTATCAAGAAGATTGCTCTTCTCTGCTCATAATCATAGTCTATTATTTCTCGCATTCTATAAATACCACAAAGAAAGAAGTTTCTTGAAAAAGCCTCAGTAAATAAATCCCTCTGCCAAAAGTTTATAAATTGTGTGTTACTGTGCATATCCCAGCAGCAGCAGTTCAAGCATTAATGACTTAGCCTTTCTTAATCACTTTTTTAATTACAAAAACCAGACAGAGCTTATTATCAACAAATTACTTGGTATAACGTTATTGTTCCTTCTCAAATCAAGATCATGTTGAGTGTGTTAAAAATGCATAAATAAAGCCAGTGCCAAACATTTGCATGGTTTGAATTCATTCAACACTTGACTTTTATGGATTCTCTCACAGCAGTATTTTTTAGGTTATTTTTCCATCTTGTCCTGTATTATCTTTTGTGCTCCAACATGGAGCTTCATTCCAGTGAAGGCAAGGGCATAAAGTGGTAATCCATTGGTACATTCTTTGCTGTGTCTCATTAAAACTGACATGAAATAATTACTTCATACTTGTTCTCATTAACAGCTAAAATTGTCTTCCACTTTCTTATATTAGCAATAATTTACATTTAGTACTAAATCCATTAACTGGTGTCAGGTCCTCGGGTCAGAACTCACATTTTCCAGCTTCCCAACTCTTTTCCCCCATCTCAGGAGGACGGTCCCGACTTCCATACAGCAAGGGTTGCTGGCAGCAGCACCACTGTGTGGTCTGGTCATACAGCCTATATGGCATCAGTAAACAATGGGAAAATGAATGATCATGATCTCTGCCTCCCAAATTAATCCATATTTGCTGTCCTGTTGGACTTTGCATTGTTGCTACCATAAGGGTGATGTATGGTCAGCAATTAAACTCCCAGGGAACTGAGATCAACTTTCTCTACACCCTTAAAAAAGTAGAGTTCTAGAGAAAGACAGTGTCAGTATCATATGGCCCCGAAATAGATTCTCAGAGGAAATGAATACTTGCATGGAATGAGAAGACTAAAAATTTAACCTAGACTGTACATTTCATGCCTCTCCCACAGATTTTGTTGAATTGCAGTGGTACAGCTAAAGTTAAAACAGGCAGACCTCAGACTCAGCAGGTGAAGGAAAGACACAGAGCAATAGATCTCTCTGGAAAACTCTGAGATGAAACTAAAACGATGGCATGGACTTGCAACAGCAACAAGGGTTTTTGAGAGGCATAATTCAGTGGATGAGACTGATAGCTTTATGAAACTGCAAGAAATCTCTTTGAAGAGGAAAAGACTGTAATAGTTTTATACTTTAGGCCACAACAAGGAATTCCTGGCAAACTTTCAATTTATGCTGCTATTTTGTTTTAATGGAACTTGGCTGAGTTTCAGCCAGGATCAGAGAGGGCAAAGAAATCTTTGAGATATTAGGAGGAGTAAAATGCAAGTTTAACAGATATCTAAGCTCACTGGAATTCCTTGTCAGCAGACTTACATCTATTTATCAGGACTGAGAAAGGAAGAACCATGGTGCTTGGTGCTGTTTGGTTTTTTTTCCTTTTTCCTGACAGCTTAAAATTATTCAGAAAAGCTGCCATTTAAGAAGAAAAAGAATGGGTTCAGAAAGGAAAATTTCAGATATTATCTTGATTTAAGCTGCACCAAGATAGCTTCAGGTTTAAGTGCTCATGAAGAGTTATGGATACCATTATCCTTATTTTTCCTTTGCCACGACAAAACAGACAGAAGTGAGAGCTGCACAATAGCAACGCTCAGAGCTCCTCTTGCTCCTGCACCCTGTTTGGGTGTGAGGGCTCCCCACTGCTTTGTGCAGCTTTTGACCAGGATGAAATGCTTCCCTTCCTCCCTGTCCCTCCCATGTCCCTCTCGTGTCCCTCTCAAGCAAGCAGGAGGGATCTCTGTGACCAGCTGAAATGTCTTACTGGGGCTAGCGGGTGAATTTTTAAGCTGAGTCTCTTATGAGTTTAGCACAAAACAGTACAGGCAGAAAAGAGGGGAGTTGCCATGTATTTCTGGGTATTTCTGTAAGCAGACTGTGTGGAAGCAGCGTGTTTAAGGGGAGAGTTTACTGAGCTGACAACATTCCAGTCTGTTCCCCACACTCTCCTGCCTGTGGCCAGTGCCTCCCCATCTGGCCCAGGAACAGGCGTGGCCTCGGGCACAGTGTGATCCCCTGTCCTTCGGCTGGCCCTGCGTGGCAGGTGGGGCACCCAGGGGCACTCGTTGTCCAGACATGGCACCGAGCAGCTGCTCACCGTTTTCCAGGAACTTTTCCAAACCTCTGAGCCTTTTCATGTCTGTATTGTGCAATACACCCCATCTTTTAAACCACTGGATGTCTTCCAAGCCAGAGGCCAATTTTGCATCTCTGCCTCTTTGCCTCATGCTCTAAGGCTCTGAATCTGTTGTAGCTCTAACCAGCAGCCTCTGGCTCCTTTGTGCTCTGGGTTTGCTCTGAAGACTTCTGGTTTAATCCTGATGCACACACACAGGGTCCTGTTCTCTGATCTTTTTCACTGCCCCAGCTGCACGTGTTGCTTGGGAAGGTGATACAGCCAGCCTTTCTTGGAAATTCCTTGCTTTCTCCCAAGTATCTTTGATACAGCCAGAGCAAAATGAGCATTTACAGAACATCTTTGCACCCAAATTCTTGCTGATGACTGAAATGACCAGCGGGAGCTGCACAGCCAGGTGTCATTAGACAGATAGCCGGGCAAAATTGCAAAGAATGAGACTTTCCCCAAACACTCCATGATATATGCAAATACAAGAAATTAAAAGATAATTAATTATTTTTAAACTTAAAAAATAATTTTTTTCCTTGCACAGTGTCAGTATTTGTTATTTCCTTTTTTCATTTTGAATCACAGGCTTTGTCAATTTGTGGATAAGATTTAATGTTAAATTTTGAATGTTTTAATTTGATTTAAAAAAAAAAAAGGAAAGCTTTTGATTGTAATCTCTAGGGTCAAATGAGAAGAAAGAAAAAAAGATCAAAATGCTGCCATTGTAAAAACTTGTCAGAGATTTAACTGTGACATTCAGACATATCATTAAAATTTGCTTTACAACTGCTGCCACTGTACTTCCATGCAGTAGTATGAAGGAAGCTGAAAAAAATCTTTACTTTTTCCTGAAAAAAATAGCTTCCATTTAAACATACACCGAATTTTATTTTTCTCCTCATTATGTGTGATGTTTTGTCAGACACTTGATGTAAACACATTGAAGCCTCGGGGGCTGTCCCCAGTTAATTGGAGCAATAGAGGCCAGATTAGAAGGGCTCAGTGCCCACCTGGCACAGGGGCTGGCAAAGCTGATTTGAGGTGTCCTATACAAGGCTCAGGACAGGTCATTGTGGTCCCATGGCACTGTGATAATCTCGAGCTTTACAGACAAAAATTTGCATCTGAATGCAGCCAGCCACATCGAAAGGTTTATTCTCCTTCAGATTTCCCTCACGGACTTTCTGGTGGATGGCGCAGCAGCAGTGAGTTACCCATTGTGTCTGTGGGAGCTCCCACTGGGGTTTTGGGTCACGCTCATATGAGGTGGTTGTTTTTGCACATGGGCTTTCCTCTGTCTCGGGGGGTCTGCTGGGGTGGGACTTGGCACTTGCAGAGGTTTCCCCAACGTCCTTCTGGAGGAATGAGGGGTTTCCCAGAGACTGGGCAGATGGGACATGTCCTGCTTTAGCATGGAGAGGTCTCCACATGGTCCTCATGAGACACCGAGGAAGTCTCAGCAGCACTGGCAGCTGCAGGACAGCACCTCTGCCCACACTTGTTTTGTCTTTTTTCAGCCTCCTCCCTCCCAGATCTGTGTGCTCAATTTTATGTCCAGTTTGCACTTCTCCATCGCAAAATGTGGTGGAAAAGAGGTGAATGAGGGAAGACATGAACAAATATGTAAGAGAAAAAAAAATGTTCCTCTTCTAGGACTGCACAAATTATTTTGAAGAAACAGGATTTCATATTGTTGCTCCAAGAACAAATGTAATTTCTTAGTTCTTAGGCTTTGTGTTAAGGAAGCCCTTTCTTTCATTTTTCAGCCATGGTAAATTGCAGATAATACCAGAATATTCTTTGATGTTTCTGAGGTAAATTTCACATAAATGAATTTCTTGTTATACTCATAACTGAAATATCCCTCTACATTAACGATAGAGTCAGTCTCTGTTTATTGCACTATAACCGGTACTGCCGCCTAAATAAATAAAATAATACAGAACAGTCAATTCTGCTGGCCCAGCATCATGTATCAATTTGCACTAATAAGTTAATTTCCATAATTGTTATTCAGAACTAACATAATTTGAAAGAAGAGAGGTCGTAATGGTCATGATGCCCTGAGAGGATTTTGCCTTGCTGAAGTCAACACATTGAAGCCTCCGAAGGATTCTGGAGAAAATAATGCCCATAACCCAATCATTCAGTTAATGTTATTACTCATTTATTTGTTTTCCATCAGTGAGATACCCAGTGACCTCCAAAAGAAGACTGTGCCTTTGACACACAGACACATCACGTTTGTTCTCTCTGTGCTCACCCTGAGTCTTTAAAATCCAATGGTAAGTCTTCCAGCGGACCTTCAAAATTGCTGCATGCATTTGTCTTTGGTGTCTATTCAAATAAGCTGGAACACAGCAACAGGGAGAGCTCTTTGTGCCTAGTAAAGCAAATAAACCTCCTTCGACTTGCTTTTGTCCCTCTTGCTGAGATCCCTTCGGTTTCGGTAATATTTGGGTAAGAGAAGAGACTGAAGTGTGGTGCTGCTCGAACACAAGGCCCTGGTGAGCTAACTCAAGTAACACTGACATTTTTACTAAAAAGAGATGTATCTCGCAGGGAATTGCTGGTGAAACTGCTATACATCAGATTAGGATGTCATATGCTACATTTTATTTTGTCACTTAAAATTAAATGCATTTGTAATATGTAGAGTACTAAAATCAAATCAGGATTTAATCCATTTTAGAAACACGTTCTATTACAGGGAGAAATGTGCATGGCAAACTCGAAATGTTATAGAGCATTTGCAATAAATATCAGTGACATTCGTTGGTCGTTTTATTTTTGCCTATATGTTATATATGAGACACTGACCTTTCTAAATTTTCTACAGAGATAACCTGATCCTTAATACAATGGTGAAATATTATTGCAATTATTGTTTGCAGAACTATGGTAGGTGTTGCAGAAGATGTTTTGGCTAAAAAGGAATAAATAGATTAGTAGAATGGACCACTGCATTAGAGCTTACAGTGAAGTTTTCAGTGATGACAGGGAGCTAAAGGCCTTTTTTGCTTGTTTTGCTTGCTGTTCAAAAAATAGAAAGAAGTGAGCTGAAAAATAAACTAAAATCAGTTTATTTAAAGGTCATTTCTAGTGGAAAGAAAGCTTAGAAAATTGCATAATAGGCATTATTCAGAGAACTTCCTAGTCTCCCTCCCCTAAATAGAAAAATTTGCTTAGTGTAGACAGGAATTCACAGAACATTTCAGTTAAATTGGATTTGAAATTTCAGTGTGAGTTAAGGCTTGACTCTACATTTTCCATTCGCTTTCCTTTGATGCCTGATGCTCCAAAGTCACCAGAACAGGACGGTTGAAAGTAAAACAAGTGCGAGCAACAATAATCTTACAATATTTGTCTTGCTGGTGAGTTTGGAAATGAAGACAGAAAATACTGACCCTCGAAGTCAGGAGCATGTGGAGGAGAAACGTGATGATCTCTTTAAACTAAATGAAAGCCTCAGAAATGTCCTCCCACAGGGGCCACCCCTGTTCTTGATGCTTCTCGCACACCAGGCTGGAAAAGTCCGTGTCCCCACCCAGCTTTACAGGAGGACCTTCCTTCATGACGTGGCATTCCAGACCAGAAAGATGTCCATGCCATCCCTGCATGGCCCAGGAGGTTCATGGGGAGGTGAACTGGTCAGTAACACTCAGACTCGCCCCCACCCTCAGGGGTTTGGCTTTGGAGCTCTCTCTAGCTGCAAGGGCAGCATTGCTTAAGCCAAGCAGAAAAGTCACGTTAAGAGACCCGAGTCTATAACTGGGTGAAAGGCACCTTGAGCTCATTGCTCTGTCCAGTTTCTACGGTCAGTGGATGGCAGAACTCCCACAATTGTAGCCACCTAAGGGTGGCTATACATGATATAATTTTTATAAATATATATAAAAAATATATATATTTAATTATAATATAATTGTAAAATACATTACCTATGGAGTAACTGTTATTGCCATGTGTGTAGGTCTTGGTGGGCGCAAAGGAACCCCTGTACCAGTGCAAAAGGAAGGAAAAATGCAAATCCAGAGAAATTTGTGGAACCCCACGGAAACAACACTTGGAATTTCATTTCTTGTTGTTGCTGTTCACTTATGCATCCTTTTCTACCTATTTCTGCCACATACTGTACTTTCCATTCTGCTGCTCTGGTGGCAGCTCTTTGGATGTTACAAAGTCATGCAAACTAAATAAGAGCCGTGGTGCGTTTTGGTTTTCAGAGAGATGTCCAGACACAGAGGGGCCAGTGAAGTACGGTTTCTCTGGAGCCAGACTCCATCTCGTATCCCCCAAAAGATGGCTTATGAAAGAGAAGAGGCCCCGTTCAGATAGTCCTAAAGCACATCTTCATCTTTATAAAGGTTCATACAAAAAAATTCCCATTTTTTTTTCAGAGACAGTAATCCAGCCTTGCTTGTGACTCCACTTGGACTTGAGTAGAGAAACCGAGAGAAGAGTTGGCAGGAAAACTTGATTTCTCCACAATTAACCCCTCTATTTTTCCAGTGTAGTAAGTACATTTCATATAAAGAACTGGGAGAAAAAAGGACAAGGGGTTAACTTTTACACAGGCCTTGACCTCTCCATTTCTGTAGGTATAATTTATAGCTTTCTAACAGTAGCTTCTTTACTAAAAGCGTGGGACAGCTCTGGCTCAAGGACACCGCTGTTTGTGTTTCTTGCTTTCTTGTGGTAGCGCATTGTCTTCCTCCCAACTCTCCTCAGCTTAGGCTTGGACAGGCAGACCACAGAAAAAAGGGAACTGCTGATGTTAAAAGCCTCCATCTTGCCATTCAGAGCCTTTTGTTGTTCACATACACGCCTGGTTCCTGCTTTGGTTCTGGGGGTTGCACGTCTCTGAATTGACGGCAAAATGGACTCATTTGAAAAAAAAATCTGAATATGATTTTTTTTTCCTATAGCAGTCTCTTCTCATTAAATATTTCTTTGCTTTCATCTACAACAAGCATAACAAGATAATTCTATTTACCATTCCTCACCAAGAAAAGTAATTAGAATGCAAGGTAATTTCCATAAAATGCATTATGACTTTAATATCAGTAAAAGCCACTTAAATATTAAATGCACAGAAAAAATGTTAGCTAAATTATCATAGAATAATATGATCAGGTTACTTTAGGAGGGAAAAAAGTGATAAATGTGTTTTAATAAACTGTGCAAAATTATATGTATCATATTCTTGCTTCCTGTCAATTTTATTTAGAGTTAAATGCCATTGTGATAATTAGTTGGGTTTTACTATGTTCATTAAAAGCTTTTCTAATGATCACATAAAGAAATAAGTAAAATTAATTCCTTTCTTTAAACTCAAAGAAATTCATCAAATGAATAAACAAAAAGCTTTCGCTGAGGCACAGGCACAATATCACAGAACCACAGAATCACAGCATCATGGGATGGTTTGGGTTGGAAGGGCACCTTCCAAGAAGACAAGCATGGGCTGCAAACACCACACTGAGTCAATGGAGGCTTGGATTTTAGATCAGTGCTGGTGTTCTTGATTTACAGACACAAGCCCTGTGTGTGAGGGGGAGAGCGCATCAAACCCAGTAGTCCTCATTCAAGCCAAAGTTCAAAGCTTTTCCTACTAACGCAGCAAAGGTTCTCCAGTGAAAATGAGAACAGATCTGACTAACATTTCTGACTTATTTATTTGTTTTTGAGGATGGGCATACTACATCTTTCAAGAATGTTGTAAGCCTCGTTTTTGGTTACTGAAAAACCCCTAGAGAGGTGCTAGTAAAGACTCCTTTCATGACTCGCTAGGACTAAAAACACATTCCCAAGGAACTTTCACATCCTGCTAGCATTAGAAAATTTATAAATGCTGAAGACAACTTCTGGCTGTGAGAAATTACACCAGAAAAAGGAATATCTGAAGAATGATGAACGCTTCAAGATGAAAAACTCGTGCAAATAAATTACTTCAAAATCAGAGCCATTAATTTTGATTTCCATATGCACAAAGATGGTCTTATAAGAAAATAATATTTTTGAAATAACTTGCTGCCTTAACTCAGTGAATTAGTCCAAAGACTGCAGATGCTGATGCCAATGAGATCTCCTTTGCTGGGGTGAGTGAACCTGATTCGGAGTCCAGAGTCAAGTTAGAAGTAGCTTCTGCATTTCAAACTGGGTCAGATCTTTGGTGAATATTAAGGAAGAAAAGGTGTAAAAACAAAGTGTTAATTTCAAAAACAGAGCCATGAGACTAACCTGGATAAGAACCAAACAACCGAGTTCTTGAACCCTGGTACTCACACTCTTCCATTCAAAATGCTGCTAAAGCTGATGGAAAGCACCACTCCTCTAACATGCCTGTTAAACCACAGGGCTGTTTTGTTCTTCACAAAACACCTGCCTTGATAGAACTCTGGAGAACAGGCTTGTTTACAATAACTCTGTGAACAAATTCTCCCCAAGAAGATACCAAATTTGAGATGCAGTTAGGATTGGAACTGAGACTAATAACAATGGAGTTAATCATGTCACCTTAATTGAAAAGTAATAATAAAAATAATTGAGTTTAATACATAATTTAGATCATTTCATGTTGAGTTAATGCAGTCTGCTTAGGCTTTGAAAAAATTTATTTCACGTAGAGTTAAGATTTCATTTGGTTTTATAATGGAATTCTCACCAATTGACTTTAATAACAGCAGTCTGTTAAATCTGATTTTGAATTGGTGCACAAATTTGAAGTTCATTTTTGACACAGTATACTTAGCATTTATAGCCTACTCTTAAGGTGGTTGAATTTATTTTCATGAAACTTAATAATCATTGTTGTCTTATAATACAGAACTTAAATTAGTTTTCTCTGCTGTCCTGTTGAGGGGCAATTTGCCTTATTTGACTATTTTGTTTTATTTTACTTTTAAAACAACGAATTTTTGCTTTCGTGAGTGGATTTATTTTTCAGCTATTGGACACACTTCTGTGACAAAATTCATGTTCATATTTAAGGTTCTTCTCAGGAAAGAAGAGAAACTTTGTTCAGTTGCCTTTTCCCTTAACGCCTCCTCTGACCCCTGTTCTTGCAGACAAGGGATTCTGTGCAGCATTAAAGGTTTCAGCTGAATTTTCAGGAAAACAAAATGGTCAGATTCCTAACAGTGCCTCCTCTCAAAACCCAAACAGCTCCAGGTCATTCTAATTTAGTGCTGAGGGACTCCACTTGAAAAGAATTCTGGTTTTCATTGAAAATAATTACTGAGCTGTCTGGGTGGAATATCTTACGCCATACTGTAGTCAGATACTCTGTTCAAGAAACCCTTCAGAGCTCATGCTTAACTTGAAGCAATGGAAGTTTTAAGCATGTTCATAAAGTTAATGGGTAAACAGGGATTCAAGACCAGATATGGGCTTTGAGCAACAGCCTGGGATCTCAAGAGCGGCATTTGTGATTCCAGATCTGAAGTTTCATGGCCTTGCTCTTAACAACACGTCCCTTTTATCTTGCATTCCCGTCTCTTGGAAAAGGTCAGTCTCCTCTATGGCACCAGGGTAATGTGGGGCTTAGCCAAGGAATGCTTCAAGATATATTTGAGACCCTTAAATTAGGTAATTGATATAGGTGCAAAATGGGCATTATCAGCATTACCAAGCACACATGGACCTTCCTTTCAAAGGAAGCTGTTAGAAGCTCTGCCAAGTGATGGGAGACATGGAATAAGTGGCACCTCCTACCCTGCCTGATGCTCCATATTCTCTGACCATATTCTGGAAGAACCACTTGCTTTATTAATTACGAGGAACACATTTCCCTATGACAGGAGCACAGAGTGTCCCAAAGCAGTCCTTTGCAGAAGAAATCTTGCCAGGGCACAAGTGCCTTTGTGCAGCTCTGGTAGTCCCTTTCCAGGGCCACTGCCTGCCTCTGGTCAGCCCATTCACCTGTCCCTTTTCTCACTCCTCATGCAATTCAGTTATTCTGTGTCTCTCCCTCCCCCATCACCAGTCCTCTCGATCTGTTTGGACACGCCTTTGTGCTTCGTTCTGCTGCTGCAGCACTGCCACTCGTGTATAAACAGGAGCTCTACTCCACCCCTGGTGTCTTTTTTTTTTCCCCTTATTTTCATTAATGCTGTAGCTTCCCAGGGAAGGGGGGTGGGAGAAACGAGCCACTAGGCCAGAAACTCCATCCCTGAACATCACAGTAATGTGCCTTAAACCGCACTTTCTTGTGGTTTGTCCCAAGTCATTTGCCAGGACTCAAATGATGGAGCTCCTGCAAATTCCCTTGGGAGATGATGCCACAGGAAAACAGAAAGGATTCTATTGATATTCAACAGACCTTTTCCTTTTGTTAATTTAATACCATTACTCCATATTCCACCACAACCATTTTCCCCCACTCCATCGCTCTTCCTTCTTCAAAACACTTCCAGACATTTATGTTCCCTTTTAATCATCTCTTAGTAAAGATTTTGCTTGTTTTTAGGCCTCTTCCCCCCTTGCATTCTGTTTCAATACAGCCCCTCAGGGTCATACTCATCTTTTCATCCATAATTGAAAAGACAACCACTCTATACAGTAATGGGAGATTTTTTTTCTTTTTCTCCTCAGTGCACGCAAGCTATACAGATCCTCACTCGTCTCTTCAGGCTCTAAGACATATTGTATCACGGAATTTTAAGCAAATTTACCAGACGAGATCAATGAGGTATTCTGCTTTAAAATCTAGGGCAGAAATTGGCCATCCCTTTGTACATATTTTTACCTTTCCATCTCTTCAGCAAAATGGAGACCTATCCAGCATCAAAAAGTAAAAATGAGCAGCTAGATCTTCTTTTATTTATAGCAGGGCTTTCCCCACCAGAACAAAGGAAGCCATTTGCAGAGCAACAGCTCAAAGCAGAATCTTAGCACAGGGACTTTTACAAAGGCATCTTTTCCCTTTTTCACGCAAAGCAGCATTATTCCAAAACACAGCAGCAGCAGAAGGCACGTGCACTACTTACACTCCACTCTGAAATGAAACACTGTGGACTGTAGTGCTGCAGAAGCACTGTGGGACACCCAGGAAAATTTTACCTGTGCAGCACTGTCCCACCAATACCCAAGGGATGGGTTCAGGATGGGGGTCCCAGGGTGAACCACCAGTGGATCCACCATTTGGGAGGAGAGAAGGCTACTGTGGGAAAGACAAAGAAACGTCTCTCCCAAACAGATTTTCTGAAAGAAGTGGGGTTTTGGGTGGGGAAACATCTGGTTTTTCAGGTGGTCTGTGATGCTGGCCACATTCAGCTATGGCTGTCTGCTTGCTAAGGGCATTACTCTGCTTTAAGAAAAGGAATGAGCACCTAATTAGTTGTTTATAGAATAGTCACAGGTTTAGAAAGGAAAAGTATTGTGGTTTAACCCCAGATGGCAACTCAACCCCATACAGCTTCTCCCTCAGTCCCCTGCAGTGGGATGGGGGAGAGAAAAGGAAAAGTGTAAAACTTGTAGGCTGAGATAAGGGCAGTTTAACAAGTAAAGCAAAAGCTGCACAGGCAAGCAAAGCAAAACAAGGAATTCATCACTCCCCATGGGCAGGCAGGTGTTCAGCCATTCCCAGGAAAGCTGGGCTCTCTCATAACTAACGGTGACTGGGGAAGACAAACGCCATAATTCCAAATGTTCCCCTCCTTTCCTTCTCCTTCCCCCAGCTTTATATAATGAGCAGACACCATAAGATGCAGAGTATCCCTGTGGTCAGCTGAAGGTCAGCTGTCCCAGCTGTGTCCCCTCCCAGCTCCTTGTGCACCTCCAGCCTGCTCAGTGGTGGGGTGGTTTGAGGGGCAGAAAAAGCCTTGACTCCCTGAGTTATCAACACTGTTTCCAGGGGAAGGAAGGAAGGAAGGAAGGAAGGAAGGAAGGAAGGAAGGAAGGCTGGCTGGCTTTTTTTTTATATTGAAAATGGTGGGGGAATGCTCCACTTTCAATTTCCCAGCTTGTAACACTGTCATGGGAACCACAGCCTGTGCTATTCTGTCTCCTGTGTGATGCAAAGTGACAGACAAAACTGGCAATAATCATCCCACGTGTGTTAGCTGGGTGCTGCAGTGTGTCACTAGGTTCTCACGGGAGAGCATCTGGCTGCTGGCTACCTCTTAGGTAACAACAGAAAAAGCAGGTATTTTATTTGTGTCTGTGGGCAGAGAGAAGAAACTCATTAGAATGTGACAAGTTTCTGGGCTGAGTGATACGGCACACGTAATCTCATTATCTCTGCTGGGGAATGGCAGGAGTATGCATGTAAAACAAGATTTTATGTGTATAGCTCAGTCAGTGAGGACTAATGGATTGATAATGGGCTGTTTGTTGCTGCTTAGATTTTGGCTTGCATCCACAGTGGGGTATGTTGGAGCAGATCCGCTGGAGCACGCTGATTGATACTTATGCGAAATGTAAGCTGGCGAGTGTTTAGACTTATTTTCCATTCAGTGTGCAACTTATCACTCTGTCATCTCTAAGTCTGTGCATGCACACATTACAAATATAGTCACATGGCCTCATGATTGTTTGCATTTCTCTGAAAAAATGAATGGAAAGGTGTAGTGCATTGACCCTGGCTGGATGCCAAGCACCCACCAAAGCCTCTCTATCACTCCCCTCTGTAGCTGGAGAGGGGAGGGAAAATACAACAAAGAGTTCATGAGTTGTGATAAGGAGAGGGAGACTTTACCCACCAATTACTGTCATGGGCAGAACAGACTCAAATTAGAGATATTAATTGAATTTATTACTAACAAAATCAGAGCAGGATAATGAGAAGTAAAATTAAGACCTTAAAAACTACTTCTCCCCACCCCCACCTCCTTCCCAGGTCTACCTCCTCCCACCCCAAGGAATCAGAGTTATGGTCAATTTATCACGTGGTCAGTTCATCACACATTTTTCCTGACCCTGGTCAGGGAGAGCAGTCACAGATCACAGAATATTCTGAGTTGGAGGGGACCCACAGGGATCATGAAGTCCAACTCTTTATTGAACAGTCCCTGTGGGGATTGAGCCCTCAAGTTTTGTGTTAGTAACACCATGCTCCAATCAACTGAGCTGATCTCAGAATCTTTCCCCTTCTTCAGCATGGGGTCTCTGAAGGGAAACAGTTCTCCAGGAACTTCTCCAACATCAGTCCATCACATGAGCAACAGTTCTTCACAAACTGCTGCCATGTGGGTCACTCTTCCATGGAGTGCAGTCCTTCAAGCACAGGCTGCTCCAGCGTGGGTCCCCCACAGGGTTGCAAGTCCTGCCAGGAAACCTGCTCCACTTGGGCTCCTCTCTCCACAGGTCTGCAGGTCCCTTCCAGGAGCCTGCTCCAGCACAGGACTCCCACAGGTTGACAGCGATCTCTTGGGCATCCTCCTGCTCCAGTGAGGGCTCCTCCGTGGGCTGCAGGTGGATCTCTGCACCCCTGTGCTCCTCTATGGGCTGCAGGGGCACAGCTGCTTCACCATGGGCTGCACCTCTGCAGGAGAACGTCAGGCCCTGCACCTGGAGCATCTTGTCCCCCTCCTTCTCCAATGACCTTGGTGTCTGCAGAGTTTTTCCTCTCACATAGTCTCACCCTGTTCTTCCCTGGCTGCAATTACAACTGTGTAATAACTTTTTTTTCTTCTTCTTCTTAAATATATTATCAAGGAGGTGTGCCAACATCTCTAAGTGGTCTAGCCACGGGTATGTCCTGGAGGTGCCTGGCATTGGCTCTACTGGACATGGAGGAAGCTTTCAGCAGCTTCTCACAGAAGCCACCCCTGTAGTTTCCACAGCCCCATGGCTACAAAAATCCAGTACAAAAGGTCCACACATTCAAAGGAAAAAAAGAGATTGTGGGGAGGGGTAACAGTGTGACAGCTAAGAAAAAAAGGAAGCTGATTTTGTGTGAGAGAGAAGTAAAAGCTCCATGTTTCACAGGAGATGCCGAGAATTCCTGTACAGCCTCCCAGACTCAGGAGGCCCTGCTTTAAGGAGAAGAAGATTTAAGAGCACCAGAAGAAAAATAAGGCAGGAATATGAGCTATATTGTCTTTTATCCACATTGCTGTATTTCTTGCCATGCCAAAAGAGTGATTTGTTTCTGTAATTACATGTCCCTTCAAGGACTTCATAAACACAAAATATCCATGTGGGAAGTCTGAAGAAAAGACAGAATAAACTACTGGGTCCTTGTGGGACAGCACAGTCCTGAACCTGGCTCATTTTCCAGGTGGGCAGCGGAAAAAGAACCTTTGCTGAGGACATATTGCTAAGTGTGCAGGCAGACAGTGCTACAGGTTACTGTGACCATGGACAGAACAAGCACACAGATCCAAGGTTAAGAGTTGTATCCTCTGCAAGTGAGCATCCAACTGAGCTACCTTCCCATTTAGTCACTACCACGGATACCAAGATGCCACGGGCATTACAATTTCTCTGCTGTTTCTCTGCTGTGGCCAAGGAAAGAGAAGTTAGATCTCTGGCACAAAACTACATCTTTGAGCTGCAAACCAATATACAAAAATCAGAGCTCTTAATCACCTTGGGTAGTTCTGCTAAATGTGACAGAGCAGCCACAGATGTGCATGTCAGAAAAACACAACCAGAACCATGAGAGGTTGGCTCATGACTGGCTAGGAATAGCCTTAAAGGTGTGCAGAAACTTGGCTTTCATGGCCTCCATCTCAGCATGAGACATCTGTCAGTGCAAAACACACCAAAATTTGCTCAGAGAGGTATTTCCCACCCTTAGGAGAAGAGTTGTGCCAGGTGGCAGGGGGGCAGGAGTCCAGCCTCCAAAAGCCCATTCCCACAAAAACACACCTTTCACTGCTTTGTGGATGCCTCATCTGTGTCCCGTGTGTGTGAAGTCTCTCCCCCAGTAGTCATGGACCACTGTGAGCCCAGAGGAGGAGCAGATTCCCCCTTGAGAGGCAGAGAAAAGAGATGGGGAGAGCAAAGGACTCGCAGACCCTCTCAGCACCTTACAGTTTTTTACCTGGTGTGCAGCATCTCAGGCTGGACAAGGAGTTGGGAGGACAGTGAGAGCCATCCTCCAGATAAATCTTTGAGCACTTTGTGCTGCTCCAGGTATGTTTATTTTTCAGTTAAGGTGTTACAAATAGTGATATCAGCCAGCCTGATGGTACTGTTTTAGTCATCACAGACAAGCCCATCAAGGCACAGCAGAGAGGAGCTGAATCATCTCCAGACTCAGACACCCATAGATATGTCATGGGTTTTTTGTCCATCTGCCAAACCATGCCATTATAGGCTGGAAAATCTGCAGAGCTAATGTTGCTGTCATTCTGTTCTGCTGCTTTCTTTCCCTTCTGTACCTTTTATTTTGCTTTATAGTGTTACATGACATTGCATAATGCATTCACATTTTTTACAACAACAACAACAAAATCTTCCCTTGGATCAATAGCAAGTGTAGTATCCAATTGATATTCTTGGCAGCAGAGCAAATAAGCCAGTGCCTGCAGCCAGACTGTCTCAACAGGCTCAGTAGCAAGCTTCTTACCTGCTCCTTACCAAATGTGTGGGCACTGGTTTCAGCAGACTTTCCCTGAAGACTGAGGTGCAGTCAAAATAGCAGGACTGGGAATGAAGTCTTTCACTTAAGGACACCATTGTAAAAGTAGTAAATTAATATTGTTCAAGCAGTGTTGCTGGAAAGCAGGTAAAGGAAGATGTGGAATGAGAGAGCTGTGTGCTGAGCCAGTGCTTCCAGCCATCCCTCTGAGGAAGTGCTGGTAGAACAGGAGCCATAGCTGTGTTTTCCTGCAGGATGAAGCATGCTTCTTCTAGCTGCTCTATTTGTTTCCTCTGACAAAATTAGTGGGGAAAAAATCTGTGAAGAACCTCAATACTTGGAAATCTGACAGGATGTGGCACAAACCACACATCAAATTACTCAGCAAGATCAGAACATTTGCAGCTGCACTCATGCCTAGATCAAATACCAAGTGCAGAAAATCCTGGAGGCATCTAGAAACCTTTATACATCCTCACAAATGCAGACAAAGTTGTGAAAACTGAAAAATGGGTTTTATTGATGGGTTTCTGGTTTGGCATGAGTTTTGAAAGGCTGGGGTTTTTTTATTGTTTCAGCTGACTTTCCTCAAAATGCAACACAAGATTAATAATCTGATTTGGTCAGGTTTCTATTTTAGGCTCGTTTTTTCTTTTCAACCACCTTAAGGTAGATTTTCTGGCATCTGCAGGGTCTTTCTCTGTGTGGAAAGATATGCATAGAAGAGCTCACACAACTCATACAAAAATAGGATCTCTTTAGACATCAAGTTTGGTTGAAATTGGTTTCTGGCTCCAAAGTAATTGTAAACAGCCTGGCAGACACAAAATGTCTGTATAAATCCTGTTTTCTTAAGGCATTCTCAACAATTATGATGAGAGAATGGATGAAACATGGAAGAAGAAGAGCTCAGGAAGTGGACACAATATTAATATCTAATTAGGTTGAGGAAGGAGATGATCATCCTAAAGGAAGCCTGAAAACCTGAAATTAAGAAAGATTTGGTACATGCTGAATTCAGTCCTCTTCAACCTGCTCCGCTCAGGTCCTCAGAAATATTTTCATGACCCAGACTTGTCATTCTCAGCAAGGGATTCTTCACCCTCCAGAGGGGGAAGAGCAGGGAAACCTTTCTCTGCCTCATTACCTTCCTATACATAAACCAGTCATTCCAGGGAGCCAGGAACTGAGCTTGTGGCTCAAACCTGGACCCCACACTGTGAGATCATCATGTTTGTCATGTATGTGAAGCTGATTGAGATTTTTGTTAAGCTAAAAAGCAAACAAATAGAAAAGAAAAAAAAAGACACATGCCCTATGAACATGAAGGTCTTGCTCAAAACAAATTGAACTTGCAGTTGTCAGCCATCAACTGCTGCTCTTTTAGGTAGTTGCAAGAAATATCAGGCTTTCCCAAGCATCATGGGATTAATTTTTAGGCTTTGAAAGTAAGCTTAAAATAAATTGAAAATATTTTCATAAAATGTTTCATTTTAGTTCTTGTATCAACAAAACCATGTGTTTCACTTTCCATTCCTACCTTTTAAAATTTTTTCTTTGCTGCCCACAGGATAGCAGCAAATGCAGTAAAAATGGTATATTTCAATGTCTTCTTAAGAAGGAGGCATACTTTGGTCTTGCTTTCTGAAAATTAAAACATCCAACTCCAATGAATTAGCTCAGCTCTTCACGGGGCAACCTTTTGGTTTTGTACAAACCTCCACTGATAGCACAGCAAGCACTGGAAGAGCAATTGTTGGGCCAACAGATGTGTAGGATAAAAGCTGGGATGTGAGTAGGCTAGGTGAAAACTCCAAGGGTCAGGACTTCCATGCCTACAGGATCCCTACAGGTGGACGACTCTGCTGTCCCTGCTGTGGATGTCCAAAGCCATCCCTGAGCAAAGCCCTCAGCTTTACTACAAAAGCCATGTGATTTTCAGAAGACAGCTGCTCTGGCATCTCTGAAAATGGCATTTATAAACTAGATTTCCGTGTCCCGAGGTGTGGCAAAACCGGCAAAACCAGCAAACCCCTTGGGAAATGACAGCTGAAGCATCTAAATGTACAAAACATTTTTGAATACCATTGAACTGTAGACGTTCTTGCTGAGTATGAGAGTCAAATATGCTCAGCGTGTCAAAAATGAGTTAGGAAAGTGCTGCAGTTGCTGTTTATGCCAAAGGCTCCTTCAGCTGACAGCTTTAGAGATCTTAAAAGCATAAACATTTTAGCAGACAACAAGTTGCATTTCCTAAACTAACAGCTTTTTGAAATTACAGAAAAGAAACCCATAAAATGCTTATGTATAATTCTCCTCCCTCACATTCGTTTTAAAGCACTTTAGCAAAGTAACTCTCCCCCATTGTGGTAATAGGAAAAGAACTTGTTTACAAATTGTACACTGAAATTTAAGTTACTGGGAGTAGCAACAGGTTTGTAGTGACAGGTCACTTTAGATTGGAGTTTAATTTATGAAGATTGCTTTACCTGGGGCTATGGTAATCTATGCCTTCAGAGTAATTCACCCTCTGCCTCATTTCGAATGCAGTCAAAGACTGCCGTATTTCACTATGACAATGTAATCACAGATCCACATTAAAAAGTCATTATTGTTTAGAATCCAGCTTGGTTTGAAAAACACTTACTATAAAATTCAACAGCCTTTGTAAATTACCCAAAGGTTTACTCAAGAATACAAGGTACAGTGATTTAAATCTGAAACTTACTACTTTATTGATTATATGGGATTTTTAGGTCACTGCATTTACGGGAAATGATTAGTGAGTAATCAAAGTAATAAACTCCTTGATGTTGGTTCATAAATAATTATGAATTGAATTTTCTTTATCAAGTATCAGATAAAAACTGAGTTAGCCATAAGAGATCTCTTCTTTAACTTTCTTCCCTGCAGCATTCTAAAACCCAACAGTGATAAAACCAACAATAAGAATAATTTTCCGATTTCTCTGTCTTTTTTCAAACCAGAAGCAATGTGCTCTCACATATTGCACTCTTCAGCTTGGGGTTTTGTGTGAACCTAAAACTTGACTCCACTTTTTAATTCTACACTGACCCTTTTGGCATTTTAAAAACATGTCACAGACAGATTCAAACTACTTTGTGATTTATTAAACCTCAGATTTGTATTCTAGCTAACACTCAGCCATTTATCTATCCCTGTACATATGGTGATTATTGAACTCCTACTTATCTTTGTTCAATATCCTTCTTCATAGTTCTTTTCTCCCTGCAAATTGAGAGAGTTTTAGCCCTGACTATTGTGCAAGAGTTTAAAACCATAATAAAAACAAATGATGCAATGAACCAATTAAAATTGTTGTATATATATTTTTTTAATTAGACATTTATGAGCTGCGAATTGGATCAGATATTCCCAAAGCACATGACATGCTGACATATAATAGCTGCTTTTGGGATGTCAGGTTAGCTTTTTATGAATGCAAATAAGGGTAGGTTTTCTTTTTTCAATTAACTTTAGGAATAATTTTGTTCTATTTGCAATACAGTTGGACGCTTCTGTGTAGCTTACTCAGAAGGTTTGAAAGCATTACATTTGGTAACACTGGGGTTCAGATTTCAGTAGAAAGCATTTCATAAATGCTATGGAAATGCTATGGAAAACTGAATATTAAAAAAAGATAGGTTCCTTACCATGCTAGTATCTGAACTTGCTGGTAAAGGAAGTCATGTGGACACTGTTGGCCTCCTGCCTGAAGCCAATGCTTCTGGATAGAAAAGATCTTCTCTTCTCCACTCTTTTTTAATACTGTGACTAAACTGAGCATTGGAAAGTTTTTTTTCCATCAGGTCTTGTTCTCAGAGCTGCTCTGCCCACATCTCTGACACTAAGGAATTTCACTTCTGCACTGTGAGTTGGTTCAACTTCAGGTGCCTTCTGTCTCTGTGCACCTCACACGGGTGATGTCCGGTGCCATCAGGGGTGTCAGACATGTCGACGTGGAGATTAGCAGCACTACATTCTTCTGAAGAGTTGATTTCAACACATCACGTTCGTGTTACAAATGCAACACTCACATCTTGCAGACCGTCCTGTTTAGGAGAGCTTGTCTGTGCTGGTGGACATGATGCTAGGTCTGACACAGCCTCCACCCTGTCTCGGTGCTTTGGAGAATCCACTTTCTTTGCCTGTTGTCTGTTTGGAATAAAGCCCACACTGTTTGAAGTTTTATATAGCTCAGAACTTGCTAAATGATTGGGAAGTTATCATCTAAATAGGAATTAGACTGTCAAGTATCAATGGTGACCTGGGGCTCTGAAAGAAATGGTTATTTCTTTTCATACAGCATGGTCAAAGCATCACAAATAAAATAAAATGAATAGCCATTTGGGAACTGGAAAAAACCAAAATGTGCTTAAAAGTTATCAGAAATTGTAGACACTTAAACGAACAAAACTAAGAATTGCTGTAAGACTCCTGTGAAGACAGAGTGAGCAGAAATACTCATTGATGATACCTAAAAAATGTGTGCAATTCTGAAACATGTTAAAGAGGAACAGTTAGTTTAATCCGTGCCAACAAGATATTATTGAGCCCAACAAAGCAGCAACAATAATAAACAACTTTCACACCTTTCTCACGTGGACCCCCAAACAGGTGCCATAGCAGAGGAGCTCAGCAGTGCCCTGCTGAGCTTCGGCCTTTGTCTAGATCCCCTTTTGGCAACTAAGCAGCACTGAGGGGCTTCAGACGAGCTGTGCTGCTTTCCCCAGCCAGGGCAGGGCTGCTGTGCCCTGTGGAGGCTCCGACCCCACAGCAGGCTTGCTCTGAGCTCTCTTACGGACATCACCCTAAAATGCAAGCTCTTATCCTCTGCAGACAGACTTTGAAGTAGAAAAGTGCAATCAAATGAACAAGTGTCTGAAATTATCTTTTCTTGGTGTAACTTGGATGTGGATATTGTAACAAGCAAATAAAGAAAGGCTTTATCATCCTTCCTGTTATTCAGCTCATTTTCAGTGTACCAGCATCCTACTTGATGTGAGCAGAAACCCACTCTAATCACACTTCACGTTAATTCTCCACATATAATTCTAAAAGGGTTAATAATGAGGAATTGTTATTTTAATCAATGGTAACAAATTGCTGCAGAATCCAACAAGAGGATAGATTCAAAGCACTTTTTGAAGACCACTTCCCAACAAATAAGGCATTAAATCCATAAGTTTCAGCTCTAAATTACTCTTGTATGAATTACATGAAAATGGGCTCTTTAGCATAAAGGGCAGCATCAGTTCTTCCCTCTGAACATGAAATCATTCTTTTGAATAAATGGTGTTCTCACTGGGTTGTAGGCAGTGGAGCTTCCAGTGGCTCTTGTAAGCCAGTCTCAGAAAAGCAGTTTTCCTTCCATTTTCTTTTAAACCGTTCCTGTCAAATAATCTCCTTAAGCTGTGATAAACCAAGTCCTGAGTGTGAACTTTCCAAAACCCAGCAGGACTGGGCTTTGAAATCAGATTTTATAAGCAAGTAGGTGTTCCTTACCCATGAGAGGTAGGGCAGGAAAGTAAAAATTCTCCTCAGTGCAGTTTGCAATAAAATAAGATACCAGTGAGAGATGTGACAAGCCTGCAGTTTGAAGAGGTGGTGGCTATTATCTAATTAGCATAATTAGCCAGCGGTGCTTTCTTCATGGGTACTAGTTTCTTATTGAGGTGCAGCTGCTCGGTGAAAGAACTTGCTTGATGAGAACATGCCATCTGATTGAGAGGGACTAGGGCTTTTATTCCTACGGTAATGCCACCCTGGGTGAACCCCTAATTGGCAGGAGTAGTTAACAAGGGGGCAAATTTCCATGTAAGTCTAACCATTTCTGTGATATCCAGCCATTGCTGTGGTAGCATCTTCTCCCAGCAGCAAACCCAACCTCAGGGAGCAGGCAAGAGGACCAGGGGGAAGGCAAACGTACTTTCAGACCGTGCAAGAGCTGACAATGGGTTACACAGTGCTGTGAAGAGTAAAAGCACTGGACAAACACTCACTGACTGCTAACATTACTCCTCTTGGTTTTATTTGACAGTAAGCTGTGGGGGTTATTTTACATTCCCCGTTTTTCCTCACACATTCCCACTTCCCGCTACAGGCTATTCATAGGCACAGAAATGATTCACCATCCCTTTGGCTGCCACCTGCTTGGACAAAATCCCACTCAATTCAAACTAGCAATAATCTATTGTGATTTAAGGACATGGATGTTCTGGTTCAATGTTACCAATGTTACTCAGTGAGAGACTGCACCTCATGCATTTGGACATCTTTGCATACCCAGCCAGGTATAGATAAAAATGGGATGAAGTGGAGCTGGGTGAGGGCTATGCTGATTTTATGCTGATGTAGCAACCTCCTGGGGGGGAGAAGTTGCAGATCTGAGCCCTGAACTTCTCATGTTGGTCTCAAAGGGCCCCAATTCCAAGACCAAAGGATCAGGTGCATTTATTTCACATTTTCCATGTAAATGGCTACTTACAGTGTTCATATTAGAGCAGGGCTAAGAGTTCCCAAGGCACAGCAAAGCTTACCATGGCAGGTTACCATGTGCCAATTTTCCCCCTGTCGTTGATTACTGCCTTATTTTCTGAGGTACTTTTGCATATTTTGTTCTCCCTAGAGTTTTCTGTTCCTTGAATAATATAATGCTTACATCAGTTTTAATGACTACTAAAAACCTGTCATGTACATAGGATGCAATACTTTCACTTACGATTGGATCAATTGATATTCATTTCTGGTTTCTCCTTTAAAAATAATAATAAAAATACGTATAAAAGTCCTTTGACACATGATGTTGATAACATTTTATGAACGCCTGCCTGGGCATAAGGTTACATGCAATAGACAGGATTAGTTCCAGCGTTTGTTCTTCCAAATCTCAGGAATGATAACTTAAACAGTTAGGTCAACAGTCTGAGGATGTGCTTTGGCATGAGCTGATGTTCATTTGGGCCTTATCTAAAAGAAGCCAGGTGTTAGTGTAAATTGGCAAAATACCGCTTAATCCCACTGATTTAGATAGCTTCTTTTCTTTCCCACAAAAGGAAAAGATGAATGAATTCACACTATGGAGATGATGGACTCCTATTCAGAGGGGCTTGGACAGATTTATCTGGAACGCACTTTGTACATCTCAATAAGAGCTTCTGTGTTTGCTCTGCGCTGGTCTCTCATGTCATCCCACACCCTCTCATTTGTATTGAACATTTATCAGAACGACAAAATGAGGAAAATATCCTAGGAGGAATGACTAGAAAAATCTCCCCTTTCCTTCACACAGTGGGAAATGTATAGACAAGGAAAAAAATCTACAGGCAGGGAAGAAAAAGACTCCCAATGCTATGAAAACAGAGAAGAAATTTTAAATACTCTTAAGATAAATGCAATGGAGAGATATCCCCTCTCTTAGTGAAAGGAGCAGCAGATTAAAGGTAAAAGCATTGGTCAGAGCTAGACACTGCTGGTTGGTGAGAGAATCTGAAGAAGTGAAATGAGGGTCCTCAGAAAATAAAATGTACGGCATTTTTCCTATCTTCAAATGTCTTCTGGTAATGGGTATCTGAAATTTTTTTTTCCTTATTTGATGATTCCCAGGCCAAAATATATTGGTTTTAATTAGTGATGTAGAAATGCAAAAATTAAAAAACAACCCCAACCAACTGGCAACATTTTTCATTGAAAAATAGCCAGGGAAAGTCCCTCAGAGCTATTAATTAAGTTTCTAAATATGTGAACACCCACACATACCTAAGGGGAGTGGAGAAAGTAGTTTCCTGCCAGCTTTAGATTCAATTCATTTTCCCATTTTGCACCTACAACTTTGCCAGCACAAATATTTCCTGGGGTCACTCTATCAGCAAAAAGTAAAAATGGCAGCAGTTGGTTGTCAGTCAAATCACACCCATGTTTCCTTACTTGCCTTCACAAACATTTGGCATTTCCAGCAATTCCGTGGCACGTGTTTTGGATTGCTTTTGCTGCTATGTGCTGAAAATTTGCACAACATCTAGAGAGATCTTGGGTCAAATCTTCAATACGCACCTCCTCTGAATGCCGGTGTGAAACAAACACAAATCTGTATTGACCACTGGCTTGAACCAATGTTGCTCTTCCTATTGCTTTTCTCTGAATGGGAGCAGTGCTGCATGTTGATGATTTACCCAGGCTGAGGCTCTCAGCTTTGTCCATCCTGAGAAAACTGGGATGAAAAGGCGCTATCCTGGCTGGATGTTGCCAGTCATGCAGAGCTGTGTTTTGGACAGGAGTCAGTGATAGCACCAAAGCTGGTGCTGCTCTCTGTCCAGCCCCAGAAGGAAGAGGGTTGGGGGCATTTGTGAGCCCGAATCCTCACGTGTCCTGCCTTAGAATGTGTGGTTGAGGGGAATACCTGCACAAGGAGTAACCACAGAAACCCCCTCAATGCATGTTAGTCAATAGAGGTTGCTGTGTTGTCATATTGAGGCAAAGACTTCTGGTAGTGGCAAACACTCTCCCACGTGAAAATTCCTGACAACTCTCCCTACATTTGCTTTTCATTTTCATTCTGACTACTGGTTAAGTAGTAATGATCTGGGCATAGGGCATTTTCTGAGGATTGATGGTAGTCTGACAAGCATTTATGGCCAGAGGTATAGCCAAGGGTGCCATTAGTCCCAGCTGGTCATTAATCCCTGGGAATGCCCTGTGCTGGGGTCGCTATTGCTATTATTAGATGAAAATGAGAGTAAACACAGGAGTATGGATTTTTTTAATGGTTGATGCTGTTATGATTGGAATGTGTAAGGTATTTCTAAGAATTAATGTCTTACTCATTAGGTAGTCCAATTGCCTGAATTATCTGCACACTGCATGAAGCAGGTTACTATAATGAAAATGTTTTAAACTTTTTTTACTTCTTAATTGAAAAAAAAAGCCTCTGTCAAACTAACACAGTTTTTCAAAACTAGAATTCCCAGCTAAGCCTGCATGTTTCAAATTGGTTTCAGAAGCAGCATTTGGGAGATGTGAATTTCCTCGCTGGACCTGCCAACCCTCTGGTAAAAGCTTGAGAGCTCCCCAGAGTTAGAACCTTTGGTAAAGGGTATTGATTCAGGGGGTTCTGGTTTTCCATATGCCTGCTGGAGATAACTCACTGTTAGTTAGACAGCTCCAGAGCAACAGAATTTTTTTTTAAAAAAAAAGGTATCAGAATGCCTGGAGCAGCCAACGGGGAACACGATGCATGGGGAGCTGCTGCCTCTCTCTGGATGCCAGGACGCTACACACAACAGCCCTGGAGGATCCCTTGGCACTCCCTGCTAGGAAGGCTCTCCTGAAAACACCTGTCTACATCCTTTCTTGTAATAGCTGGGTGGGGCTTATCCTCTTGAACCAGATGTTTTGGTGATGCTGAAAACCTCTTTTTTACTCCATGGATAGTCACTGGTTAAAACATTTTTTAAAAGACAGAACTGTGACAAATGCCATGATTAAATTCTCCCTTGGTAAATTATGGATGGATAATACATGGAGATTTATTGTAAACAGGGTGTAATGGTTTTGAACAGGGGTAGGGACAGAGGGGCAAAGAGCAGAGCTGGATTTAAGACAGGTCTCCATGGCTTCCTCGAAGGAAGTGTATGGCATCATCATCTGCAAAAGCAAGGAACTGGATACCAGAGCAAGGCACACCGAGAAGAACTGTACTGTTTGTATGAAGGGTCCACCTACTGCTCTGTCCTTTCTCCACCAGGTCCAAAATCTGATCTGTAAGAACATGGGCTGCTCTCTCCTGCTACCTTTCAGCCTCAAGCTACTTTCAGCTCCTAGGACTTCCTGAGGTTGAAATTATCTGTCTCTCTCTTTAGTAATTCCCCACTTTCTTCCAAGTACTTTTTTGCATCCACAGTGACTCCTAGAAAGAATTCACACATATCTATGACTGACCTCATGAAGACTCGCAGGCTTTTGTTTGCTTTGACCCTGGTTCTCAATAGCTTCCTTTGGTTGCCACTAGCCCAGTAGAGAAAGGGGCAGTAAACAGTCAGCCTCTGACCAGCTTTTCCAGCCTACTCAGGCTTTTCTAGACCTTTATATTCCTCTGTCTCTTTTCCAGGCTGAAAAGTTCTAGCCCAACTGGGCATTTCTTGTAAAAGTATCCATGAGTCAACTTGACTGAAAATTTTATCAGGGTGAGCCTGTGCAAAAGAAACACACAAACTTCAGAGCTGGATCCTGCCACTCGTATGTATGAAAGCAAAATCAATGGAACTGCCTCTAAATGAAGAGTGGCAGGCACTTCTGCTTACAAAGCAAGATATGTGTTAGCTCTCATTTGTTCTGGTAATGTGGCAAGGACTGCTTCTAAGATGTACCTGAATTGTAAAGTTTAGGGCTCAATATAAAATCTATCATCTCCCATAGATATTCTTCAGGTGGAGAGCATCACAAATTTTGATCTTTTCAGTTTTAATAGTCACTTCTACAAATACTGGTCATGCAAAATGAGATTGCAAGGAAAGGTCTCCAACATTATTCTGTCCTTCTTTAAAATTTCATTTTGGTACCTTAACCTTTCGAAATTTGCCAATGTAACTGAAATGAATTTGTTTGATATCTGAAGTGCCTTTTTTCTCCATATTATTTCCATTGTTGTGAAATGGAGCACTGTAGTATTTTAGGTAGAAATAATTGTTTAAAAGGTTATTTGGCTTATTTTAGTGCAAATCTTGGTAGCGAGTCAGAATTGAAGCACTGCATTACTCAGCCTAACTTATTTTGCATACATATTAGTGCTATATAATAATAACAATAAATCAAGAATCTGTCCAGACACTTTTTTGAATTCATCTTGTCTACACACTATTTTACCTTGCAAACAGATCAATTTGCATGTGTATAGGATGGTTTGACATCGGAATCTTTTTTTCTCTCTAATGCTTGTTTTATTCTTTGGAGAACAGAGCCCTCGAGAAGCAGGTGCAAACAAATACAATTTTCTCAATCTCCCACCCAAAGAAGGAGAAGGACTTAATAAAGGAAAGGAGATTGTCTACCACTCAGTACAATAATGCAGGGAATAATGAAGACATGGATGTTGAAGGCTCTTCCGTTGGCATGGGGAACCCTGTTTCCTGCTGTCACTAAAAACAGGCCAGGAAATTCCTTGGTTTGGCCTTGCACTGGCTTTGATGTTTGACATGAAGCCCACAAACAGTGAGCAGTACAGGCAGCTTCATGATAGGAAGGCAAAAATTCTCCTTTCCAGGGTACCAGTGCACTTTATTGGAAGGGGAATTGTCAGTGTGCAGATATTTATGATCCAGAACAGTCTCTGTGTGTGTGCAAGTGTATGAGAGAGGATTCTGCTGCCAATTTTGCTGTATTTTGCTTGGGTTGCCTTTTCCTCAAGGCCCACAGCCTTGTTCTGTAATTTGCTCCATTTGGGTTTACATAAGTGAGTCTCACTCACTGATTTGTTAAGCAAGTCCCACCTGACGGCATCTCATGGAATCCCATGAGAGGAGAGAAGGTTCATGAACATTATTCAAATATCCATTGATTGATGGGATTGCCGGATCATTTATAATGCTGATCTAATAAAAGGTGTGACCATACTCCTTACAACACCTGATCTTTAGCCAACAAAATGAAAATGATCGCCTTATCCTGGAAGGCTCTGTGACCAGTATCATATCAGGGAGAAGATGCTACAGCTGGCTACACCTTTTTTTCCAGGTTTGTAAATGGGTTTGCACACGACACAGCAACCTTTAGTCAAATATTTGGTGCTAAAGCCTCTCATGAATGAAGTAGATCCTCACCCAGAGCAATTGGTCTGCATTAATTTATAACCAGCTGGCTGCCTGGCCCATCACATTCCCTCTCTGTGAAATCTGTTCCATCATCATCTTTCAGTTATTTCTCCTCCATTACATCAGTGTTTCTCAGACACAGGTATTCCTACCCTGAATATGATTATTGACCTGTCAATGTGTGCTTGCAGCCAGAAGGCCAACCCCACCCTGAGCTGCACTGAGAGAAGCATGGTCAGCACATTGAGGGAGGTGATTCTTCCCCTCTGCTCCTGTGATACCCAGCCTGGAGTGACATGTCCAGCTCTGCGGTCCCCAACAGAAGAAAGACGTGGACATCTTGGAACAAGACCAGCAGAGGGCCACTGGGTTGATCACAGGGCTGGAGCACCTCTCCTGTGAAGACAAGCTGAGAGAGTTCAGCTTGGAGAAGGGTCCATGGAGATCTTAGAGCACCTTCCAGTACCTAAAGGAGGCCTACAAGAAAACTGGAGAGAGAATTTTCACAAGGGCATACAGTGATAGCACAAAGGGGGATGGCCTCAAGCTGAAGGAGGGTAGATTTAGATTGGATATTAGGAAGAAATTCTTTACTGTGAGGGTGCTGAGGCCCTGGCACAGGTTTCCCAGGGAAGTTTTGGATATCCCATCCCTGGAAGTGTTCAAGGCCAGGTTGGATGGGGCTTTGGGCAACCTGTCTAGTGGGAGGTGTCCCTGCCCATAACAAAGGCATTAGAACTAGATGATCATTAAGGTCCCTTCCAACCCAAACCATTCCACGATCTATGATTCTATGATTATCAAACTCAAATCAGGGCTCATGATGTGCAATTCAAAGGCTTAAAATGAAACAATTGAGTCCTAAAAAGCTCAAACAGAAGATGGAGAGAAAAAAGGAGAACCAACAGCTGAAGTGAAATGTAAAGTGGCAGAGCAGGGCTCTTCCCAGGACTCGGAGGCACCCCCATGTCCTCACCCCACTTCAGAGGACCCAGTGATTTGGTACACGGCCAGAGCTGCACAGTTGCTCTCTATTTTCCCACTGCTCTGTTAAGTCCCAACTTGTAATTCAGAGAGAGCATGCGTGGAAAATCTGGTTTTAAAATAAAATAAAAGTAAAAATTTCCTTTACAAAGGCTGCTTTCTTTAGCTGGGTGTGAGCATTTGAAAAAGGGGGTGAGTGTCATCACAATACCACTTTTTCCATTACTGTCCAAACAATATGCTTTTCATCTCGAATATAAGCCCAGTGTCATTCCTTCATGGACCACAGGGAAAAAAAGGTAAAATGAAGTAAAGCAATTGAGATGGCAAGGAAAATTAGGCATCTTGGATAAGGGTTTGATCCAAAAGTAGTACTTTGGAGATAATGACAGGGAAAATAGCATAAATTCTACAGGGACACTCCTAATTTCTGGCCTAATTCACAAAGATTACTTGCCATAAGGTACCACTTGAGTAATGTAAAAGAAAAGCACATAGATATGATGGGAAACGTAAGCAGCTGACTTCTTTATGTGGCAGTAAACTGGGGTAATCTATTCCTGTCCACTAATGTTTATAAACATATTGTAAACAAGCATAAATGAACAGCTCATCTCTCTGAGGGGACCAGATGCATCCTTAACACTGATTAAGTGTTTTGTTCTGCCTGAGTGTCTGGCAGAGGTTTATGCTCCAAAGCAGAGGGAGGGAGACAGAGTAATGACAGTCTCGTATTCTCCTGGCTCTTTAACTGCTTTGGGGGATGCAGCAGGCAGCATAGCATGGATAATTCTACTGATGATCATTTCCCACAGCACACCCTCACACGGGATACATTTTGAATGTCAGGCCTTTAAAGCCACTCCCCAAGTCTCCCTTCTTGCAAAGGCAATCAGAGAGATGAGCAGAAGCGGGAGCAGCAATTGTGCCTGGGAAGGTCCCCTTGCCCACTTCCATCCCCCTTGAGGCCACCAAAAACACCTGAATGCTGAGTCAATGTCATGACAGCAATCACAAACACAGCACATTCTTCTTCTTCTTTTGTGTGTCAGTAAGCTGCCCCTCACTCTTCAGAAGCCTGAGGTCTAAAACAGGCAAAACTTTCGTTTTTGCAGCTTCCTACAGAAATTGGGGTCAGGAATGATTTAATAAGTCACCTCATTCATGTCCTGTGATTCTACAGCCAGCTCCTACTGTTCCGTGGGGTGTAATTTTAAGAGCTGTATTTTATGGGCAGTTCTGCACTCCTTCTCTCCCTCCCCATTAATTACAGCCACAAATGCAATTCAGATGGACTCAGATGAACACTTTGTTGGGTAGCAGGGTGAGGATTTGCTGCCAACAGTGTACAAGCAGAATGGAGATCAAAAAATCCGAGTATAGCTGTTTGTTGGTGTGAAATCCTCAAAGCCAGCTCCGAAAGCTTTCAAGCCAAAGTGCTTTCTTTCCTGAGAAGACTGGTGTGCTGTTTCTGGTAGGTCAGCTGGGGAACCTGCCTCTGCTTTCATGACAAAATTCCCTGCAAGAATGGAAACTGGTATGAAAGGGTGAAAGATGGGCTTATTTTTTTTCTGGAAACAGAGAGGTAGTGGGCATGATTTATAAAGTGTAATCGTTATTGCTTTGTATGATTTATCTTTTTGCCAGATTTGCTTTTTGACTACTACTAGTAAGCTAGGCAGTTTTGTCCAGTACATTATTTAAAACAATGCTTGCAATAGCCTTATTTATATTATTAGGTATTATTTATATTGCCCTTGGCAACAACAGACAGTTGCCACAGCTGACAAAGTAACTTTTGAGCCTCTTTAACTTGCCCTTATACTCTTACACTTCTAAAGAAATACTTGAAGAATTTCTTGGTCCCTCAGAAGCCGTGCACAAATTGTAATTGGCAGCATATGAATGCTGAACATGTAAATGTGTTTGTGTTTTGCATTATGTCAACTACCTCTGTTTGCTCTGCTGCTGTGTACCTAGTGCATCTTTAATTTAGGGTAAAGGTGTCATGGCATGGTCTATCTATTATTAACGGTGTAAATAAGACATAGTTCTGAAAAAAAACCCAAAACTAGATAAAGTAGGAAAGTCAATCCCGCAGAGTACTAAGGCATGTATCTCCAAAAATTACTCAAGCTGTGCAAGGAAAGAAAACTGAGTAACCACCTCTGGGTGGGTCCATCATCTCCCCTGGCCCCTGCTTCTCTATTAGCCTGAATGAACAGTGTGGTTGACCCCAGGACATCGCTTCAGGTCCACTTTAAATACAGCCTTGGATTGCTGCTTCATGGGCAAAATAGCAAATGCTGGGTATTCCTGTTGGGGCTGTAAGGACCCATGTCTGAGCTGAGACATTTGGAAGCAGGGATTTCTGAAGGAAAGTTGGGGATTTTTGTTTAGCTGGTTGGGTTTTTAAGTGAAATATCAAGGGGAAACTTCACAACAAAAAAAATCTGTTTAAGGATGCAAATGATGTAAAAAGGTCAGGAAGATTGATTGGAAATTTAAGAAAGGTTTCTTTCCCCTCAGTGACATGGAAGATGGATTGCAGGACAAACAACATTAGCTGCTTATATTCTCTTTTTCCCTTTCAGGCTAACACATCAATGCTAATGAACCTGGATGCTTTATTTATTTGCACATAAGTTCTACTGCACACATTAAACCAAAACATTTTTTTCCATCACTGTGGATATTTTAGGATCTATTAACATTAATGACTTACCTCTTCACTGAAAGAAAAACTCTGTGAAAAGAAAACCAACCCTTTGCCTCCATAACACAAAGAAGTAGATCCTCAGGGCAGCTGAAATGTCAGAAACGCATTAGCATGCCAAATCTACGGTCTCCTCCATTTGCAATTTCATTGCTATGTCTTTTTCTCATTACCAGTCAAGCAAGTTTGGAAATAAAAAGGGAAAACTGCTAGGCACAGATTTTTGAAGCATCTTTTCATGTTATTGCTGGTAAAACTCGAACGGCATCTCTGTGGGGACACCGGCAGCTCGTGCGCAAGCTGAGCCAGAGTGTCTGGGCTCTGGAGGTGACACTGAAGGGTCCCAGGCTCTCCAGCATCCCTAAGTGATGCTCTCAAAATTCATTGCACACTCTAGAATCTGTATTCAACAGCCTCAATATTTTCAGAAAAAACACTGTGCTCCTCCCCAAAAATAACAGTCAAAAAGAGGGGGTTTAGGGTGAGGACAGCACTTGGCAAGCTGAAGGGAGCTCCACAACTTCCTCCAGTCATTCAGAGTGCTTTTATACTCAGACAGAAGCATCTCTGTAAATCAAGAGCTCTTGAGTAATTATTAATTTTGTTCATAATGCAGGTATGACTGTAAGGAAATTCAGATGTTGCTGCTAGTTAGGCTCATTAATTTCTTTGGTTACAGGGACAATGCAAATAAGAATTGCCTGAAAGCAGAACCTGGGTCTGTGCATGTCTACAACCAGCAAGCAGAGTGCAGCCTCTCCTGAAAGGAAATCTTTCCAGAGGGTGGGAGAAGTTGCAGACAGCAACGTGTTGGGGGTCAGTTCCCTGGATGCCGTGCTCATGCTCCTGGCCACAAGTAACTTGGATTTCAGGCAGAGGCTCTGGTCTATGCCTCATGTCTGGACTGTAGCTGTCAAAGAGGGCATTTTTCCTTCCTCTGGCACGGCCCAGAATGGACATGTAATTTCACATGTCCCCTCAGCCTTGACATGTAGGTGAGGTTGTCGCTTGTAATCTAGGGAGGAGACATTTCACAGTGAAAGCAGATGGAATGGAGCCTTAAATTTCTTGCAGACTTTAATGCATCAGAGGCGAGAGCTGCTGTGAAGCACTTGCTGACTCCCCGGCTCTCCCTGGGCGCGTTGCCTGTTGCACAGCCCTGAAGGAATGTGATGTGTTATAGGGCTGGAAGGGTCATTTTTCCACTCTGCCTGTAATCAGCAGAGTGTGAGGAAGAGGAGGAGAGAGATAACCAGAAACTACACCAAACCAGCTCAGCTCTCTATGATAGACACATCTGGAAGCAATTGCTACTTTCATTAGTACATTGATTTTCTCCTCTTCTGGCTATTCTCCCACTTAACTATTTGCTCAGCTTGATTTGGGTTATCTATTGCCATGGAGAGGCTTGGTTTAAAGCTGCTCTTTGGAAGTGTAGAAAATGAGAAAAAATTGAAGGGATTCTGCCTTCCCTCACCAGGTTACTGTGTGTTACAATTAACAGCTAAAGAATGGAAACGTCACTCACCCTATAAAATGAAAACTAAACCATCCATTTTGCCAGCTGGACTGACTCATCGCTTTTCCTGGAGAGTTGTCTATGGGACAAAGGCAAATGTGATAGGGGAGCATGGGTTTCTCATACTGCTCAGGTAACGTTGCTGCCTTCTGACACGATGAACACAGGGACTGGCTTGCTCTGGGCTGTGGCTGTGGACTTCCATGGAGCCATGGCTTTCACATCAGCTCTAGATCTGAGGAACATCTGAGCCTGTCTTGCTTGGGAGCCTTGTTTGCTGCTTCTTAGTTTGAATCTGGAAAAATGCTCCTGGTGACTTTCCACTACGCAGCCTGTGCTCCTGCCTTGCTTCTCCTCCAAAACATCGTTGGCACCTGCTGCCATTTCTTTTTGATCCAGTCTTGCTTAGTCCCCGTGGTGATTTCTATGTGTAAGGGACCACTACCATCACAGATTTCACCATGCAACAACTCTCCCCTCAGTGTACAATACTGTGTATATGACAACTACAGGGCTTTTCACTCATGCTAAGCTGTGGATCGCCCACTACTTAATGCATACGTAATGAATTAAAAATCCAGAATGAGTAATGGTTATAGCTGATTTGACCTTACTTTGTACAATATGAGGCCATTTCTGGCAATTGTGATCTCATTGTAGCTTTAATGACCTCATCTAATTATTGCTAACTCAAAGACCTTTAGTGCTTTAATGTGAGTCAGAGAATGCACACCAGCAAACTAATGAACTCATCACACTGTGCTAGTCTTTGACCAGAAACAGGGATTCATTTGGAAAATTAGAAAAAAAATACATTAGGGAGAGGAAGCTTGAGATTATTTCACATTTATTTCCCTGACTTGAAAGAGGAAATGATAATGATATTGCTGTAGAAAAAAAAAAAGGTAGATGAAAGTAAAATTATTGGTTGCTGTAAACTATTCAGTTGAGTGAGAAGGATAGAGGAGCAATGTGTTGCAATTCTGGAAAGAAGCATGGAAAGGCACATTGGGTTTGCAGCTCTTCTAGGTTAGTCTGTGGACACAGGAAAGAAGACAATAGGAGAAACACCCAACAGAGGAGTTACTGGACCACTCACCCAATTATTATGGCAAAGCAGAAAGACTATCAATCTCTTCACATGGAAGCTGCAAAATTAGGCTATTTACCAAAAGATTTAAATTTTGTATTCTCTCTCAGTAAGCACAGGGTCTGTAAATGAACAAGCTTTGCTCCAATCTATTAAAGAATCAGAAATGTGTGTTTCCCACAAACAGGTAGGACAGGTTATTATAAGCCATTAAGCTCCCCAAATCAATGTTTGGTCTCAAAATACAACAGCAGACCATCAATACCACAATACAGTGAACTTTAACAGCAGGGTGCTCACTGTATATTAATCAGCTTACAAAGAGGGCCTTTAAATGTCATGAGAATGAGGGGCTTTATGAAATTTCAATTCATTTCTGCTTCTGGCCAGACCAGGAATATTTAGAGGATGGGCTTTTGTACAACACAGTGGTACTCGAGTTACTGGGAAACCAAGCTTCCCTCACACAGAACACAGGACAATTTCTTTACCTTTCTTTTTTATTATTTCTTCTGTCTTCCAGGTGAAAGTGACTTTGAAATCTGATGTAAAAACTCCAAGGAAGCATTTTTTAACATCGGAAATTCAACTTAATCTGCATCTAAACCTTTAGAAGAGGTGTTTAGAAAATGTAAGCAAATATAAGCAGCCGTGATTCCTGCCAACATACACGGGGACTGCTCAGCACCCACGTGTGGGTGAGGGTCTCCCAGCTCAGTGGCTCTTCTCACAGTATTCTCACAAGATGATGTAAATTGTGTTTTCCCTGTGCCAGCACCCATTTTAGTAATGCACCTAATTTCTTTGCAACAACCCTCAGCTGAGGTTCATGATGAACAGGAAATCCCAGACACAGCAAGAAAGGTGACTAAACACGTGGTCCCGATATTTTCTAGATCCATGACTGGATCCCAGCATGCCCAAGGGCTGGTGAGGCTCCAGGGACCACAATGATGTCCTAGCTCACTGAGCAGAAATGCAGTTAGTTGCCACCCATTCTGTGGAGCATTTTGATGTATTCATTTGTCACCCCAATTTGGAACAAAAGCTACCTCCAGCAGATCAAAATCCTTTTCAGAAGGATTAATTTTTTTTTCTTAAATTCATTAACAATTTTCTTCACAGAGGGACACAGCAGTTCCTCAGGATCTGGACCATGGCCACAAATGCACACTTGTCAGGGAGACACTGAAATACATCTGACAATGAACATATGGACTGCTCAAATCACCTTCCTACCTCGTCCCTTCTTCAGATTTTTACCTGCTCCGCTGAAGGAGGGTGCTCTGGACCATGATGTTATTCAAGACTATATATAATCACGTCACCAGGTAGGCAGGTGAGCACTTCTTTTTATCACCATACAAACGTAACGCTGCAATTCACCATCCTCTGACTATTCATGCTTGATTCTTGCCATTTTACTGATATCAGCAAGCTGAAGAGTAGCTGCTGAAGTCCCTGTCTTAGAGGGTCAGGGAGAATAGGGCTAAGAATACCTGAAATCAGCCATTCAAACCCTTTTTTTTCCCCACAAATATCTACATTCCTGGAGCGTCTCATATGTCCCAAGCACTATATTGACTTTTATCAATGGAAAATTCGGCCCTTACACTGAATTATAAAAAGATATGGATCTTCAGAGTATCAGAAAAAGAGAATATTATTGATCTTTCTTTACTGATGGTGTTTTCATTCCAGTTTTCAAAACATATAGGCTTCTGTTTACATAAAGACAATCACTGGCAGTACTCCCAGTTTAGAGATGTAATTAAGCATGAAATGAATCAGCTTTGGAATACAATCCCCAAGCAATTCACAGTTTTAATCATACTAAATTGGTCAAAATCAAAAGTTCATCTTTTGAAAAATACAAAATTATGTCCTTCCTCCACCAAAAACCAATGTGCTCCTGGCAACAAGGAGACCTGACCCATAACTTCAGTTGATTGATCTGGAAAAAAATTGTGAGTATTGTTAGATAATTTCTTTGAGGTAAATCACTGTTTATTCAAAACTCAGTGTTTGTTTTATCTGACTCCTCCACATGGAATTAGCAGGGATGTGGGAAAGCCACTTGCAGGTGGAATGGGACTCAGGGGTCATTTCTCTCATTTTGCTCCCTGCAGAAGCAGTAACGCCGGGTGTGATCAAATGATCCATGTTGCTGATAGTAAATTCCTCAGCGATTCGCTTCTGCCTGTGTGTGCAATATATCCTGAGCCCTCTCTGACCATTTGATTCAGCACTTACTGGAATCAATTTATAGGCTGCCCCTTTGACTCCAGAGAGCACACTCTGAACCAGCTGGAAGCACTCGGATGAAGCCAAGTGTAGTGTAAATCCGTGTGTGTCTGTGTGTGCTTATGAATGTGTGTGCAAGCAGAGCACTCGTGTCATCCAAAATAACCTGCTCACCTACAGGCAGGGTGGGCTGCTTTGCATCCCTCAGGGTAGTGAGTGGGTGCTGTGTGTTTAAGGCAGTAAAGTCCACAGGCACAGCTGTCCAGGAGTCCTCCCAAGTGCTTTCAGGTTGTTATTTTAAGACTTCAGCCCTCCTCTCCTCCATATCACAACTCAGAAAGCTTAACAGGTGAGGAAAGGGTATTTTGTCTTTATTCAAACCTCACCTGCACCGATGGTATGAAGAAAAATATGGAGTATCTACACTTCAACGCATTGCTGTTGTTCTCAGGAGACAGACATTTCTTTCCTTTCACAGCAGCAGAGCTGTTGCTTTAGTAACAAATTATCCCTTAAAAGCAACATAACCGGCTTTCAAAAAAGTACTAATGCAAGTGCTGATATCATTGCAGCAGAAGAGCTTTTAATTTTTCACTTTTGGCTTGGCAAACCTCTTTAGCATGGGATACTTCCATGAGCACCTAAGGAAAAGAAAGAAAGAGCAGGACCGAGTGGTAATTGGCCTGTGCTGGGATCAAAAGCAGTAACACACAATGCTAAAATCTCTCCGCTTTTTAAGCATAGTTCTGATGAATGTGAGTACTCCTGCCCTTCAGTGTATGTCAGCTGTGACACTAAATAGAGAAAGCATCTCAGCATATCGGGTCCTGATGGGTAAATTCTCATTTGGTGTGAAAGAAAGGCAGGAGATGAAGTGTGACTCTTGACTGCACACTGTGATTTGAGCTTCCCTGCAAAGTATTCATGCCTGCCTGATGTACTGCACTACATTGCCCAACTTCAGATACCATTCTGAGACACACTAGGAAATAGCTACAAGGAAATTAATAAATAGAGATTATATTTGCAGCCAGGAAAAAGCTAAAAAGCAGCACAATCAGGGCAATTCTAGCAGCTGTATGTTCTGTACAGACACAACATTATAGCAGGCTCCACAATTCAGAAATCGGTGCGCTTTCTTTTTGTTTCCAATAATTTTGATACAATACTTCCATTTGATCTGTTCCAAATGAAAAGAATTTGCCAAATGAAAAGAATTTGTAATATTTGTGCAGACAGAATATTACCTGGGTTTTTTTAGAAACAGCAGGATCCACTGAAGTTTGTTCTCTAGTTTTCTACAAATGAGGTGAAGCCATGATTGAAAATACAGATTTGAAAACAGCACAGAGAAAAATGAGAGTAAACAATTGCTTAAATTTTAAACTTGATGGTTTGTACCTAGGACAAATAGAGTGTGCCCACCAGAATATAATATTACACTGGATTTTAATTAAGATTTTATTTTTGTGGTTGCTTATAGTTTAAGGTGAGTGTTATATGTGTAAGAATCTGTCTCTCTCTTGTCACACAGTTTGGATGTCGGGCAGACAGTATGAATGTACAGTGGGACATCAAACTGTTGACAAAACACTGTTGAAGGCATCTGGACACAAATTCCCTTTCTGCTGAGATCAGCCCTCGAATGTGAGACCAAGCTATGAAGGCAGAGACATCCTCAGTGAGAATTAATTCTGTCCTTGTTGCAGTCTCTTGCAGACCAGGAAGACCACGCTCTTCTTGATCACCCAGTGTGTGTTCAGTGCACTTGTGGCAGTGCAGTAGTTAAAACCACTCTCACCCTGTCTTTCAGGTTAGCAGCTCTTTAGGGTAGGGTGGAAACATCCCTACCCACCCTGCTTCCCTGCCTTTGCATTTCTATTAACTGCAGATCAAAGTGTGATTTTTTTATTCTGTTTTGATTGTAACAGGACTCAGGAGCGAGTTGAAACAAAGGATGAATATTGTTATGTATAATATCAAAGTCAGAAGAACAATGGAAAATGTTAATATAACTCAACAAGGGTACTTTGTATAATAAAAACACAGAGGAAAACACATGAAAGCAAAATGTAAATACAAACACAAAAAATAGAAGAGGAAATGAGGTCATTTAAGGTGGCTCAGGTTCTGACATGCAGCATGGACCATTTCACTTGTATTTAGGAAAACATCTGCTTCCCTGGGTGCTGCAAGATGGATGACTGTGAGCCTTGCTCAGGTTTGAAACCTGTCTCAGATCTGTGTAACAAAAGTGTTGCTTCTGATTTCAACAGGATTGCCTCTGATTCGGGTTGGTACGAGCAAATGGAACAATTAGCACCAGACAACTTCACCACCTCCTCTCACACGGTTCCTGATCTCGCAGACAGTTGTGACATAACTCATCTTAAGCATGAGCCCTCCACAAAAGCTGTTTTCATAACTAGAGTCTTGCTTTGAACTAACTTCTGTCATCAGAAGCTGCTTCATTAATTCTGTAAGGCAGGCTACAGCTAAAGTGAAAAAATTTCAGCATCATCTTTGATGTCTTATCATCTTACTCTCAAAATGCTTGCAGCCTTTCACTTTCCACTGGATGTGTAGGATGGTTGTAAGATAAAGTGATGAAAGAATAAAAAGATCATATTTTAAAAGAGTGTAATCATAAAATTATTTCTAATAATTTCTAATTTTGAATAATAAAACATCATACCATTACAAAGTAATAAAAATGTAATAAAATTGAGGTCTTAAGAAGATTTAAAATATAATTGCATCTTTTAATGTTGTAATAATTATACAATTAAAATTACAAAACCACATATAATAATTAAAACAGAATCTCCTGCCATGACACTATCAGAGATTCTCACTGCATCAGGTTCATTAATGAAGTCTCTATATACAATAGACTAATATAAAATCAGTCCACCTTAGATGATTTGTGGGGATTGGTTTTGACTGTGCTTGGATGCAGTGTGAATCAGAATGCTGATTTCTGAGTGATGGTGCATCCTTTTGGGTTCCCAAATTCACTGTCATCCTCACTCAACTTTCTCCACATCCTACACTAGAAGCTTGCCCCTATTTTTGCATTAAAATACCTGCAGCTGGATTGATGATATTACCTGGGGACATTCCTGGATTCCTAGAGATTCTTTTGTGATATCCAACATGACATGACTGCCCCAGTCCCAGAGTGCCTCCGTCAGCCAGCTCTGAGTGTCTTGCCTTCCAAATGTCACCAAGGAAAATGCATTAAAAGGCTCAATTATGTGGTTAAACCACATGTTAAGTAGCAGAATGTTTGATAAACTAAGGTTTTTTCAGAGATATATATACTTTCTTGCATTTAAGTAGACAAACGACTGGTATTTCAAATCTGTGCTTCCAGAAATGTATCAGAGTTTCAAGAGCCCTAAAAGGATGTCTAAGAACACATCTCCCACTACATAGATATAAAGTGATGTAGAATACAGACGGGAACCAAGGCTTTTGAATTTAAATGACAATTTTTTTCAATGAATCAATTTCAACAGGGCAAGTGAAGGAAGCACAGATGAAAGCAGCTTTAGGGTCTATTTAAGATGGTAAAAACCTATTTGTTCACACTTTCCTCATGTAGCCTCTGTCTGGTATTTCATCTATATTCACTTTTGTGTCTTTCTAAAGTGTAGGTGTCACCTATGTAAAGATGGGAAAAATATGTTTAAACACGAGGAGGTGAGTTTTGTTACAAGTGCCAAGAACTTCAGAGGTTGAAGATCTGTGATGATGTTCTTTCAAACAGGACCTGACTGTGCTTATGGATATCAGCTTTGAAACAGTGTCTGATGAAAATAAGTTACAGATTTCATAAGGGGACAGGGACAGACTCACAGACTGACTGTACCTCAAAAGCAAAATCACAGCGAGTTGGAGGAAAGGATGGGTTGGAATTCACTAAAATTTCCCTGACCTTTTTGACTCAAGGGAAACTTTAATTTGTAGAATGTTTCTTCACAAACCTCATCATATGTATGGACATGACCAGTAGGCCAAGAGAGGTTAGTGTGGAAAGACAGGCCAAGGAGAAGCAGCCTGAAGATGTGTAACTGCTGGGAAAGGGTCAGTGAGGAAGACAATGCGTTTACATGCTGCCCAGAAGTTCAGGTGCCCCAGCCAACAGCAGAAAGGAGTAGTGGGGCCAATAAAAGCTGTGGGAGACTCCCACAGACCTGCTGCAGTGTGCAAGCACCGTCCTGTTCTGCTTGGTTTGTACCTTGCTCCTGCCAGCTTCATTTGGTCACACGTAATTATTGCACAGCAAGAGACAACAGACAGCGGGTGCCCATCCCCTCTCTCCACTCAGCTGCTTGAATTTTTACCCTCTGCTCTGCAAGTCTGCTCCACCACAGCTTTAAATGTTCTGAAAAATTGCTAAAAGTCACCCTCAACTTTGATTACACATCAGGAAAATGTCAGCCACAGATCTGGCTAATATCTAACACATGTGGCTGGTAACTGAGCTATAAATGGAAGGAATGAGACTTTTCAGAGAAGAACCATCCCATCACTGCTCATGCCGTGCTGTTGGTTTGACAATCTGTTATCTGTTGTACACACAGGATGGGGAAAAGAAACCCCTGCTACACATCATTATTGCCTCATACTGCACCTTCTTTGCCTACTGCATAAGAAAAGAAAACAAAGGGCTATTGGAACCTCAGACTGATGAAATACCCATATTTACTGTCTTTTCTTTTATTCCTCCTTCCAAAGTCTCCTTGGTTGAAAGACATGGGAGAGGATTGTCTTGGAAGTGATGTTACTCTGACTTCTTCACCTCAGACACGTGCTTTCATCTAATTGGGGATCTTTACTTCAGAGAATGCTCTGGGCCACAGAAGATAAAACATTTCGTGATTGCAGAATCTGCCCCTAATCTCCCAATAAGGCATTTGTTACCTCATTCTGAAAACAAACAGAAATCCCATAGCAGGGAAGAAATTCAATCATAATTCTGACTGATGCATTTTTGTTCTCTGGACACAGAGATTCAGCCTGGAGACATGCAAACATGGAGCTTTTCTCCTTGCTGTGCTTGCAGTGAGGATTGTGCTGATTCTGCAGGGTGCTGAGACCCACAAAGTAGAACTGGAAATTGAGTTAAGCACTACCTTTGAGCGGTCACAGCACTGAACAGGGAGCTGGTGTGACTACACTGCTTCAAATATTGCCCTGCTCTGCCTTTAGGCAGGACAACTCACCCCTACATGCCTCGGTTTTCCCTCTGAACTCCAAGCCGGATTGTGCTCTTGCTATTTGTTCTGGTGCACTGCTTCATTCCTTGACACTCAGCCTCAGTTGTGGCTATCAGCTACTATCATATGTAATAGCAAATAAACATAACAGTTATCATCTGTAATAGCAAATAAACATAACAGTTAACATTAGAATGTCAAATCAGGCTTAATGTTGTGTGTGCCCATGTTTATTAGTGCTTCGGATAGTATGTGTTTCATAGGGAAAATATATCTTTTCTGTGCAATAAAGAGTCTTGGCAGGGATGGGGTGAAATTTAATTAGACTTTTGGTGCTGTTGGAAGCACGGAGAGCCGAAGTGTAGGTGTTTTCTCAAAACAGATAAAATTTCCAAATAGCTTTACAGAAAATATTGGTCAAAAACAGTCATAAAAAAAGAAAAAAAGGACAGGGGCCAGTGGTCCCCATCTGTGCTTCCCATCTATCCCCTCTCTGTTCCTCCACAAGACAGCAGCTTGCTAAAATTAAATTTAGAAGAGGACAACATAAGCCAAAGTCAATAACCCTCTTAATATATCAGAATCTCTTTTCAGGAGAAAATAGTGAAGGATATCAGGAACTGGGGAATCAGACAGTCTTTAGTCAAATAAAACAAAAAGAGTTTTCTCTGGTTCATGCACGCTAGACTTGGCAGAATCCCAAAGCATGGTTTGAATCGAGAAGTTTGATCAAAGGAACAGGCTCCGAACACGGACAGAAATCTCTCATGCAGGATTTTCTTTTGTTCCTAGCGAAATAAAATGCATTAAGATGGATAGAAAGGAGAAAAGTAGAGCTTTATACTACAAAGAAGCCTTGCATTAACACAGTTAGATTCATGGCTTTGGACAGCTTTGCCACTATGTGATATGAACAGCAACAGAGAAATTCAAACAGATTTGGCCAGCTCCTGTTCATTCACAAGAAAAATGAAATCAGCAAAAGCTCATTTCTCATAAATTGTAATTTTTCCAGTCAATATCTTGCTGCAAGTCTAATCATCTTGAATACATACACAAGAGGCATTTCCAGCTCAGCCAGTATGATGAAGTAATAAAGCTAGGAATAAGAAGTTGTACAGTGTTCCCCATCCACTATCTGTATTGGAATACAATTAATTCTCATTTTCGGCAACTGTATTTTTTGCATATGCACACATATGTTTTCTGAGAGTAAGAAGCAACATTTTGTTACATTCCAGTTACTAAGGTCTTTCTCCTTAATTGAGAAAAATGTTAGAAAATAAGCTGATACCAGCCTGCTCCTCTGGCTACTGTTTTATTTAGTTAGGGAGTAGTTTATTTTAATTTGTAATATTTAATGCACAGTGGGTGTTTAGAAGAGACTGCTCCATCCTTCAAAGTAATAAATGGCATGCAGCAAAAGAAAATGTTTCTATGACTGCCTTAAATCTCTTGGGAAATGATGAATTGAAAAGTACTATTGTCCAAGCATTGATATAGATTACCAACAAAGAGCTGGCTCCAGTAGGTCACCAATTACATCAAGGCAGCAGAAATGGCTATTTGACTTTCAGTCACAACTTCACAGCGGGAGCCATCTCACCGCTATTTATTCACTCTAATATAGTTCTCAATCAAATACCTTTTACTCGTTATATAGGTGCTCATATGACTCTCCTGCATACTATTCTGCTGAATGGCCCAGAAAGATCTAACAAATAACTACAGGTCAATCTGTGTACTTCTGCCCTGGGGATCATGATTTAAAAGATCGGTATCACGTTTTGGTCTTTCTGCTTGTACTGTAATTTTAAAAGTAGATGACACAACAATGCATGAAATGAGTTTTTAAAATGGAATGAAAAATCATTTTCCAATACGCTTTAAACTGCCTTTGTTAACTCCCACTCTCGGGAACTTTAATGGCATAGTGCTAAGGGGCATTCCTATCTGATGCGAATCATTATATCTTGTGTTTTCTTCAACAGTGTTTATAGCGGTGGATCTGGCTCAGCAATTGCAGCTACAATATGTTTCCTTTAAATATTGCCCCTGATTTCCTCACTGCTTATTAGCATTGAAATGCCATTTATTGAAGCAGGTTAAGGATTTCAGAAGCCTTCATACGAGATGGGTTAACTCCATGCAAGCTGCGGTCTCCTTGGCAATACTTTTGATTTTCAACTTGCACATCAGCTTTCATGTGAGCAGGATAGCGTGCACTTGGCTCCCTGTCACTTCCAGCTCAGGAAATTAAATAAATTAGCATTATTGGATTTTTGTGGTGCTTTACATCTCTGCTAGATCAGCTAAAGTGAAAATGGCAAGGACAGCATTCTCCTGAGTGAGATGATGTCTCTACTTTGGCCCTAAGCCCACACAAAAATATAAACTTGTAGACGTAGTGTCTCTTGCATGGAGAAACTGCTGAACTGGATTATTTGCTGTCATGGTTTCACCCCAGCCAGCAGCCAAGCCCCACACAGCCACTCACTCCTCCCCCAGCGGGGTCAAGGAGACAACAGGAAGGGTAAAGGTAGAAAACCCATGAGTTGAGATAAAGACAATTTAATAAGGAAAGAAAAAGCCCCTCAAGTCACAGTAACAGTGACTTGGGAACACAAACATCATCACACCAAACACTCCCCCCTCCCTCCTTCTGATCATGATGTCGTATGGTCTGGAACATCCCTTTGGTCACTTTGGGTCACCTGTCCTGCCTGTGTCTCCTCCCAGCCTCCCACATATCCCCAACTTTCTTCCTTACAAAAAGCAGAAAAGGCCTTGGCTCTTTGCTATTGCTCAGCAACAACAAAAACATCTCTATATTAACAACTCTGTGTTCAGCACAAACCCAAAACAGCCCCATACCAGCCTCTGTGAAAAAAACTAACTCTGCCCCAGCCAAAACCAGCACATTTATTCTGAGTAAGAAACTTCCCAGGATCATTTAGTGGGGACACGGGTTTTAGTTGCTTTTACCACACCAAGAATTAAGTCACGTTTACCATTCCAGCTGCATTCTGTACCTTCCACTGATTGCAATTTTAGACACTACTCAAACTGACAGCTGTCTACCAAGTAAAACAAGATTTGGAACACATTTAATCCTGTGTGCCAAAATGTGCTGTTTTATAGGAAAAGATGGGGCAGCCTTTCAAGTGCAGTCTTGGAGGCACCAAAAAAATTGTAGCATCAGACACACCTTTTCCAGAGTGCAACCACTCCTAAAGATTTTCAAAAATGTGCTGTAAAAAGGTAACATCACAGAAAAGGAGATGTTACACAAAGGTCCAGATCAGAGTAACTCCAGTATCTGAAGGAAATTATATGCATGTGAAGGAAACTCTCTAACTCGGCATATTTGAATGTTTGTTTTTTTCCTCTCTGCTTAGATGGCTTTGGTTTCAGAGACTAGTTTTTGGGGGTTTGGTGGTTTTTTGATTTTTATTGGTTTTGGGGGTTTTTTGAGAACACGTAGGAGGCTGGATTTGTTCTCCATCAAATCTCCGAATACACGAGTCAGCTGTTGTTACCACATATCACCTTAACTCTCTTTTACTTTACAGACAGTGAGACTCTTCCAAACATCATGGGGTTTAGAGCAGACTTTTCACAGACCTCAGTTATTTATTTTTTTTGTAAACTCCCTGCTGGCATTTTAAAGACTCTGACAACTTGATAAAAATATCTTTGACTTATTGTTTAACAGCCTTTCACTTAACCTGTGCTCTCTCAGGGCTCTCCACTGTTCTTATTTCCATGCAGAGCTCTTCTGTGCCCTGAAGCAACCTCCAGATTATTATACTGGTATACACATACCACTGATGCTAAATGGTTCTTTTCACTTGTGCACACATCAACTAATCAACATAAGGGACCTGCAGTCATCAATCTGAAAGCCTTGTTTGCCATCATCACCACTGAGGCCTATAGATCAATAAAAAGATGATATTGTTTATATAAAACCTAATAAACAAGTCCTGTCTGAGGCTTACATATGGTTTCATTCATTCTAATAAAGGAAGTGCATCTCTTATGAGCTTTAGCCCATCAGATTTCGTAAACTGCTTATTCACTTCAACAATCACTGACACAAGGATATTGTTGTATCCAAGTCTAGGTCAAGCAAGACTTACTTGATCTCATCCCATTTCCATAATAATCTCTGTCATTTCTCTAAGAATAAGAAGGTAAGGGCACTTTTATTGCCGCAATAAAAACAGCAAAGTGATCTTCTGATGGCACTTAATTAGATTCATTTTATCTTCTTTGACTGAGCATGACATACTGTAACCCTTATTTATGAAGTAAAAATGAATGTCTTATGGTTCCTAACACAATTGAAGAAGAAATTACCGTGGTATTCCGCTTAATCTGTGTTTGTATCTGACATAAATGATCTTAAGATAAATTACAGGAAATTATTTTCTACTCCTGGTAACCATAACAACAGATGAGAATTGGTTCTAGTTCAACTTACTGACTGTTCCTGAACTCTTCCGTAATGTTTAATAAAAATTATAAGACAAAAGCAATCCACAGACTTTTGCCTTTGTTTGCGTAGGAGCAATTTGTGAAGCACTGAAAGGTAATTCTAGGTTTAAATTAAGCTTCAGTCTTTCAGCTCTCCATCAGACGTAGGGTGGAATGCATTCCTGTTACAAAGTGTGATGGCATACAGATAATGGATTTCCCCTGGCAAGGGACACATGGCAAAGTTTAACGAAAACCTGCATGAATTGTGTGGAAGTGAGCAAAATCCGAGTATAGATGGAGAGGTTTTTAGAACATACTGCAGATGTGAGCAACCCCTACAAGTGTCTTTGAAGGACAGTAGGGACGGTTAGTGAATTCACTGCCATGACAAGCTGATACTAATAGAAAGGACCTGAAAAGCTTGGAGGCTTTAAAGAAGTTAAATTGAGCAGAGTAGGCCGCTGCAATGAGTGAGATTTCACAACTGGAAAAAGAGCCCTCAGTGCACAGGGACACAGATAAGAGTTTTGAAGAAATTCTGATCTTTTAATTAAACAGGTCTAAAAGTATCACACAGTCACCAGATAACATCACTTGGTAAGGGCCTCAGAAGGGCCTGGTTCAACATAATGCTCAAAGCAGGGTCTGCTATGGGATCAAAAACGGTTGCTCAAGGTTTTATCCAGACGACTCTTGAAAACCTCCAAGGATGGAGACAGCAAAACCTCTGTGAGAAACCTGCTCTATATCTTAACTGGTTTAAGACTTACGTAGCAAAAACCAAGGCCTCTCCTGGCACATGCCAGACTTCTATGGGCTTGGCTATGGAAATAGTGGGATCTAAGACAGGTTCTTTCCATACTATTTGCAGTTAGCTGCAAGGAGCCAGGGCTTCATGGTAAGATTGGCCCAGTCTTAGTATCCAGCTATCTGGTCTCATACCATCTGTTAGACCCGAGAGAAGACTTGGAAAGGACTGGTGACAAAAACTGCAAAACAAAGCACAGGTCAGCTCTCAGACAAGCGATATCTGACAGTACCCATTAGTTTTGCCTGAACAGGAGATGATGCAAGAATTACCAGTTGTTGTTTGCTCTCAGCTGAGCCTTTTGATGCAGCAATTTTGAGATGAGGAGAGAAGCACTTTTAAAAGCCACTGGGTAAGCACCAATTAAATGGCAGAAGTGTTTTGGGCAGCCCTTGGTCAGGATGATTTGCTGCCCAGCATCTGCTAAATTCATATAAATACATATGTTGCCACAGGATGATGCAGAGTGCAACAACCCTTAAAAGATGTGCAGGCTAACAAGTACTAGACAAAAGAAACAGTTCTTTCAGCCAAAAACATTGCATTTTGTGCATCCACAGGATGTGTTTACACATTCTTGTGAGACAAATCAAGAATGACTCCTACCTGCACTACAGTTCAAGGTTGAAATTGTGAGTGGTATAAGAGCACTGTGCCAAGGCTGAGTGTACAAACCTCTTGTATAAAGAAAATTGGCAGACCAGGCAGAATCTCTTCTTTCTGCATGATCCTATAAAAATCTTAATATATACAGGCATTTCCTATGCTGATCCAGTTTGAAGAAAGAAGAAAAAAGACAACTAACCAGTATGGGACAGCCAGTAAGTTGAAACAGGTGCAGCGGGGGGCAGGACAGGTAGATCTCAGTAACATGTCCGTTTGAGGGAATGTATGAAGGTCTACTTTGATTGCAGATTGTAGACTACAAAATGAGTGTCCACTGCATGACCTAGCAGGCAGCAGAACTGTCAGAATAGATTGGAAAGACGTCAGTACAGCAAAAAATTTTGGATGTGGTTTGCCCTGGCACCATGCAATTGGAGGTTAGACCACAAAGAGCTCTGGATGTCTTACACTTTCTCCCGTGTTTTGCTGTCAGAAGGGAATTGCATGTCAGGCCACTTACAGCAGGACAGGCCTTTCAAGATATGCATTTACACCCACCAGGGATCTAACACATGATTACTGGATATCAGTAAAGCTGGGGCAGTTTACATCAGACTGTTTGCAATTACTTCTTTCCTTTCTGAAAACCATTTTACAGATAATAATAAAATTACATAGCAATTAAGTAGTGAGTCATTACACCCTGTGGAAGCAATTCAATAGATAGTGAGGCAACATCCATCCTGAAGTGGTTAATTATTTGTCTTAAGAAACAGACCTTCTTCCATGGAAGCATCTGAAGGTCACTGCATTCAGTCAGAGTGTGTCTAATCCCAGCAGATCAACGCACAAAACAACACGGTCTGAGTGTGCAGTCTCCCCTGCAGAACAAATGGTAAACCACTACAGCAAGGAGGCAAGGAGGTTTGGCTAATATCAGAATAATCCGATTTGCTCTCCCTTCTTCTGCAGTTCCACTGAACAAATTCAAAACCCACTAATGTCAGGTCATTTCATGCGGTTAATCTGCTTTAACCCTCAAACTTGTCAATGAGCACAAGGTTTAAAGAACTTAATGCTAAAGGGCAGTTAAAGAATTTTTTTTTCTATCTAGCATGTTCAGAGAAAAAAATTTGAAGTCTCTAAGTTCCTGTCATACAAGCAAGAGCAACAACTATATCACATTTTAAAAAATTATGGCAGGAAATTCTTGATGATGGTAACGCCATTTTATGATTTATAAGAACAGTTGCATTCCACCCTAATTTCCCAACTGAATAGCAGATGCTCTTCAGTAAAAAGCTGTTATCATTTTATCTGTTTTACAATATGTCATGTATATTTTGCCAATCATATTTTGGCTCGCATGGCAGTGTCTGCCGTAATGCAATTGTAAGCTTGTTTAATCAGTTCAGCATAATCTGGTGCTTTCGACGCCGCGAGCACGCACACGCACGCACACACAGGCACATCATGCGCTGCCCACACTATTCCCTTCTGCCTTGTAAAATAGAGACACATCGCTCCGTCCATTTGTTAGGCAGAACCCGCCTTTGAAGGGCTGCTTGAAGTTCTGCTTAAAATGGATGGCACAATATGCTACACGGTTTTTTACCTGGCTGAGCAGCGATTCATTAGAAAGCAAGGCCCTAATTGGTGTTGCCTCACATTTGTTTTAAAGCAGATTATTAGGTTACGCATAGCACGACGCACGCCGCTGTTTTGCAGTTCAAAACCGTGAATCAAAAAAAGCTACTTAAACTTTGTACCTGTGCAAATAGAGACTTTCATCTTCACAAGCTTAACAACTTATCCTCCCAAAACTCATCTATCAATCTGTAGGCTGATTTCCCTTGAAAACACCTGGTATTAGCTCGTTGTGTTGCAAGCTCTGGTTATTTCCAAGGCTGCTGACACCAATTTACATGAAAATTCCCATTTCACATATCTATTCACAAAGTGGCACATCCAGCTCGATCTGAGTTTGTTCTGCGGTACAGAAATCTCACAGAAGGTGGCAGCTGGGTTTTGTGACTTCTCAGCTCTTCTTTTTTTTTTTTTTTTTTGCTGTCACCCTGTTATTCCTGTGATGGTTGTTCCTGTTGGCCCTCAGCTGCACTGACCAGGAGGGTCCACGACCATGGTTGGTAGCTTTTACTGGGCCTTGCACATAAAAACCCAGAGTCAGCAATAATAAAGAGCAGCCCTCAGCACTTTTTTTATACTGCCATTACACACTGCTTGCTTTTCATTAAGGGAGAACTAGAAACTTAGCTTTTCACTGGCTATAGCATCATCACAGTCACTGGGTGTAACAGCTCCAGCAAAACCCCTCTGATTAACAGCTCAAGGAGTGATGATTTCAGACTTCATCCGTGGAGGAACCAGCAAACTCACATTAACATGCTGAATCTCCCTAAAAGAAAGTTTTCTGACCAAATCTTTCGCACTGATAGAAGGGAATGAAGGAAAAAGCTCTCACTGCTGTTACAAGGACTGGTGCCTGTGTATGCTATGTAGGACAAAGTCTTTGCATGGACTGCAGAGGGTGGGAATCTGCTACATCTGCATCCCTTGGCTCATCCCAGAATATGCCTTCCTGAGTTCTGGAGCAGCCTTTTCAATTCCTAATCTACCCAGTCCTGGACAACCTGTAGATGTGAATTAGGACCCGGCCAGGAAACAGGACAAAAGCTCATTGAGAAGTGAAAATCCGTGAGATGTTTGAAAACAAAGAGCTTTGATAGAAATTCGGCTTATCCATGGATATCTCCTTCAGTCAAATGGAATGAGAAGAAAACAATTCGCTTCCAGTTAATGATGCAAAAAAACTGCCTTGTGGCAGAGGTCCCAAGAACTCGCTTCCTCCTACCCCGTTCCTGAAGGGACCCTATGCTTAAAATTTGTGCATCTTTAGCTCAGATGGAGATGCAGAGCCTCAAATAATCCCCCAGGGGTATAGCTCTGAGAAGGTGTGATCACTGCCCTATCCATGGGAATGCACTGAGGAGGCACTGGGAAAGTTCTACCTTGGAGCAAGAGGTGCCCTCACTTAGGTATGGATGTATAAAAGAAAACTTGGCATCGAGGGCAATCTGCAGAGCAAGAACAGCCACACACAAGCCAAGTATTGAGCTCACAGCCCAGGTGATTGTTCGAAGATGAAGATGGGAAAATAATTTTGACCATATCAAAAGACAAGGGAGAACAGGGCTGACACTTCTAGAAATGGGGATGAAGCTGGGTGAGCAGTGACAGAAGTGCCGTGCAACGATTTCTTCTGCCTCCCGACAAATATTGGCTCAGTGGCGTACACATTTGCCTGTAAGGCAAGTTTTAAAGCAAACCTCATATTGTTCTTGAAGTGTTTATTTGCTAATCCAGCAAGAGAAGAGAAACCACCCTGCAATTTTTCTCATCAGCTCACCAGGTGGTAGAGAATGAAAATTAATTTGGGATGATACTATCTGTATTGGAGAAAAAGGCACAACCACAAAACCAAGTAGATTTCAGTGGGTTAGGTATCTGTTTCATTTGCCCAATGGAAAGAACTGACTAGAGGAGGTAAAAAATATAACTCAACAATAATAAAATAATCTGCTATGGTCTTGTTTCAAATTTCAAGCGAATTTTAAAAATTATTACCAAAAATTTGTCAAAAGATATCATATACTTATTACATTAGACTATAGGGTAAATTGCATATATAAATACATATATAAAGACATATACACTTCTTGAGACCAAAACCAATATCAACTTTTTAAACTTTCTGTAGTCACTGTAAGTGAATAAAAAAGGTTGATAATTATTTCTCTGGCTGTTCCAGTGGCATTCCAGACAAAACGCTTCCCCGAGAAATTTCACTTTGAGTGGGTGTGTTTTCAGTTCTCCAAAACAGCAGTGATTTCAAAATTTATTATCTCTAGAAATGATAATTAAAAGTTACAAACCTGCATTTTTTATTCCTGTGTTTATTCAGGCTTCAAATCAACAGATTACCTTGGAGGCACCAGATTCTCCCCCAACCAGCTCTCACAGCTGCACAGACTCTTTTGTGCTGTTTGCTGCCTAGTGAGATGCCACTTTTTTTTTTTTTTCTGGGGCACTGAGAAGGAAGAAGCATATTCCAAAACCTGAGAAAGTACTTACAGTTTTCATGCAAAGATGCCAAATGATTAATGTGTTGGGAGAAACAGATGGAGGTTCCTTTATCTCAACCATGCTTCACCTCTTGAAACAGCAAAGAATATGGCCCAAAGGCAGAAGTGTCATTTCTTGCCTCATAGACATTTGTTCCCCGACCATTGAGAAATGCTTTTATCTTCCCTGTGCAATAATTACAGTGCATCAAAAGGCCAAGAAGGCACTGAACTACACCTGACTTGTCACTGGAGTTTGATATTTTAATGCAACGTGTTCCATAGTGTTTTGTTTCTGTGTTTTATCTTAGCACTTCAAGCTCTGTCATCTTGGGTGCAGTACTGCAAAGCAAGGCTGTTTATCTGTGTGCCAGAGGAGTTCCACCAGGCTCCTCCCTCTTCCTCACTCTTCTGGAAAAAAGTCCTGCAGATCAGACAGGTCAAGCTGACCCTTCCATCTATCTCCCATAGCTTCTGGAGAGGCTGGGCTTTCCTCTCTGCTCCCAACATTTTGTGTTCTTTCACAGATCTTTCCAGTCTCTCACATCCTTGAGTAACAGCTCTAGTGAGTTATTACCGCGCCCTCAGTTGCAGTCAGTACAACAACTCACTCCCATCAACGCTTTCTCAGAGACTGCACCAGCTCCCTCCTTTCAGTGGGAGCTTGCTGATATTTTCCCATCACTGACCCATCCATCCCAGGATTTGCTCTTTGCTAAAACAATCGATGCAGACCAGCCCCTGCGTGCACAGGCCATGGACCAGGTAGCACAGATCTCAGTCCCAGTGAACACCCCTGCTGTTCTGCAGAGCTTATCAGCCCAGTTTCAGTGAGAGCTCAGCAGAGGACATGTTTGAACCCACCTTCTCATGTCAGTTGCAGTGTGAATCAGCCACCTTTGGAGCAGGTGATTTTAGGAAGCAGCAGTGTCTTTGCTGCGGGGATTCCAATACCTCACAGGCCCCAACCTGGACATGCCCATCTGCTTCAGCATGGACAAAGAAACAGCAGGACTCTGCACGTCTGGCAAAAGGGACTAGGAGAGTATGTCAAACAGGCAAGGAGGCACAAGGCACAGTGGTGTGATTATAGCTCACACACCAGCTGATTGGCCACTGTCAAGGGTATTGTTGGAAACTTCTCAGGAATGAGCTGCAGGGTCTCGCTGCTGTGTCTGTGAGCTGACCCCACTCACGCAGCTGTGGAGCTTCGCAGCCTTGCAGCACAAACAGCAGATCTGTGCTCCTCACAGATCCTTTCTCAGGGAAGTCTCCTGATTATTCAAATAATTGTAAAACACTGTTAAAGATGAGGATGTGTTCTGGTGTCTCAGAAAACAATAACAGCAAAACACTTCCCACTTTATTGGTCTACAGGGTTATCATAATTACTGGAATGACTAGCTGGTGGGTTGCACATATTGATTCTCTGCCAGGCTGGGGAAGTGCAGATCTAGACACCAGCGTAATAAATCTAAGTTCCAGGCTGACAGAATACGCTCTTGAGCTATGCAGCAGCTACTGCAAATGCTATCTGTGGAAAAGAAGGGCCATGATTGATAAATATCTTTTAATTAGCATGTTTGAGGAACACTTGATCTCTCAAGGATGAAAAAAACCCATAAACAACTGGTACCAAACATGGAGAACATCTAATTAAAAGAATTTAGTCCCTCTACCACTATTTCCATTTTTGTAGAAGAGCAGACAGATTCATGACCTCGTGCATAAAGAACTCAACATATTCCAACATGGTGGAGTTTAATCTGTAGAAAACCTGCATATTTTGCTATGAGAATCTACTCTTTACAAACCTCTTACCTAAAGGAAATAGCTGCATGATATAGACTGCTAGCTACATCATCTTGCAACATTTAATGTGTCAGGGAAAGGTCTTCTTTTCCACCATGCAGTTGGGAGTTGGGGTACAGGCAGCTGAAGCCATGGAAAAGGAGTGTAAGCCCTTGTCTCTGCAGCACACTGCTCAGCGTGAGGAAATCAGACAGCAAAACTGATAAACAGGTAAAGAAATGCACGCTGGACCCCGTGAGCAGTGGTGCAGGTTGTGTAAAGACCAGCTTGGGAAGTGCTTTCTGTATTTAGTTATTGCATTAACTGTGTCCATGGCCTGCACCCACAGACCACGTTAACAATCCTGGAGCACAGTTGGAGGGCATCTGGCCCCTCAGCTACAGCAAATCCTGCAGGAGAGAGAAAAGGCTGAGGACATCAAGCTGCGTTTACACTCACGCCAGAAGAAAGACTGGCTCAGTTAGAGAGCCAGACGGCTTCGGTTCTCACATCACTGCTCATACTGCTGGCTATTTTCTGAAGCAATCAGAAATGCTGTTGTACCATATTAGCTCTTCAAGACAGACAGAGGCAGCTGCTTTCTACTTCTAAGACAAGAAGATACTGCTTCTTATTGGAGCAGGGACATGGGTCTCTCCCAAACAGCAAGCCACTGGATACAACCCCTCCTGTTTTCTGCAGAACCCAGGCAGACGGTTTTAAACATTTCAGGTATATCTCCTTTTTATATTGAAGTGATGTAGCATAATCCCATCAGGCTCAGCTTTGCTGTCATTGAATTAAAAGCAGAATTGTGCCCTCCACTGCTAATACTGTATGGATGCCCTATAAACTCATTTTAATCTCCAGCCCACGTACCTTCTTTGCAAGTTAATGTGACATGTTTCAAGGAGAAGTGAACGGAATCATGATGATCACAGAATTCTCCTGAGAGTTTCCACATCAGATAAGAAAACAAAGACTGATATCTTGGTCCTGAGGTCAGTGACAGGTAAATCATCACATTCAGCATTCCCTCCTCTTGACCATGCCATTTGCCTCCTGCAAAATGAATTGAGCCTGCAGAAATGTCCTGATGGATGCCCCTGAGAGCTGGATCTGATCCATAACTGTTTAAACTACACCTGTGAATTGAAGCTGCTTTACACACAACCTCTGAAAGACACTAAACTGCAGGAATGCAAATAGATGATGGTGTATGATGACTTTAAATTATAGTAAAGTGATCCATGGAGAGGGGAAAAGCTGCTATCAAGAGAGTAAGTGAATGCAAAGAAAGACATCGGGAACATTGATTTGTGTGCTTTGCTCATGTAGCACTCCTCCCTGAGGGGGAGAAGTGGAGAGGGATGCAAAATAGAGTGACGGACCTGTGGGATATAGGCACCTGTAATCTGGTGTGTATAAATATGGATATAACTGTCTTCAGAATCTAATCAGCAGTGACTCTAGACTAGCACATAGTTCAGCAGCCCCGTCTCTGCCAGGGCTTAGCTGCCTTCATACAAATCATCAAGTTAGAGGCTGCCCACATTTTCTTCCCTTCCTATACAAGGAAGATGCTCCCAGCACAGAGCAGTCCTTAGAGCAGGCAGAGGGCTTTGCAACCCTGCTGCTTTGTCAGTGATCCAGGGCGGCACATGGATGAGGAGACAACCAAGACATTCTGTGGAGCCCTAGCCAGGCACCCTCTGCTGGGGCAGGCTCTCTTCGGGATTTAATAACTCCATTGTGCTGGGCACATTAACAGCAGCGTCTCTGCAAGCATGCTGATGTACGTGCTGCATCGGTGACTGACATCATTCAAACAATGGATTCATTGATTAGTTGCTCCCGTTTCAGAGAAAGGTCTCCTGTGGCTTTTCATCCCACCCCCATGAGTGCAATAGGCGTGTGGAGAGAGTTTGCCAAGACGGCTCCCTCCCCTTTACCAAGCAACTGAGTTAGGGCAACAACAGGCTGACCTCTAAGCAGAATTTATATCATCTATTCCTCTACATCAGGCAATGTAAATGCTCCTTCCTGCCTCGTTTTCCATTTAGCATAAGCCTTGCTGTTCCCTTCAACTCTAACTTGGTGCATATAGCAATGCATTTGGAGCGTGCTGTATGCATCTTGGTCCTACTTCATTTCATTCTTCTGCTAACAATCAGCCAATTTAAAAGACTTACAACTAATGCATGACACTTTTCAAAAAAGCAGCATATGCTCCTAATTTCCTTTAACAGTCCATGTTCATTCAATTCATCTAGTTTTCTCCATTCTCTGTAGACTAAAGGATTTCATTTCTATTCAGTTTTTCCTTGTAAAGAGAAGGTTTTTTTGGGGAAGGGAGGCAATAACATCCTTTAACTTCAGGCAGTTTGTTTTAAAGAAACATTTCCATTAAAAGAAAAAGACTGAAAATATATTTTAAAATTGTCTGTCTTATTAGTGCATAATTTAAGTGGGAAAATGTCACTCTTCTATTATGCTAATGATTTTTAAAAAGGGGTAAAAAAATTTTACCTGTAAAGAACAATCAAACATCTCTTCTTGCAACAGAAAGGCATCATTATAAAAAAAGAAAAGAAGAGACACGTGCATATTTAAATGAATGATCCAATGTGAGGATACATGAGAGTGATTTGTGTCTTGAAGCTCTGCTGTCACTTAGATTATGCCTGATGAGCATTTAATGAATGTTCACAGGAAAAACATCTACTCATATTATTTTATTTGGGAACAGCGAAGGCAGCAGCCATTTTTAGGGGACAAAACCTAATGGATTTTCTTTCAGCTCAGTAGATACATTGATACTTGTAAATCTTTTCTAAGTGTGCCACTGTAATTATAAATCTTTTAGCTATATTTTTCATTAGAGAGCATTAAGGTAAATATTCTCTCCGTGAGAAGATATATTTGGCATATAGGTTTTTAAAGCTGACATTTAAGTACTCGCTGCAGTGTTGCAACTGTTCAATAACATTATTCTTATTATTCATTATTTAGGGTTTGTAGTCCTGGTTGCACTGCTCTGCTTTAAAGCAACAAGACCCTTGATTTACCAATCCCGTGGAGCCAGTTGTTACCTCGAAGAGAAAGAAGAGCCTGCAGGAAACCACCTCTTGTCATTTTCTGATCTGCTCTTGGCAATCCTATATCCATTTATCTGGAGGAACAAACTATACCCTGTAGATTTCACCGGCACAGTATGGCCCCTACACAAGGGAACAGAAGAGGAGGTTTTTCGGAGGCTTCCTCAGCACTGGATTTGTGTCTAGACCAGCTCAGCCCTGGGAGAGCAGGTCAGAAACAGCCAGCCCATTCCCCTTCTTCCTTCCCAGCTGCTTGCTCTGTTGGATAGCCCAGATCCCATTTCAGAAGGCACAATTCTTCCTTTACGAGAGCAGATCCATTCCATACTTCCTGGGTGGCATCCAAAGCCAGAGCAGCAGTGTGTGCACCTTGATGTACATTGAGACCGTGTAGTGATGCTCCATGGTACAAAGTTTTCTTTGGTTAGAGCCATATTAAGAACTGCAAGATCTATTTTGGCTCTCTATAGGCTGCTAAAAAAACTTTCTTGCTTTACCATCTTGCCATGTGCCTTTGGTTGCATGTTTCACAGGAATTCTTGGGGAATTCTGCAGGATTAAGTTTATCAGGGCACTACAGCATGCTTAGCTCCAAGTACACACTGATATGCCATGGGAATCAATTGTGAGTGAAATGAGGAACATGTTCAGAGGGCCCCCTCATCACATTCAGTGTCATTGTGTGTCATCAGAGCATTCCAGCATGCTCTGTCTGTCAATAATCTAAGGTGCGTGTAAATCTAATACCAGGAGCAGAACAGCCTATCCTCAATGAATCTGGGCATTACACTTACCAGTTTTGCTCAACTCACCTTGACCCTGGCCAAGGCAAGCTGAGTAGTATGGATCCCTAGCACCTACCCTGAAGTGCAGCCTTGGCAAAGCTCGTAAGGAAACACCAGAGCAGAGAAGCTCCTTAATTACCCTGGTCTAGTATTCGCTTGTCATTTTTTTTCTAATACTGCAATTTCCATGCTTGGGACTCTGAGTGAAGTAGCAAAACACTCATTTGGCAGGTAAGTAAAATCAGGACAAAATCAATCACTAGCACAGAGAAGTGAAGTGATTTACCGAGAGCAGTGGGATGCACACGGAGAGCACCCTCTCCTCAGATGTGCTAGACAGGGTGGAGAGGCTTGATGAGCAGCCATAGGCAAGGGAACCTCAAAGTGGGAATTAGCAAAACCAAGAGTTTTCAAGTATATTTCTCTGAAACTCTTTTTTTTTGTTTCTTTTGGGTTTTTCGGGTTTTTCTGTAGCACAGCATGTGAGTTCTTAACATTGCCTACAGAGTGAGAAAGTAAGCAAACAAAAAGAGCCATCAAGACTTTTCTTCCCATCAAGGGAGGAAAACTATGTAAAGTGGGACCCTCCTGCCCCGTTTCACACAGCGCTGGGCCACTGGGGAGAGCCCAGGGAGCTAAGCCTTGCTCTAGAAACTGTTTTGTTCTCAGCTGTTAAGAAAACACAGATTTCATTCCAAACATTAAATGCAGCTTTTAAATACAACTTGTTTCTTCATATAACAATTTGCAGAGTCCCAGATGGTTCCCTGTACATTTTCATGGTACTTAAAATGCTAATGTATTCCAACTTCTTCAGATGTTGTTTAACACACACACGAGCATGGCATACACCTTAAGTGAGAGTGTGAATAAAGAGCAAAATCACAAAGCTGGAATCCAGATATTTTGTTAAATGCTACCACTAAACCTCTTCCTCCTCCCTCTGCCCCCTACCCCCACCCCCCAGCAAGAAAGAAATGGAAACATAACATCACATGGTTCAAGGCTCCCCTTTAGCAAGCTATAATTTAACCTCAGGTTATCCTGACATTCACATGCTGAAGGGAACACTTAGTGCACGTCATTGTGTAAGAACAGCTAAAGGAGAACAAAAATATAGAGAAAGAGGTCAGAAAGGAAAGAATAATAATACAAGCAATTTACAAACCTCTATAAAGTGCAGGCGATTTTGTAGCAGGCTGAACTGCGTGCATTTGCTCAGGACATTTAATATTTGGAGAAATGCTGAAATGAAACACTAGCTACAGGTACAACTGCAAATATTTGAGGATAAAGGACAAATAAATATCCACACAATGGGCTAGTGGTCTGCTAAGGAGTGGCATAATCACATCCCATTCCCTGAAAAAGATCTCACACCAACCCAAGCCTTTGTCCATGAACATCTCCCACACAGAAATCTCAGTTTTACTCATCAGTGCATCACAAGTGTGAATATCACAGATGCTGTGTTGGCAGGATGAATATTTTGGCAAATGGATTTCACATTTCCACTCCTTACATCTCATCTCCATGGGTAAATGATGAAAAATGAATAAATACTGAAATGATGAGCAATTGCAAATGTGATGGTTAGTTACTGGGTCTGGCCAAGTAAAGCATGCTATGAAGACTCCTCGTCCTTGGAGATGAGGTAATTGAGAGCACAAATGCTCCTGCTCAGGAGGAGTGTGGTGCACAGGAGGAGCAGATTATCTTAACGTGGTTCCATGGTGACTACAGATACCTGTGGCAGAACACGTCCGTCCAAGGCCAGTAAATGAAATTTTGCTTTGTTCCATTTGTGTTACCACATAGGAGCAGTTTTCTCTGCTAGTGATGCAGACATAGGTATTCAGGGTTGATTTTATATCTTTGCTTGTGTGGGTGCCAGCAGAACCTATGGAATGGCTCCTACACTGCCCCACAGGGATAAAGATTCCCAGGCTCACTAAAAAGCTTCCTTCTGCCATTTTTTGGTTTTCATAGAGTACTTCCTTTTCAACTGGAACTCAAAGCCGTGCAGTGAAATCTCCATCCCTTGCAGGTGTGGCAGTCACTGTAAAACCTAAAATACATGTTGGGCTCACAGAAGTGAGCAATTGTAGAGCCACCACTGCTAGCTGTCACATTTAAATGCCCCCTTTCTATGCACCCCTGATGTGCAAAAGCTTTTTGGCCTCTCACTAGGTGACAAAACATTAGAAGGATTGAACTGAAGTGGAATGTAAAAGGGCTTCACCAGCAAACCCTTATTTTGTTCTCTGACACCCTTTCTCCAGCACTTAATGCATGAAAACAGACTGTGTTGTGTCCTTCTGCTCTGCATGGACTTGTCTGAGGGATTAAATATGCAGAGAACCATCAGGTTGTGCAGCCTGATCATTTCTCCAGCTTCTGTTTGAGGTGTTATGGAAGACAGTATAAAAGACCAGCAGATCTTGATAGGTACCACATCAGTAAAGGATGACTGTATTATCAAAAACACTAAAATTAAAAAAAAAAAAAAAAAGGTAATTATTTTCTGTGCCGTTTATAGCCTCCCAGGAGTAACAGCCAGACACTCCCACTCATACAACACTCTAATATTTCACCGATCAAGGACATAACCCTGGTTATTTACAGACTGTAATGACAGTGCCCCTACTTTGATGTTACCATAAATAAACAGGTAAAACTGCTGAGTTTCAAGAAACTCAGCTTGATTGCCTGGAAGATGTTATTATTTTAATAAAAAAGAATGGCATGTTTAACGATTAAATTTATATCAAGTGTGCAAGCAGGCTCCACTCAAGGAGAAGTATACCAGCCTTTCCACACAGCTTGTGCTGGCAAAAAACTGGTCCCTGCTTTTCATGAAAAAGTGGATCTTTGTTCAAATGACATAGAAGACTCTTCTCACATGCTGCCTGAAAGAAGAGATCTACCTGGCTGTGATGGATTTCAGTAAACTACAGGCTCAGTACTTCTCAAATATGACAGCTCCTATCAGATAAACTGTTTCGTAAGCTGTAGGAGCTCTAGAAGGGATACAGCTCCTGAACAGCATCAGTAAAGCCATGCCTGGGATCTCTTCTCTAACCTTTACCTTTTTGTTGAGGAATACACCTGGTCAAGTTGCAGACTGAGGTCTGTCAGGAGGAGCCCTGCAGAACTAAACCTCTGGTGCTGAGCACCCCACACCCACATCACGCGGCATAAGGGGCTTCGCTCCTCAGCAGCCCTGATGTCTTGTATGGATTTCCCTTTAGAAGCTGCATACTGGTGCACATCTGGAAAGCATCTTCCAGTTTAGTTTCAGCCAAAGAGAAATCCAATTTGTGTGCTTCAAGACTGCTATGTAACGTCAGCCAAAGCGTGGAAAGTAGGAAAAAAAATCAGATTATGTGCTTCAAAAGAACAGCCTGATCCAAAACAAAAAAGCTAAAGAATACACACAGAAGGAGTCAAGATCAAAATGTTAATAACAGCCTTGACCATAATGCCAGAAAGCTGGTGTCCATCAAAGGCAGAAAGGAGTCCCTCCACAGGAAGATCAAGTGAAAAATCTTGCTTCTTCTTATCTTGGTGATGGACTTGTTGTTATATATTGTGCTACATATGCTGCACATTACATCAACATCTGTCCCTGTCACCTTTCAAACTGCCAACATGCCAGAGCCAGGCTCAGACACCACAGGTTGGATTTACACATCCCAGCTTATGTGAGTTAAAAATGAGATGCACAACTCTGAGCCAGTCACCATCCTGGAACCCTTTATAGCCAACAAAGGATGATTTCACAGTTAGAGGATGCAACTTCTCTGATCTTTCTTCGTGTTTGGTTTGGTATGAGAGGAAACACAGAGAAACAGATCACTCTGTTGGCTACGGAGATTATCACCACCTGTTCGGATTCAGACCCATAGTGGTTGAACATCCCGATAAGGAATGCTGCTTTTCCAAATATCGCTTTCTGTATTTGCAAAAGGTATTGTTATGTGCATGAACAGCACAATGAATATATGAAGTGCATATATTCATTAACAAATAAGGGCATCATAATTTTTGTACTTGTGACAAAATGCAGTGTGGATCTCTGTGTAAAATCAAATTCTGTGTAAGGGCCAAATGGCAGCAATTAGCAGAGACAAAAACTGTCTTAGGTCTCCCAAAAGCCCTTCTTACCCTCCTGCACAGAATGCTGGAAGAATGAACACAATGAAACAAACAAATTCACTATGAAATTCCCTCTACCCAAGGTTTTCATAATTTATCTTCTGACCACCACTCATTATGCTTAAACAAGCTCATAACTTCTTTATGTTCAAACATAAAAGTTGTTTGTGGCTCCCATTACTTTCCTACACACTGGTGTCCTTCCTCTTTAATACTTGCAAGCGTTCAGAAGAGATATTTTTCTTCCTTTAACAAGGCCTCTCATGCACATGTCTTCCTGTAAACAGCTCTATTTCTCACAAAAATATCTGAAAAGGTACTTGAAATTAGCTTCCTAATTTTTAAGCGTGGGCTGGCATCCAAAATTTAGCAGAATTCTAGTTAAAAAAAGATAAATTCCTCCGAGACGTTTTACTTGTCTCTAATCTTCAGGAAAAACAAGATTTGGAGAAATCTTTTGATTAAAGAGAGGCTCTCAGTTCTGACTCAGCCTTCTTAAGAGGATTTTCTAACACTTAGTGACCCTGTTTCTTCCTTGCAGGGTGCACTCTTTAATTTCTCCCTAACACACAGGGTGAGTTGTTAAACCTCAGTGCCTTGCCGTGCCATAAACTTCAGACATCAAAACCAAAGCACACCAGGTTTGCAGTCAGGCACTCAGGGGACAGGCTCCAAAAATTCCCTGAGCAGATGTTTTTTGGTGTGGGTTTTTGTAACAGAAACCATCTGCTTCTTTTTTTTTTTTTTTTTTTAACCAGTGAAAAGAAAGTCTTGTCTCAAAATGATCTGAATAACTCATCAGAAATGCAGAATCTTCAAAGGGTGCTTGTGGACGGGGCAGGTTTCTCATGGCCATTCTGCTAATTATCAACCAGCAGAGCTCAGTCCTCAGCATCTGCTAGAAATGTAATTCTTGAAAGGCTCAGCTTCAGTGCTGGACACCTGTTTTCCCAGCTTACCACTTTCCTCCCCCTAAACCCAGATGTCCTGTGCCACTGAGAGATTCTCCAGTTCTTATTACCTTAGCAGGTGATACAGGCTCTGCTGTGAAGCCTCCTTCAACGCAGGCAAGCTTAAGGGAGAACCTATCCCAAAGCACAGTTTTCCCCAGGGAGCAGAAGGTCATCTGTTCATCCCTCTCTCCAGACTGATGATTTGAAGGATGGAATGTGAGTCTAATTCATGCGATAGATGTGTGCGTGACACAGAGATACACTAAAGGGGGAGGCAGGCATCAGTCCCACAACCTTTGTGCTCTGATGTGGCAACTTCTGCTGCTGACACAGAGAGAAGCAACCTGTTCCAGCCTATCTCACTCTGCCTGGAGTGTGAGACTGTGGGTGAGCTTATGAGATCCCACACGTGGTGCCTCTCTCAGCCACATCCCAACTCTGCTTCACGGTGAAATCTGAGGCTGCATCAGCTCCCAAATTTGCTGCCAGAGGAAGGAAGCACACCTGAAGGCCTCTTTGCTTGCAGCCTATGTGTCCCCTTCTATGAGCACATGTTGTCTGAAGTTAAGTTACACTGGCTTGCTGCGAAATTACTTGACCATGGAGATACTGCACATTTGGGTGCACAGAGGTCACAAATGAGCTGTCTTCACTTTGCATGTCCACGATCTACTTCTATCCAAATCTTGGAGAATAATCTAAATAATAGTTTGATACAACTAAGCTCAGTAAGACAAAGGAGAAAAGGGAGCTGAACCTCCAAAAAGGAGTGGCAGACAGAAGAGTCTTCTTTTAAGAATTAGTCCCAAGCTGCATATGGAGGATAGTACTGCAAAAGTATAATCACATCACAAATAAAAATGCTTTTGACACTGTATCTGTAAGTCAAACTCTGTATTTTAGTAAGCAAGGAGAACATAGTCTAGACATAGTGGATTGATATCCCCCTAAAGGCACATCCCAGAGACAGTCAGGGAGCTTGTGCAGCATCATTGACAATATGAAGTCACAGACCAACTTGCAGATGCGAAAGGCTTGAGGTGAGGTGACACAGTACTGGAGACAGTTTTCTTAGCACCACACATCATTGCTAGCAGGAGTTTTACTTCCCTCTAAGCCTACTCCCTTTCTTCAGGCAATGGGAAGCCTTTGACTTCTTGTGCAGTTTGGGCTTAGGCAGCTGAAAATGATGCAGCTGCAGTTCTTGAAGGATTTTCAGAGGTGCAACAGAGATGCTTCTCAGCAGGAGCCTATCCCATCCCTACCTCCTCCCTGCTGATGGTAACCACAGCTCGGCACCCAGAGCACACAGGAATTAACTCCTGCCTGAAGTTCTGATACTGCTGACAGCTCTATTATGCTTTTGTGGTTTCGTCTTTGCCCAGCTCATAGACGCACACAGACTGTGCACTCGGGGAGCACAGGCATCTTCTCCACTGACATCAGGGAAATTGCTCAGGCCTGGCCTGTAACCCTTCCTGCCCTTTTTCAAAATGGACATGCACCCCGCAAACCTTCACTGTTCTGCCCTGTTCTGGTTTGCATTCTGGGTGTCTGGGTGTCAGGGTTGTCCTCTTTGTGATGGAGCTAATAACTGAGAAACTTCACAAAGGGATCTTTTTGATCAGCAAAGAACAAGAAGAAATACTTCAGAACCTCAAGCTGTTCACCTGTGGGTTTGTTCTGGCACATACAGACCAGCAGGCCCATAAGAAGGCAGGGTGAGAGCACTTGCCCAGTGATGGTCTCTGCCTTGGGCAGTCAAGCACACACAGGGAACGCCACCATGCAGCGTACCTTTGTGATGCATCTCCATCCAGAGGATCCTGACAAGTTTTTTTTGGTTGCATGAATATTTTTTTTTCAGTGAAGGCACGGACTCAAAATCTCCAGCTCCTGGGCAGGAATAGCTGCTCATTTGGGTGGCAGCATAAGAGCAGCTCTGTACAGACGTTACCCTGGAATATCAAAGGTTTAAGGGCTGTCACATGGCAAGTTTGGGCAAGGACTGGAAAGAGACAAAGTGCTTTTGCTGCTGGATGGTTCCACAGATCCAGACTTCCCTTCCTTCCATGCAGGGGCTCCAGCTACTGGCTGAGTGGTTTAATGGAATGAAATGCTTGTTGAGCCCCTTGACACTAACATGTGGGATTGGAAGCAGAGGCAGCGAGCTATTGCCTCCAGCCCAATTCTGCAAAGACAGCATGTGGTCTCCTGATGGCTGGGTTCAGGGTTATTTCCCAGCAAGGACTGGTCCAGATGGGTGAGCATTTTGAATGGAACCATAAATATTACCCATTTGTCATCCATTTCCAAGATTCCCTCAGCTTTGGTAATTGGAAATGGAAATTGCAGAATGAGAAATTGATTTCTTCTTCACTTTTGCCACACGGAAAGAAAAGAAATGACTGGCAGTGTTTGTGAAAGGTTTCCCAGCCCACCCAGATCCAAGATAATGAGCTTTCCCAGGCACTAGGTAATTCCCTCTGTTGTGCTCCTCTTTTTCTTTTACCATAAAATGCACGTCTTGCTGCAGACAACAGAAGATTAAACTCCTCACTTGGAAACTGAACTACACATCACTCATGCAGCAAATAAAATAGAAAAAAATAATTCCTTTCTTCTTTTTCCTCTTTATTAAATGCCATCACTTAATTTAGAATGCAAATCAATATATTAATAAGGAATGTATAATTTTTAATGTCATCTGTGCAATCACCCTCCTAGATTGATTCTACCTTGAACTCATTGCAGTATTGTTAATGACTGAAGGCTCACACTGTACTTCATCAACCAAAGTCTGTCTCCAAGAACTTTCTAATTAGTGCTACTAATCACCTATTCCTTCTCAGTGAGACTAGTGCATTATTACAAAGACTTGTGAAATACGTCCAACAACGTATACGTCTTGTTAAAATGACACTCCGGAGATTCCATTACCCACATCCATCAATGACACTTAATCCATCACATGGAAATATTGCTTAAATACTGCTACACAGTCAGCTGGGTGCAGGCATCGTCAGGGAGACCTGCCAGGCAAAATGCTTCCCTGCTTATGGCTCTGGCATGCAGCCCACTCTCTTACATCATATAGCAATTAATGTACCCGTACTTAGATAACAAGAAGTTAGAGAGGCAGTGGAAAGTAGCAGCAGAGTGGGACAACCGATGAAATTAGCTGCAGGAAATCTATTTTGTAATAAAACTGTTCATAAAAGTGAATTGTCATTTAGAGGCACAATTTCCATGGGGAATAAGTTTTTATGTCTGTGTGCATCTTTAAGGCAAAGACTTTTTTCTTTTTTGGTTTTTTTTTTCCATTGCTTCTTTCATTTAAATGGCTTTATAGGAGCACAGAATATGCAGAAATGTTTTTAAACCCAAAAGAATCTCATTATGTTTTGTGCATGCCTTTTTCCATTTCTATTTTTTTTTTCCTTTAAATTCAGGATAATCCACGGTGCTGCAGTCATTTAGCTGTGAGGAATATTTAGATCACCGCAGTGAAGATAATTAACAATATGTATAAATGAATGTGCCAATTTCTTTATAAGTGGAACAATTTAAATTGATAGGTTACACTGATGGAGCCTGATTATTTTCTCCCCTCCCCTGTGTATGATTACAAAATCAACTATAAAGTCAACTTTACAAATACATAAAAACACACACATACCCCAAACTCTGTAAAGCTAATAGGATATGTTACAGAGCTCCTCCTTTTGAAGTGATCTAAAGTGCAATTCAGATGCTTATTATGTCTAAATCTTATGAAAAATTCTGCTACTTGTATGAAATTTTTTCAAAATCAGTGTGATTTATGAGCGTTAATTGATAAACACAAGCTTAGTGCTTAGACCAGAACAGAAGCCCTCGTGAGCAGTTGGAAGCTCATCCTGGCGGGAGCCAGATGGGGTCAGATCACAAGGGAAAGTGAAAATAGTGAATTCCTCTTTTTCCCTCAAGGCAAGGTGAATTTGTGAAGATCCCTGCTGATCAGAACTCAGTGTGTCATCTCTCCTCATGCTTGGGATTTTTAATGTCTTTTGCTAGAGCTTTTTTTAGTGCTATTTCCTGTATCCTGATAATGTTACAAAATCAGTTAACCTACGAAAAAGACAATTTACAGTAAAATAAAACTCCTCCACTGTGTGAATTAAGGGATGGGGGAAACTCCCATTGCCACTCGTAGTACCTGAGGAGGTTGAAAAAATGGTCTTGGTGTGCAATGAACCACTTCTGAGACTACACAACAACAGCAAAGGCTCTACAAAGGCAGCTTAAGAGTATCAAAGGTGATTATTACAAAAAAAGGCTTTGCAGATCTACAACCAATCCCAACCCCACTGCTGTCTCTGTGGTAAGACTTGACTACAGCCTACAGACAGCATGATGAAAGCAGCCATCCGCAAGCATTCCAGTAATTTTAATTGTCTTCACAGCTGCAGAGATGAATCTGTAGAAACAGTAAAGGTAAAATTCTGATACGAGGAGGTTGAAGACAGAATGATAACTCTGCATTACTGGGGTTTTTTTCCCTTCAGGATCAAACTTTGCTCTTGCAAAATATCAGGCTGTTGCTTTAGCTTTGTGTTAACATCTCATAGTTGATAACACTTGAATTCCACCAAAATTGCCATCACTTCTCCCATTGTGCTCTTCCCTTGCCCCATCCTGCCTCAGTGCTCTCTCGTGCCCATCAGGGACTTCATGGTGGTGTAGGGGTGCCAGACCTGGGAGCAGGGAACATGTCTGCTGCCCTCTCTCACTGCATCAGACACAAATTTCCCCTCCAGTACCCACAATTGTGTGCAGACTCTGTGCATATTTAAAGCAAACAAAGGGAAAGAGATACAAGTGTAGATAGGCAGACCTGCTCGGAGCACTCCTGAAAGACTAGAAAGAAGTTCTCTCATTCCAATTAAAGCTGAAACTCACTTCCCATTGTGAGCCTAATTACATTTCAAACAGGTGCAGCTGTTCTGGCATTGTGAGAAGCTGGATGGACTCTGGCTTCAGCTACAGAAAGGTTGGACTTGAGAGTGAGATGTTTGCAGAGGAAACCTCCCTGAGCATCCATCCACCAGTATAAAGAAACTCTGCAGAAAATATTAAGAGTCAAAGACTCAAGGTCCATAGAAATTACTTTGGAGACAGTCATTCAATCAGCAAATTTATTGACAACAAAGGCTCGAAAAAGCTGAGGAGTTCCTTCAGGAGCTGGAAACTTCACATTTCCATTAGACCTGGTGCTATCAGGCATTGCCAAAAGCCACATCTGATTATCTGCTCTCTGACACTGCAGTAAGCAGTTATCTCCACTGAAGACAAAGGGGTTTGTGTAAGGGGTCTTGAACTCACCTGAATATTCTAGGAACGGTCCTTGTTCTTCCTTTGTCTGATTTCTCACTGCAAAGGACAGGAAATTGCAACAGAGCCACTGATTTCCTGTTATTGCGCCTTGCACAGGTTCTGAGGTGCTGGGTGAGACAGCTGCTGCGTGTTCCACAGAACCCCTTCACTGAGGGGTCCCGGGCGGGGCCAGACCCCTGCTAGCCAGCTGTTCCCCACCCAGGGCGGTGAAAGCCATCCACCACCCTGCG
>VZTA01014342.1:209838-388859 GCA_013398855.1 Mohoua ochrocephala | reverse complement strand
TATTCATAAGAGTCGATGGGAGAGGCTTCTTACAACAAACCTGGAGGGGGCTTTCTTGGACCCAACCTTGGTCCCTTGGTCTTTTGGCCCCACCGCTACCAACTCATTGCAACAATTTCCAAAGCATTGGGCACTGGAAATGAGGAAATTGAAGAAAAAGAATCTTACCATCTCCGAATGCAGCAGATAGCAAACTGCCACACCGCAAATGCACAGGAATTAGTCAAAGGGCTAGAAAATCAGGATTAACCATTATGGAGATGGAAGTCAAAGTCCTTCTTGGTATCATTGCATGAATGTGTGCTTGTGCATTCCAGAAATATATCTTGAGGTTCTGGATAGCAAATGGGAATAACTACTCCAAACGGAAGCATTCAAGATCACTGCATTCATTCTGAAGCTGAACCCAGCAAGGCAGTTCAAGGATGACTGCGCTGGTTTTAGCACCAAACTCTTCAGACAATACAAATGGCACAATTGAGCACAGACTGCTTAATAGCAATGGAGCTATGCAGATTCCCATCAGGATCAGATAAATCAGGGGTGTAGAACTGTCAGTGATTGTGATTTATAATAAAAAACTTAGTCAAAACAAATCTTTTTGGGCAAAAAAAAAAGATTTTCCTATAAGATCTTCCAGTGTGGTATGTTTCATTTAGGGAACAGAGTTGCTCAGGTTATGCCTTCAAGCAGCCCTTCCTCTGTCCACACAAATATTCATGTAGGGGTCCCACTTCATTTTGCCCCTGGTTCTGTCTGAAAAAAGTCTTCTGAAAAACTTAGCTATTTAAATATGTTTCTTCCATTACGGAGGACTTAGCAATGTGTTTTGCTCAGTGACTACAGCAATGAGCATTGTTAGATAGATATAGACAAATACTTTCTGTCTAATTCTACACCTGAAGTTAAATTGCAGTCAATATGAGACCTAGCCAGTTTTATAATTCTACCCATATGTTATAAGGATTTGCCACATATTTTAAAGTAAGTGCTACATATGTCATCAACTTTGTGGTAAATATGTCTATTTTTCCTCCTGGAATTACAGAAGGGAGAGGTTAGTGTCTGGTACATTCCATTATTTATTGTCTCAATTCAGTGCAATTCAATATATTCTGTTAATTTCCTTTTCCTTTTTTAAAAGAAATAATAATCTGTCACTGGGGTTGTAGCAGCTCCAATGTTAATGGAATTGTATGAGACAATGTCATTGAAATTGGATCGGTCCGAATGGAATCATTACTGTCCGTCCATTCAGGTCTTAATGGCTCCATCAATCGACGTGCGTAGGACAGAGCCCAAGGTGTTCTGAGGAAGCTCTGAGGTGCATCTGAGTGTGCTGAGCCTTTCTGCACCTTCAAAGCACAATAACATGAGTTAAAATGAGTTAAAATTTTGAGCCCCAAAATCTCCTAGGGACCCATCAACTACAGATCACACAGCAAAGGGCTCCTTCAGAGTGAGCCTGGCCCATCCCAACAGCGCAGTTTGTACTCAATGAAAGAGCTGATTGCAAGGCTAGAGGGACACCAGTGTATATTCAGGAATCATTCAACCACTATCTTCAGGGATTGTTCATCCACACAGATCTAGAATTCTATGCTTGAAGTCCCTTAGGATCTTTTTAAATAAAGCAATAATGAATGCACATAGCTACTTCTTTCTTTCCCCTGTTTAATATTTCACCATTTTTAATACTCCTACAAATTCCACAGGTGCCATGTTTCATTACACATTTGCAAGCTTGGATGTGTTGAAAAACATCCAATACAGGGAACTTCTGGCCTTGATTTCTGGCTGCTGTAAAAGGAGGAGCTGTTTTAGGGAAAAGAAAAAAGTGTACTCACGAGTCAGGACAGTGTTGATTATTCAGATGGATACATCAAGCTGCCTCAAATCCCAGCAACAGGAAACTGTAGGCACCATACCTGCCTACAGGATGTTGCTGCTGAGCGAGTAAAGAAATGCTGGAGAAACTTCTCTTGGTGCTTCTTTAATAGAGTTCAGCCCCCCAGGGCAGTGGCCTGGTGTCGTACAGCATGCGAGAATTAACACTGGCAATTTGGCTGTGTCCAGGAATTATAAACTGGTGAAGAAGTGTGAGAATCCCAAGCCCTGTATCTGTGCCATGCCTTTGCTGACTTATGAAGATTAGAGAACACTAGACAGTAATCAATAATACATAATAAATGCTATAAATAATATAATAACAAATAATTAACATGGGCACCCCCAGAAGTTTTAGATAGGAATTTCCTCAGCTGAGTGTGTCATTATCTTTCCCACAATTTTGGTGAAATAGTTTTCTTAGTAGTCACTCAGAAATCTCAAGTAACGTATAGCTGAAGCTAGTCTCCTATTTGTTCATTGGAGTGAATTCTCAATTTGAAGAAAATGAAATTTAAAAATTAAAATTTAAACTTAATGTGAATTTTAAACTCCAAGAGGATTTAAGCCCCAAGATGCACCCTCTTACTGTGGGATATCTTTCCCACTCTATTCCTTAGGAATACAAGAAATTTCAGCCTGTACTCATAACTCTCTTTTCTCACAGGAGTTGGGGTCTTCAGTGCCTAGTGTTTCACTTTTGGACAGACAAAAAAACCCAAAGTATAGGCAGGAGAGAGGCATTGGAGTGAAAATTCTGAAAGGAATCAAAACCTAAATGTTCCAATCATTGGAATTGTTTTCTTAATGTTTTCCTCAAACAGCCTCACTCGGCGGGATTTGCCGCAGTGGCAGGCTCCCATATTAATTGATGCATGTCTGCTTGTTCTCCATTTTCCATAGTCCCAGGACCAGAGAGAGCTGTGAGCAGACGTGAGCAAAGATGCCACAGTCAGGTATTGTTTAGACACTCTTAGCAACCAAGGACAGAAACTGCAGAGGATTTGCCTGTAAAAATAGAACATAATAAGTAAAAAAAAATGGAAGATACAAATGCAAATAAACTTCTTTTTCCAGCTGAGATGTGATGCGAGGCCATAGTCTGTGTTGGGCGTTTCATCCAGGTGCCGCACATACAGGTCAGCCTTGGGAGCCTGCCTATCTGAGGGGGCAGAAAGGTCAGGAATACTGCAAGGCATTAAAATACTTCTTGTTATTTTTATTTGTTTCACTACTCAGTATTCATGCTATATTAAAACTTGTGTGCTATTTCTTTGTTATCAGATAAAGAAGGGAATGAATTGGGCTTTACATCTAGCTGTAAATACCTGTGATCAAAAAGAATGCCACTCTAAAGTAGTGTTATCATGTGTATATCCTGTCAGTCACTATTATGATACATCAAAGATAATGCTTATGATCTTACACTGAAAACTTTAGAGAGCATATGTAAATCTCCTTGTTTGGCTGGCCCAAAACGTTGTGGCAGACAGACGTTAAATAATCTTTTCTCTCTAGATTATGCAGCTGCCACTGCTGTTTCCAATACTCCATTTCTTTTTCATTGCTTGATGGCATTCTTGTGAGTCTTTGGCTGACCAAAAAGAACAAGACAAATAACTGGAAAATTCAAAACATCTGCAGTCCTGCCCCTCGGTATGTGGTCTGACACCATGACAGCATCTTCAATCCTACACAGCTAATAAAGCCAACATTATTATTGGCAAAACTTCAGGGACAAAGTAAGACAATAATGGGGGTTTATTCTCATTTAACTCACAAATGTAAGAGAAAATTCACTTTCTCTGCTGTCTTATTGATGAAAGTGGAGCACAGCCTGGTGTGCATGTGTAAGAAAGAATGAGAGAAGATGTGAGACAGATAGACAAAAAAAAGCAAAAGGCTGTTTTGGAAACCAGGTTTGGGGTTTTTTTAATGTAAAATAAAAGTTTGAAATCAAATGTTTCAGGATGGAAAACAGAACTACCAAGTGCCTGTGTCCCCATTTGCCTATAAAAAGCAGCTCATTTTTCCAGTGACCTCCTTCCCCTAGGAGCAGTCACAGCCTCCAGTTTAAGGACTGGGTGCGCTGTGTGAGTTTAACTCATGTTTTTGGTCTTAGGCAACAAGTGAGAACTGGAATAATTAAGCTTTCGGCTGAAATTTCTCAGTTCACTCACTGAGTTCCATGGTGTGTTTTTGAATCTATAAATTTTATCCCCAAAATTGTGCTGACTGTTAAGCCTACAAAATGGGAAAGGAGTCCCCTAGTTGCTTCTAAGCCAAATATTCTCATTTCTCCTTTTCCATTACTTCCCAAATGAGACATAATTAAGCAGTTTTGCTTCTCGTGGTATTAAAACTAAAGACAAAGCTATTTCAGCTATTTCTAGGCCTTTTTTAGAGAGGCTAGCAAAACCAATCAGCGGTAGCAATTGAGAGAGAGAGAACAGATGGTATGTGATTCCAGGTTCTGCCACATTCCTATAAATGCATTAATTTACTGCTGAAACAAAGTAAGTTTTTTTATGTCATTCATAAAAGGAGAAGATGACTTGAAAGATTTGATCAGTGATGATAATGTGTTTTCTTTGGTAAATGCCACTTTCCTCAAGCTTCACATTGTTACATTCACCAGATCTGCAATATAGTTAACTACAAATTCTTTTCTATGGTAATCAAGCCGCTACCTTAGTAACACTGTATATAAAGTCAAAATATTAATCAGTAAGCCTTTCTTTATTTCAATATGTTCTCCTTCAGAAGTAATCCAACTGGAGCCTTTTTACCGCATTGTAATTTATGAGCCAGCTGGAGCACAATACATTTTTAATAAAAATTAGGTACAAGCAGATACAGGGGATTAATAGTTGTATTATAATTTTATAGTTTTCAATATACACAGCCATGGAAAAGACAATCAAATATGGGGTCCATCTCGAGGATATAAAATGCAGTATTTATTTTTAATGGAAAGAGAATTTCATGAATTACTGAGCCATGAAGAGCTGATGGATGCATTCACTGGGCAACACAAAGGACAGCTAGAAAGAAAAGGCATTCAAAACAACACAGCGCTAATGTTTATACAGGATGTAACACGCTGATTATGCTCCAGAGTCTCAACTCTACCTGTTTGCATGGACTATGTACATTTTCAAAAATTACCTCTTTTTCTCAACAGCCTATAGAAGCTGGGACTTTTTTTCCATGTGTTTCTGACTCACATTAATTAACAATTTATTACACAGGGGAAAATAGGAGTAAAAGCAGGGTTCGTAAATTGATTAAACCATTAGAAGAATTATATCTTTCTCAGGTCTACTTTAAACTGTATTGATAGAACTGAGTAGTGGAAGTGAAGCAGCTATAAATTTTTGCGGTCCTTGCATACTTTTAAAATATGCTCTCCGAGAGTTAATATATTATTGTACATCTTCTTCCACAAACAGCTGGGCAACAAGTTAGACTGTTCCTGCAGTCCAAGCATCTCCATCTGATGAGCATTTTCTTTTGCTTCTAAAAATCCTAGAAGATTTTTCTCCGATATTCTTGCAAGCACCTTTAGACCCTTCTAGACTTATGAGTGGGTATCTCCTTGATCCAAAAACCTTCCAGCTGAATGATGAACTTGCTGAGGAATTATTGTTCAGCATTTAATTTGAAAAAATGATCTGGCAATTGAATCAAAGCACATCAAAGACAATTCCCAGAAAGAAAAACAAATCTTCTCGTAAAGGGCAGCTCTTTTCCTCAGAGATGCTAATTATACTCCAGCAAACCCCGAAATGTGGTGTGTGCTGTTCTTCTCCAGTGTTCAGGGGTGTGATGTGAAATTTCTTTGAAGGAGACCCCAAAGATATGAATTTTTTTTAATATACTTTTTTTTTTTTGTAAATTGAAATGAATGGGTAACAAAGGGCAGGAAATCTTCAAATACAGCATGCCAACAGTGAAATCTTTGAAGGGGTACATACTGGCAATGTAAAATCTCCACTGGGACTGTGCCTTCATCAACTCGAAAGGGAGACTATCTGTCTGAAAGCTTTGAAGAAACCCCCCTCCTTCTGAAGAGATGGGAAATCTTTGAAGTTATTAAGCATGCATTAATCATTTTAGATAGGTAAACTCTGGAATAAAATTCATTCCAACCTGTAGTATTCTTTCTTGGTGCTTTGTTAAGTAAATCCTGCAGCACATTTCACTGAGGAGGAGAGGGTAATAGCAGCCCAGAGTGAGATTTTTTGCAGTCTTGGAGCTGGAGCTTACTGCACCACGGTAAGTAAATTTTGACAGCGGGCTGAAAGCGTCATCTAGGTTAGAAGACATGTAGCATGCATGATCTGTCCAGATCCCTCTGCAGAGCCTTCCTACCCTCCAGCAGGTCGACACTCCTGCCCAGATTTGTGCAGTCCGTGAATTTGCTGACGGTAGACTCAATCCCCTCAAACAGATCATCAATAAAGACATTAAACAGGACTGGGACACTCTGATCCCTGGGAGACATCACTAGTGATCGTGCACAAACTGGATGCAGCACCTTTGACCACCACGCTCTGGGCCCAGCCGTGCAGCCAGTTCTGAACCCAGCCGAGAGTGCACCTGTCCAAGCCATGGGCTGCAGCTTCTCCAGGAGAATGCTGTGGGACACGGTGTCAAAGGCTTTGCTAAAGTCCGGATGGACACATCCACAGCCTTCCCCTCATCCACCTGGTGGGTCACCTGGTCATAAAAGATCTGGTTGGTCAGGCAACACCCGCCCTTCCTTAGCCCATGCTGGCTGGCCCTGATCCCACGGTTGTCCTTTAGGTGCCATGCAATCACACTCAAGATAATCTGCTCTGTGACCTTGCCAGGCACTGAGGTCAGGCTGGCAGGCTGCAGTTCCCTGGATCCTCCTCCATCATCAACACTCTGTGACTTGCTAGTGGAAGAATATCAGCAGCAGCTCTAAGAGAGAAGAGGCACATGCCACATTATGCAGCCTCTGATTATCCCCCTATATTCAGTGTGAAGGCCCTTATTATTAGCAGTCAAACTGTTGGTTTCCCAGAGCATCCAACTTAGAGAGACAAGAGACAGGGAGTTAGAGGAAAGATAAATTACAGGGGCTGGATGGGAAAGCCTTGTGTCTTCCTCACAGCCAATCTATAAAATGCATGTTCTTCACAAGCTGAATTTGGATGGTGTACTTTTGGGACCACTGCAGTTTTGTAGTAGAGTCAGAAGTTACACACTGAGACTTGTGGTCAAATGAATTTGGATACCTGCATCGATTGCAAATTCACTCTGGGTGCCACCACTTCCAGGACATACCATGCGAATACTCCTCTCTGGACTGCATTCTCCAGTTATGAGAGCAAACTCCTGCTGTCTTCTTCCTCTCCCTCTCCATTACTGGTGTTGGCCACTTCAGAGCAGGACCCAGCACATCCAGTTTAGTCTGTATTTCAACTCCTACTGGCATTGAAGTGCTGGACTGATACACAAACCACAGCACTGAGTAGAACACTTAGATGTGACAGTTCCCAATGTGCCTCCCTGACCTACCCCCAACCAGCCTAAAGAGAAAAAAACCATCTTTGGTAGGGAGTTAAGCCAATGCTCCAGGTCCTGAGTTAATAACAGCTAATGCAGCCCCACGGCAGCAGAGCTGTGCCGTCTGGGATTTGCTGTCCCAGCACTGTCACGTGTAAACAAGACTCTGACAACTTCGGTAACTTCCAGAAATAACTTCAGTGAAACCTGTAAAATAGGGTTTTTTTAGATTTGCCTGGTAAATAAACCTCCTGTGTGATCAATGATCTGCATGTGCCCTTAACACTTGACATTTTTTGATCTTACATTAAAGTGTAGCTGTGCTCCCACATCAATTTGTATTTTGGCCCACCTGAAAAGCGTGATTTGCAAAGGATCATAAGCACATTTTCTTTCCTCATAGATTTTTAGCATCCAGGCAGAAAATGTACTCAGATAGTCTTTTGGATGTAATGAAAAGCTCACAGCATATTGTATTTTGTACCTGACACCATGAATATTTTCATATTTGTCTTGTATGTCACTTGTTTTACTAACTAATAGATCATTGTTATTATAGGCATTCCTCCACTATTGAGTTATCTGGGGACAGGCATGGTTAATATCAATGAGCTCCTTGTGGAACATGAAAATATCCTGGGAGAGAAAGCAATGCTACACCTGGTAGGAATATAGTTTTGCTTTTAAAAAATGAGACCTATATCTCAGGCAGACAGAGAGCTTTGGGCAATGCTGAATCCACACTTATGTGCCTGTTTAAAAATCCTCTCTCATGCTATGTCGCTTTTTCTTCTCAGAGAGAATGGACACAGCCCAACATTCAAAATTATTCATTTTGTAATGCAAACACACTCCTGCTGCTAAGCTGCGGATTTCAAACCAGTTAACAAATTACAAAAATCCCTTTTCAGAAGACAGATTATTTGGAATTATCAGCTCTGATGTGCTGTTTAATTATGCATGCTTTTGTGCTAAGCATCTTTAAATATTAACGAGATATGTTTTTGCACTTATGACCTGAAGTAGATCTATAGTAAACTCACATATCTGTTGGCAGTAAGTCATCACGGGGCTGCTGTACAGCAACAGCTCTTTTTGGACTCGGAGCTTGTCTGTGGTTTTTTGCTTTTGTATCACTGCCAGCGGTATGGAAAAGGAATCAGGAAAATCACAGCCCTGACAGAGAGCCCTTCTCAGATGAATGGGGCTGAGATAATTCTCACAATCACTTTCTGTCTCACTCTCAACATGAGAAAGGAGCATCTGAAAGCTGCTAAGAGCTGAGCCCCGTGATGGGTGCAGCAGAGGCTGCACGGCAGAGAGGGGCAGCTGGCTGGGAAAGGAGCGGTGCTGGGCTGCCCTTGAGTGCCCATTCCCAAGGCAGATATCGAGGTCTTATCCTGGGGTAAGGTTCAGACAAACCTGTAAAAGAGATCAGAATTACAGGAGAGAAGATACTGAGAATATCACATTACTCAAGATCTGCTTGACTCCAGAGAGTGGGACAGCAGTAGGATCCTGGCCAGGATAAGCTGCACTTGATAGCCTGATGTTCTCAAATAAAATTCAGATTTCCACTGCCTCAGTGAGTATCTGAATAGATGCCTGACTCATCCAGACCAGATGTATTTTAACAGCTTATCGATACATTATTGATCTCCTGATCACTTCCAGTGTAGTCAGATCATCTTCTATAATCATCAGGCCCAAAAGTTTCACCTGATTGCCCACAAAATAGAGTTTAGAATTCTAGTGTACGTGGACTGATTTTGGCAAAAGCAAGGAGAGGAATACTCGAGCCCAAGCTTCTAGACGTAACACGGATATTGATGGGCTTGAAAGCCTTTCCAGTATAATTCCTGGACTGTGGGAATATGTTTCTGCTCTTGCTCTCATCAGACGCAGCAGAAACCTGAACGACAAGAGTGGCTAGTGGCTAGTTCACTGGGGCCTGGGAGCTGGTCCAGCGTCACCTCTCTTTGGTCACAAGGCCTGTTACCTGCTGCCTGGTCACCCTGAGCCTACATGCACTCAGTGGCTGTGCACCAGATCCTGTACATGGCCATAGAGATGAAGGCAAAAAACAGTTTTAACATATTTCTTTGGGCAGCTCCTCACTGGAGAGAGAAGAGAGGGGAGGGGATCTGCTGGGCACAAAATCCTTGCACCTGCTCTCCCTGTAAAGGCCGTCTCTGCAGCTCACCTCCCCATGTCAATGTCACCGCTCTGTGCCATGGTTTTATTCAGAGCTGCCCGATCGCAAGATAAGATAAGCCATCCTTTCTTTGACAAAACCTGACAGCAACACATGCCTCACATGTTAAAACACAGCCCACTTTGCTGGCAGCAGATAGCATCTTCACCGCTCACAAATCGCTCACGCTGGTTAGAAGGTGCCTTGTACTCAGGAATGTTCTTGCCTGATATATTAAGCCAATACACAAGCTCATTACCTCCGCTTCTTCCACGGAGCTTACCTATATCGAAAAGCTGTCACACAGCAAAGCATTAAACAAATACAGGGGCTGCCTGGTTATTGCTGTCTGTGGCACAGAGGTGCTTGCAGAGCAAGGCAAGGCAGGGGACTGGCTGTGCCAGAGCTGGATGGGCTTGGATGCAGAGTGGCAGTCGAGGTAGCACGGGCTTATTTTAAAAGGTGTCCTGGTTTTGGCTGGGATAGGGTCAGTTTTCTTCTTAGCAGCTGTGCTATAGATTTAGTATGAGAACGATGTTGATAAGACACTGATGTTTTATTTGTTGCTAAGTAGTGACTGTCTTAAGTCAAGGAATTTTCAGTGTTTCATGCCCTGTCAGTGAGGAGCTGCACAAAAAGCTGGGAGAGAGCACAGCTGGGACAGCTGACCTGAAGCAGCCAAAGGGGTATTCCATACCATAGAACATCATGTCCAGTGTGGAAACTGGGGGGAGTTAGCTGGAAGGGGGGAGAAAATGCTGCTCAGGGATGAGCTGGGCTTTGGCCAGGGGAGGATGAGCATCACAATTGTATTGTTCATCACCTGTTGCTTTTGGGTTTTATTACTCTCACCTTTTCATTACCATGCTGCTGCTGCTGGTGATGATTGTATTTTACTTTATTTCAATCAAATCTTTCTTATACATCTCAGCCCACATTTTACCTTTTTTTGATTGTTCTCTCTATCCCACCAGAGGGGAGGGGAGTGAACATGCAGTTGCAAGATACTTCGTTTCCAGCTGGGTTGAATCACGACAAAAAGGGCAAGACAGAGCAGAGATAGGGCAGGAAATATTCTGTCAGGGCTCACAGGTCTCAAGCATGTCATATGGCACTGAGGCAGGGAGATCAATGATTTACTTAAGGTCCTGCAGGCAGTCTGTGGCAAAATGAGGAGAAAAACCTGGATATCTCAAGCCTTCAAAGTGATTATCTCTCCCTGAAACACAACTTCTTCCATGTTAGACTGACCCCTCACCTTGGGATGCTCTCTGAGAAAGGAGCCTCCGGCACTCCTTCCACCACTGAAAGGATTCACTGGGAAATAAAAAAATGATGCGATGATCTGTTACATGGGTGTCTGATGATGAACAGCTTTTGTTTGTTTTCTGCTGCAACAGAAGAATGACTAACCACCAACACAGTGAGCAGGGAGCTGACCCAATAATGCAGCCCATTCCCTGTCAATTCCCACAGGAAAGGGCACAAATGGGTGCATGAACTGGCCTGGCAGCACCGGCTTGCTCCCAGCCGTCCCCTTCCAGAGGTTTGTATGTACACATGGTTGTGTGGCATGTGGCCAGCGTGCAGGACACACACAGACTGACCAGGCTGGGTCAGAGAGGGACTTAGACCTCCTGGATGAGAGGAGGAAAAATGGACAGAAAAACACAGAGAGCCCCAGAGAAGAAAACAAGAATCTGCAATTCAAATCCATTCATCCCTGAGGGACTGGTGAAACAACTGCTTGCAATTGCATTAGTGCATTTTAATATGTTAACGGGCCCCCAGCTGCTGGTACCTGCCCCGGCAGCTGCAGCGTGGTCAGGGCCATTTCCTTCTGCAGCGCAAGGTCAGACAGGTTTCCTCAAGAGGGTTAAAGTAAACAAACTTTAAATCACACAGCAACAGACCGGGAGAATACTCAAGGCCAGCTATGATTATCTCAGCTCTAGGGTGGGACCTGGCTTGCTGCATCAGGAGGGATTTTTCCTATGGATGCGATGAAATGCGCAGCACCGCTGCCAGTGCTGCCTTCTCGTCAAAAATTTGCTTGCATAATTTACGCCAGGTGTCATTGTAGGTAGAAAATATTGGGATGTTAAGGAAGTCATAACATTGGCAGATGATATTTTATGTAGTAATATGCGTGCTGAAGACAATAGGAGTATCTCCTATAAGTGAGTACCACTCAACATGAATAATGGCTCCAAGGTCAGGCCCCTAATGAACAGTTGTCTGGCTGTGAATATATACACTTTTTCACTCTGTTGTAGGCAATGCTCTCAGCTACCTAATTAGGTTGATCCGTGAAAATGATTATTCATTATCTGAAGTCTGAGAGTACAGAATTATGTATCCGAGCAGTGTGCCTTAAAGAAAAAGCATGTGAAATTCTAATGTCAGATAAGGTGACTGCATGATGAATGAAAAGAATGCCCTACTACTCTCAGGACTTTCCTTGGGAAAATTCATCAAAATGTCAGAGGGAAAAATCCAAACTTTTCAGTTCATGTCAAAATCAAAGATTCAAATGTTATTTTTAGGAATAATGTTGCATTTTGGCTTACAATGCAATTTCTGAATTAAAAGAAATACAAAACAAGAGTAAAATATTTTTATTTTTTGGAAAAGTGAGCTTTCAGTTGTGTTCAAACCAGTTATCTGGAATTCCTGAAACACGGCAATTTCTACTTTTATGGGGTCTCCAAAATTACACAAGATTAATTCCATCACTCTGAGCTTCTGCAAAAGAAAGAGCTGTAGACTGTTGCCACAGCCTTCCTGCTACCTGGCCACCCAGGAAGTCCCAGTGGCACTCTTCCTTCTCCTAAAGGTGATTGCCAGGCCCTGGAAGACTATTCTACTGACAAGTGGGATATGGGAGCCCTGGGAGGAGTGACTTGGCACAAGGAGCCAGGGCTGCCAGGAAGACATGAGTGCTTCAAAAGCCTGAGGCCATCAGCCATTTAGCACCAGAGGCCAAAAGGTAAATAAAAACCTGTGACATAATGCAATGACGAAGGCTAAAGGAAGGGAGAATGAGCAATAGGCAGAGGGGGGGGTGGTAGTCTTGATGTGAACTGCGCCCTTACCCAAAAGAAGGCATTAACCACCTCATATTCTTTCGTTTCCCATCACTGAGACTGATATTGGCTCAGTTCATTCTCCTAGCCAGAACAGCTCCTCTGACAGTCTGCCCCAGGGAAAGGAAAGAGAAAGGAGAGTAAACAGAAGTGGTAAATATTTCAACTAGCTACTGGAACGAGAAAAGAGAAAAGAAAAGAAAAAAAAAAAAGACAGAAAACAGGTTGTCCTACCTTGGAAAAGCAGGCAGATCTGTGGAAATTAAAACAGATTCTCATCATATGGGAGCAGCATCTTTTTGTCTGAGTCTCTAATTCCCATCTAATGCTGGGATGCAGCTCCTGAAGCCTGGATATGAATCTGAACCGAATCTCTAGATACCAATTTGGAAAGAAACCTCAGTGATTTAGCCTCACCCTGCTCACTTCAGGTCAACATGCCTGCGAAAAGAAGCTCCCTGAAACTCTCTGGATATTTTTCTTTTGTAGTGCCAAAGCTCTGCTCACCTCCAGCTCCTACACCACTTGTTTTCCTTGCAGGTGCCTGTCTGTGGACCACTTGGCCTTCACCTGCACCTGCTCCATCCTCACCCAGGGAAGCCAATGATCCAGGGCACGCACCACTGCGACAGGCATGCGCAGGAATCGTTAATGATGAAATGCAAAAGGCGTTTCCCCATTATACCCTTTCTCCCGCGCCAAGTTTTCCCTTGTTAATTAGGAGGAAAATTTCACAACTTCACCACCATATAATTAAATCTTGCAATTAACATGTGCACTTAAGCCATCATTTTGAAAATGAGACTTATGCAGGGAAATCTACTTAAGGGAAAGCACCAGGATGGAGGGTGAAGCTGTGACACTGTGCTAATGATCCAGAACACCAGTGGTTAAATGATAGGTCTCACTGACAGCACTCTGCCCATCTGACACGTGCAGGAAAGGGCACAAGTTTATAGATGCTAATCCAACACGGTACCAATAAAAGGGGAGCGGGAGGGAGGGTGACAAAAGCAGAGGTAAATACATTAAGTCTCAATTAGAGTACTGACACGAGAGAGAGATGAGGTTAATATATTTTAGGAGAAAGCCTTTCTGTGAGCGAGGGGTTGATCTCTGCAGGATGATGTGACAGAGGTGATGACAAGGGAGAAGGGAAGCACTTTTCATTTCATTAGACCCTGCCTGGAAGTGGCGGTGCAGTCTCAGGGCTTTATGGCCTGCCTTGGCACATCTCGTTGGTTTCCATCACCCTCTAGACACAGGCATCGGATGGATTGGGAAGAGCTGAGCTCAACCACAGCCGTGCTCTCTGCTTCTGTGATGCCTTGATAGCTTGGGATGTCCAATGCACAGGTTTGCGCCCCAACTTCCACGTGGCTCAGACTCAGCACCTGGGGGAACACAGAGCGTGATTTTGCTGCCCCACAACCATCCAAGCTCTGTATCTTCAGAGCAATTTTGCAGCATGGCTGTTTGTGCACATATTAGGCAGCACATGGCAAAATTCAGAAACCAGCACACAAATATCTTAGGAGAGGCTGCAAGTTTTTGCTGGGCAGTTACACAGCAGCAGGCAAGCAGCCTTGGGTCTCGTTTGGTGATTTGACATACATAACAATGCAATTAAAACAAGCTTCAAAAAAGGTAATTATTGCAGGCTAGCGGTATGCCATGCTGTATGCCAGAGGAGAATAAAACCCAGCAGCTGACCACCCACCTACCTTAGCTCTTTCTATGCACAGTGAGGAAAAAGGGAATTGCATCTTTAACAGCAATCTATGTTAACATTTTAATTGCACTGACTGAATCTTATTCAGCAGCTACAGATTCCCTCATTCCAAAATAATCCTTATTCAATTAGCAAAGTACAGACAGTATCATGAAATAGTCACAGAAATCCATCACAGAAACAAAGCCTGATTTCCTTTTATACCTCCTGACACACACGCGCACACCACCACACTTATTAAGATGACATCCAGCATTCAGGCATAAAATCTTAAATTACAGAGTGATTGGGGCTTTTCAACTGATCCATAAAAGTATGCACTTAGCAAAATCTAGGGACAGGTAGAAGAGATGGATAACACCCAGCGCACCGCCGTTTCAAGGCAGGCACTGAGGCATGCAAAAATAAACATTTGCCGAGGTGAATGCAGTGTGCTATTTGTACAATGCAACATGGCAACGACCTCTAGTAATAACAATATCTGCAGATTTAAGCCCAGAGGACTATATTGCATATCAATAGCAATAAAACCAGCAGAAATAGAAATGTATTATTTATAGACCTATTTATAAAGCCTAAATACTTCTCCAGTGGACCTACTTCTGTGGAATGAACTGTCTTCCTCCCCCTCCCTCCTTTAGTGGTTTGTATGTAAAGGTAGCAAAGAACTGTACCATTAGGAAAGATCTTTGTAAAAGATAAAAAATTGGAATTAGGAAGAGATGCAAATCCCTCCTGCATAATTTTCCCAGTGATATGACCTGCATTTCCATCAAGCAGCCCCACCTTACACCTTTGGAAATGGGATTGCAGGCAAACCCCAGGTCCATAGCATACTCTCACTAGGAAGGTGGATTCTGCCTAACAAAGTTGAACAGGATCTTTGCCACTAATTTTGACAGCAGTTAACTAGATTATGACTGTCCTTTCCTTTCCTTTCCTTTCCTTTCCTTTCCTTTCCTTTCCTTTCCTTTCCTTTCCTTTCCTTTCCTTTCTTCTCCCCAGTGCAAAGGTTTTTTGATTCAATGAACACACTGAAATGCCAGCAAAGGGAAGGAAGGTATTTTCACTATCTCCTGTCACTCAGATCTCTCCTTAAAACAGTCATGTTGTTTCAAATCTCACATTGCTTTTATCTCACTATTGCTTATAAGACCATTACAAATAATAAATCCTTCCTGGGATGCCCCATTTCATGGACCAAAGCAATTCTGTGTTCATAGGAACAATTTTCCTTCCTTATATATATCCCCTAGAGCAAAACTGCGGGTGCTGGAGTTACTTTGCCAATGGAAAAAAAATTACCAGAGACTTAAAAGATTAGGCTGGGGAAGGTAATGGATTATACTGATGGACTCAATCACTTACATTTACTTGAAGAGCCTAAGTGTCTTCAGATCCGACCATAAGCTGCTGAGTAACACACCGAGTAATTTAGACAGTGGACAAAGGCCTCGAAACAGAACAGCAGAGTGCTGTTATTCAGCCCTAACATGTCCTCCTGCTTGTTGCCTTTCTTACAGCCCCCAACACAGAGCCCCACCATGATGTGCCCCCCTCCCAGGGCAGCAGCAGCCCCCCACAGCCAGCCCATGCCAGTGGGAGGTGATGCCACAGCGATCAGACACCGCCTTTGTCTGTTCTTGTTGCTACTTGTCCTTCCAGTGAGAAATCCATGCATTCAGATTATTGCAAATTACTCAGAAATCTCTCTTCACCTCCTCACAGCTGCTGTGCAACTTGCACAGTCGTCCAGGTCTTTGCTGGATTTGACCCACAGACTTCAAGCAAAGTTTTGTCTGCTCTTACCAGATTTTCTTTTAATGTGCTGTTTTTTGAAGTATTAGACTGAGCTACCAAATCCTTTCTTCATTTTTTCATCTCCTCTGCTCTGGCTGCTTTCAAACGAATTAACTGTAACTCTGGCCCTTATGCTGGTGAGTTAATTTATGCCTAAATGAGTACAGATGAATTCAATCTTGCTGTAACTTACTCTGGTACAAATCTGAAAGTTTTACTTTAGAATTATAATAATATCATTCAGAATTGTTTGGGTTATAACCGTGTGGAAAAAAAAAAAGGTAGGCTAGCAGCAGCAGAATTAGATTAGTACTTCCAAAATATCTGGAATTTCATCTCCTTTGTCTTGACAAGTGAAGTCTGGTCATCCTGCCACTGCAATTTCTTTTGAAATTCTGGAAGCTGAGTCCCAAAGCATGAGCAAAACTTGTGAGCAGAGGGACCGAAAGCTGAATTACCTAGTTTATAGCATCTGCATGAAATACGGTTTAATTCCACGTGTTTTGTACAAAGGGGACCAAAAGGGTTCTATATATATTTTTCAAGACACACAGATTGCAGGCCAAAGAACTTCACCAGATGTTTTCAATATATCTTTCCTGATGGAGATGTATCTTTTTACATACGAATCTTATCCAGCTCTCCCACATATTTGAAGCTAGCCCAGTTTTCTCCTAATGGGATAAAAGATCACATTTCCAATGTCTTTCATAAATTTTACACTTAATTAAGTTCCCATTAATGGGGTTGAGAAGGGCATCTTTATTTCCATCACGCACTTTTTTGCTTTTGTGGGGTTTTTGTTTGTTACTTGGACTTCTCTGGCTTTCCGGATTTTTAGAGGATTTGGTTTGTTTTTCCTTCTTTCCTGTTTTGTGATTCACTTGTCAGGCAGAAGTGTCACTGCAAAAAACTGTGTGCCATTACCCAGTACCATTTGGTTTTCTGGTCTATTCAAATTTGTTAGCTTTTTTTTAATCGGGAGAGTGACAGAAATGACAAAAATTCTTTCTCACCAGCTGAGAATGGGTGATGCTTCGGAGCCAGCCATGTGGCTGACAACAGTGCCACCCTGTGTCCCTGCAGGCTGGGGGACCGGCTGAAAACTCATTTATTAAACCCTTCCCAGCCACACCAGCTTCCTCCTCCTCTCCCACATCCACTAGCAGACTCCTTTCCTGATGCTTCCTGGCAATTATTTACTTTCCGAGCCTCCTCTTTAACTTTCTGACGGGGAATGAATTTATGGCCACCTGGCAGAGCGCAGCCTTCAGAGCAGCACAAATAACCATTTGAATAAGGCACCTTTCCTGAAACAGTTTGGGTCCGTAGTTTGGGTAGAAATGGTTTGATGAAGCTGCAAATCAATATTACTCTCTAAATTTTTAATGTTCACACCATGTGAAATGCTGTAAATAAAATAAGCTAACCACAATAGACTATTCTTTGTAGTTCATTTAAAAAAATGTCTGTTCAGCAGTATGGCTAACTACTCGCTGTAGATATGGCTTTAAAACTGTCTAGGCTAATACATCAAGGCCAGAATTTGAATAACCTCTAGTGGCAGGCAATTTTTCAGAACTCCCAAATACTACAATAAGTAAAACTAGAATTTTTTTTCAGGTTATGTGCTAATACGGACAGGTCAGAAAATAAGTAAAATGAGAACAAGATTCCTGCACTGGCATGTTTATTAATCCAGCAAAGGGTTGTTAATTATTAGAGGTGAGCTCAGAGTGGAGAGCTCAGATGTTGATTTCAGCCCTGGCTACGAACAGATGTCCTGGGAGCTTGGAGCTGGGGGATTTCTCATGAAGCGACCCCATTGTAAGAATGTGTAAGTACCACTTTTGTTACCTTGGATCCAGGCTTTAAAGGTTTTCTTTTTCGGTCCTAACCCATTATCCATTTTCAGAGATATATCTTACAAGAGGGACGAGGGGTAATGGCTGTAAACTGAAAGAGAGGAAGTTTCAGTTGGATGTAAGGGAGAAATTCTTTCCTGTGAGAGTGGTGAGGCCCTGGCACAGGTTGCCCAGAGAAGCTGTGGATGCCCCATCCCTGGGAGTGTTCAAGGCCAGGCCAGATGGGGCTTTGAGCAATCTGGTTTGGTGAAAGGTGTCCCTGTCCACGGCTGAGGATTTGTAACTGGATGATCTTTAAGGTCCCTTCCAACCCAAACCATCTATGATTCTGCAATTCTATGAACCAGTGCACAAAAGAGGAAAATAATAACCTAAGCATATGTGACAGCAAGACCTGTTTGAAAAAGAAAAACAAAACAAAACCACAAAACAGCGCCAAAAAAAAGCATAAAAAGCAAACATAAACAGCAACTGCAGGACAAAACCCCACGTTTTGTAACTTTGATTCTTATCTGTGCCTTGCCCAGAGTACCTCGGTGGGAGATGTGTCACTATGGAGACAGATTGATGACTTTTCCACTGGTGGTATGTCACTGACTGATTTGATGGTCTCGTCATAGATGCTGCCATGTGGGGGATATTGGTGCAGTATTCAATCTCACCCTGCTGGCAGAGTGAGCGGCGCTTGGAAGAAATATGCAAAAGCCTGGGACAGAAGAACGTGTATAGAAGGTTGTGTGCTGCTCTGTATGAGCACCCTCTTCTAATTCAGAATATGCCCCATGTCCTACTCTCTTGACTTTTCACAAGGGGAGGGGAAAGAGAGTGACAAAGCAAAGCACAAAGGTTTTCTTTGGCCAGAAGTCACTCTGGAGGGAAAACAAAGATTGGCTCATGATACTGACAAGCTGACCAGCCAAGTCCAAACCACAGTTTCTTTACTTGTATCCTAGCTCCATTGTGAAGTTGCTGAATAATTCCCAGCTCTCGTTCTCACTCTTCTGTTGAAAAAAATCACTTCTGTGTCCCAGGTTGGCCTCCAGGTTGAAGTGAGTCCCATTCCCACAGGATAACGGGACAGCTGAGGCAGCTGTGAGGTGAGACCAGGTTGCTCAGGGTTTTATCTAGTCATGCACTGAAAATCTCCAAGGACAGCACAGACTTCTCAGGTAACCTGTTGCTGTATTTCACTCTCCCCAATGGCTGAATCCCCATGTCCAGGCTGAATTTAGTCTGTTTCAACTTATGCCTGTTGCATAAGTTAGCATGGCCTCTGCACAGTCACAATATTGGGACCAAATTTCTGCTTTTGTGCCATTTCATAATTTTCCTGACCATTTTTCCTAATATCCCAGTGTTTTAGATGTTAAATCCTCTGGTAAAATCTTCTTTTCTCAATTAGAATTACCTGCAGATACAATTTGTCAACTCTTTAGATGTTTTAATACACAGTTAATAAAGGTGCTGAAGATATTCAATACTCCTCTGTATTCTCACATTCCACTGCCAAGTAGGAAATTTGCCAGTTGTTACACGTGGCATCAATTGAGATTCCCAAACCCTGAGAAGATGCTGTCTGTGTGTAAGACAGGTAGAAAAGGCAGTCCTGTAACTGGAGTGTGAGCAGGAGACAAGGTTCAATCCTGAGCTCCATCACTGAGCAGCCAGATGTCCTTACACAAATCACCCTGCTCTCACTTTCCCATATGTAAAAAGAGGATTTTAATGCTGGATTTTGCCTCAGGGATGCAATTCATAGCTTATGATGCATTCCCCCAATAACATCAGGGGCTCTATACCTATGAGCACTGCAAAAAATGTTTTCCTAACATGTTATCCATTAAAGCTCCATAAATTGCATGTTTCAGGAGAAAGAGTAGGCTGAAAGCCTGTCCATCTGATCCTATTGTGTCTTTTAAGCTGTCCAATACCTGGTCAGCCTGGGTCAATAGACCATCAGGAGAGAGATGACCTTGACAACGAAACTTTCTCCCAGGAAGAAAACAGATCCCCCAGTCTGCAGAGTCAGAGGATTAAATACTTCTTCTTTCTCAGCTCAAGACCAAACCAAAACCTGAAAGATCTTATTAAACTCACTTTCAAAAAATGAAGGGAGAGTATTTCAGTATGCTTCACTCATATCTAAGCATTTTATTTTTACTAAAAATTTTTACAATATTTTGAGAGATAAAACAGGACATTCTGCTGAATAGGAATAGCTGCTTCTTCTCTCCAAAGTATGAAATTAGTCAAAATCAATTTTTTGAATCTTCGATAAATTAGATCATCAGCTAATCCTCAACTTTTTTACTTTCCCACCCTTTGCACAAATGCTTGGCAAAAGCTGATACTCCCTGAAGACCATACAAAACCAGTTGTTCAACAACTGGCAGTTGATAACTTGAGACTTCCATGTCCTGGCACCAGCTTAGTGACTAAAAACGAAAAGTACAAGGATAAACCCTCTGTTGTCCCTTATTCCTCCAGCACAGTCATGCACTGTTGGGATTATGACGGCTCTCAGCCAGACACAGATCCATGTAGGGTCTGGGAAAGGGATCAGTGTTGGTAGATATTCACGGTGAGTTCATCCCAAGCTTGAGGAAAAGAGAAACTTGTTTGAAGCTTTGGCAAGTGGTCAAGGAAGGCCCATGTCTGAGGATCATCTGGGAGTCAGGTATCAGGGAAAAAGGACACCAGCATATGAACAGTTTGTGAAAGACCTCAAAAGTGAAATGGCAGAGATGGACAGGGTAAAACAGCATAATAAAAAGATCAACTTGGCACTGGCATTGAAATGAACTGTAATGTGGCAACACAGTTAAGGTAGGAGAAAAGTAATTCTTCAGGGGGAAAATGCTGAAGGGACCATGTGAGGTGTGTGGATGAAGAGGAAATACTATATTAAAGGTGGTCTGGGGAGATCTGCAGTACAGTAGCCAGGTGTGAAGAGCAGAGAAGCAGCAGCTCCTGCAATCCCTGAGAGCGGTGAAAAGACAAAGTCCAGGAGACGCTAGGCTGGGGAGCCAACTGCATCCAAGCTGTATCCTGCACACTCTTGGATGCTGTGCCTTAAGGTCATCCTCTCCCATTCCAGGCAACATGATTGCTTAGGGAAACAAAAGAGGGGAGAGGCCAAGTTTTCAAAATCCTCAGGGTCATAGGCACCCTCAAGCTTCTGGAGGCGGGGAAGTAAAAAAGTGAAACCAATCCCGTAGCACTGATTTATGTGCTTGTCCCTGAAACGTGAATTAGAATGAGACAGCATTGTAGAGAGAAGGAAAAGAGTGACTGAGACTGGGAAATCTTCATTTCCTCTCTGGCACAGGCTATGGTACAACACTACTAGAATTTCCTGCAGGAGGACAGGAGCAGAATATCCCTAGACACTAAGGCTCTGCCCACACCAGGAAACTAACTGTGGAGTGGGCGTATCTGGAGCCATTGGAATGTTTGTCCTCTGAAGACAATGCTGATAATAAAAACTATGAAGACGCAACAACCTGAAAGTAGATTACAAAAAAAAATCTCCAGGTTCTTATTACCTTAATCTTCTGATATTTATGGACTGTCTCGTGAATCCTCAGTGCCTGAATTTGGCAGCATCCCTCTAGGACAGGACTCCTCAGTTGCCAGATATTTTAGACTTTTCTGCATTGATGACATTTCTGCCACCAGGACCCCTGAGATGGGACCACCAGAGAGAAAGAGATAAACATGAATGAATAATATAAGGCTGCATCTTTCATTATTTTAATAATTTTTAAAAACTTTATTGTGACAAGGAAAATTCTGATTTTATGTGTTGTACATCCAACTGGCAAAAGCTACCAAAATGAGTGTCAGGAAACATCACTTTACTGCCATCATAGAAATGGACATTACAAACAATTGTAGTGGAGGACTCAAATTAAGCTGAAAAGTTGTCCTAGCTGTGACATCTTCCCAAAACAGCACAATGTGAGTGATCCTGAAATTTTGTAGAAGAAAAGGTGGAACCAAATCAGAACAAATTCAAGCTACAGCAGAACATGAATCAGAACTACACCAGAAAACACTTATTCTGCCCATTCTGGTTTACCAGTCATCACCCACCCTGACTTGAGAAGAGCAAGGGTGGACAGACAGCCATCCATCACTCACGTGCACACACAAACACCCACAAACATCTGGATTATTTTCAGAGCAAATTTTTCCTGTGTGAAATACTCCTTAATAGGTTTCCCAAAAGGTCGTACTATTCCTTATGGGACTGGCTCTGTTTACTTGGCATTCAGGGCCATGTAGTGATTTGTTAATGTATAGATCTGTCACAAATAATAAATCTTTGCAGTGTTATGGATGACATTATTATTTTTGATCAAGATTACAGCATTGGCTGGCTGATGTGGTTGATAGCAATGCTTACAGGATATCACCTACTCCTTGAATATTAGATCAAAAAAAACCCCAATATAATTCAGAGAAAGGATGCATTTAAATATTAATGGCACAAAGATATTGATGGCAACAGTATTCCTGCAGAGGCTGCAGACCGTGTTCCCCACACATGCATTCACAGCATCAGGCAGCTGAAAGAGCACTCGCTGGGGGCTGGCTGCTGATTGTACTGCAGAAACATTCATGTGCAGCTGCTTGTGGGAGGAGGTCGAGGGCAGGAGGGAAACTGGTTCACGTATAAGTGTGAATGCAAACACACAAATTGAGTTCCTACAGCAAAAGTGAAATAAATCCTAATTCACTTGCAGTAGTATGCTGGGGTGACATGTAAGGCTTAAAGAAAAAGACACTACATAAAGCAAAAAAAAGTAGTGTACAACATAAATAGCATATGTGCCAAATGAATTCTATAATAAAGCAGATGCAGCAAATTATATTTAATAATGTTTGACAATTCCCTGTGCAGCTAATGGTTTGTTAGAAATTAGTCCCTAATGTTTTAGGGACTGCTGGCATTTACAGTCATTTGCTTTGTCTTAATTTACAGTGTTTGTGTGCTGTGTGGTGTTTAGCCTGCTCCTTGCAGTTTTATGATCTTTCTTGGCTTGTCGGGATCTCAAATGTTGTTTTAACTCAGTAGCTACTCTAATAACACAATGTTCATGGGAAGAATTTCATAAAATACCTTTTCAGGGGTTCATTCCCTTTTTCCTCTTCATTACACAATGAAAGCCCATTCTGCTCTGACATCCGAACTCCTGTGAGACCTACTTGTTGCCAAACGTGCAACTTCTAGTCCCAGATTTCATGGTATGAGCAAATAAAAAGGGAATGCTTTGTGCCAGGCACAAAAGGCAATTCAGATTGTCCTGAGCATCCTGCACTAGCAGATTCAAGTGATGTAGCAAACCCATTTTAGCCGTAAGTGCCCTTTCATCCAACTGTTTAAATACTCCTCAAAAGCACATAAAATTATTTTAGATCTTTCTGAAAAAATAACTAAAACCAGGATTACATCCATTGTCCAGGAGGATGAATTAAGCCACATAAATGAATCCCTAAGCATTACTCACAATGCCAGACACTCCACAGAGAAGTGAACACCAAAAGTTCATTGCTTTTCTTCCAGTTCTCCCAACTGCTCGAAATTAAAAGAAATTATTTCTTCCTGTAAACTTTAGCTTGACTAAGAAATGTTGGACAAGCATGAGAGCATGAGAGATCCTCATGTCTTGAATCCAGAGTGGAGGGAGGGCACAGGCTCAAAGCAACAGGATGAGGCCACAGGTGCCATAACACACCTAAAATAAAACCCAAGAAATATTGTTCCTCTGTGCCAGAAATTCCAGATTTGCTTAAAAGAGGGGAAGTATTGCCTATGTGCTGTTGCAAAGGTGAAAGCCCAATTTCTCCTTGGGAACGCTTTAGCTCTGCTCAGGTCTCCTTGCAGTAGTCTGCCAGAGAGATGGGGACAGACTCCGGATGGAGGACTCTGCAGAATGCCAAAGGTGTTCCAGGACAGCAGCCATGGCAGGGAGAAGCTCTGTGCCAAGGGACAGCCTTGTCTTCATGACCTCTGAGTGGTGAACCAATTATTTTAGGTCACAGTTTAGAAGCGTCTGAAGTGTGCGATAGCAGGAAAATTGATTTTTCTTTTAATCAACATGGGCTTGTTGAGAGCAAACCTCAGTCCCATTCTTAATCTGGAAGGCAGATTTTTCTTAACATTTACCCATTTTTTTTCTCCTACTAGTTCAGCAGTGCTTGTGGCTGGAGCCAACAAGCCTGAAAATGGAAATAGGCTAAATCTCAAGGGCTCACAGCTTGCTTGCAGTCAACACAGCCACTGGGTAGTATTGATTAAGGATAGGGAGTCTGCTCAAGTCCTGCAGATTTCCCATAATCTCCTCAAGTCTCCCAACAATAAAAATATTTTTCATGAAGTTCAGATCATTGATAAAATGAAGATACAACCCTTTAGTTCTGGTTATGAACAAATGTGGCTTCTAAGAGGGGAGATATATGAGTGTCTCAGTGGAACTAGACAAATTTGGGTTGACTAACTGCAGCATTTTTCAGTGAAATGGAACGGTCAGACGCTGGTGTGAATTAGTCCAATCCTAACTAAAACAACTATGTACAATGTTAAATACCCTCGAAAAAAAACAGGGAAGACATCAGATTTTGGCTTTGGGTTTATTTTTTTTTTATTTTGGATTTTGAGGAGTTCACCATAAAGAGACAAAACTTGTTCCATGTTTGAGAAAAAAAAATAGAAAAAGTGCACCTAGGTGCACAACCTCCTCCCTTCTCTGTGTGAAAGACACCATTACAATTTGTCAGGATGTGGCTGAGTTCGAAGTATTTGAGTGTGAAAGGTAGATGATCTTGATGTATAGAGTGAAGTTTCACAGGGGACACATTCCCAGGATATAAGTCAGACGAGCTGCCATCTCAAGCACAGTTTTGATCCACCTGCATATACCATGAAATTCATTCACATACTGGGCTGCTTCAAGGGAATGTATTTAAATGTGGTAAGAGATTGAAAGGTAAAGATCTGTCACCTGGAAATGTGCTTCTGACACAAAAGATGTCAGCTCGAAATGGCAAAATCTAGAAGGGGATAAAAAATGCAGAAGAGATAAAGATGCCAGTCTCTCCCTCTGAGCACCTGATGGCTGAGGGGAACGTCCTGTTTGATTCTGCTCCATGGCCTTTTCCTTTCCCTCTGAGCACTGACGTGGTGTAATTAAGCACCAGTAACTCCAAAGACCTTGACTGTTTAAGTTACATATTTTCTATAATTACTTACTTCTTTAGTGCTACCTGGACTGCAGCTCCGAGTCAGATCTTATTCAGCAATCCTCCTCCATCAGAGCCACCACAGTCCAGCTCTTTGACATGTTTGGGGTGTAATGCATTTAATGAAGTTGTCGCTGGCTCAAAACCCCTTCAAGAAAGTGGTTTTTCAAAGTCCAGATCTCTGGGGAACACCAGTTTCACTCAATCTCTTCCTAACTATAACTCTAATTTGAAGTACTAAACATTTATTCTAGTAAACCGCCCTGCTAAAAGATGACAGGAAGATTCAATCCCTGCCAGTGTCACTGAGGCAACACAATTATCAAGGCTGTGCCTCGACTTACACAAAGAAAGCTCAGCTGAGCTTTCTGAAGGATACCACTGGTGTGTAGTTTTCAATTCCCAGGGTCTATCACACCATCTCGAGGCTCAAAGACCTTAATTCATCTTGCTGTCATATCCGCCCATCACCTACGAGGCGCTTTTCGAATGAGGTTCATCCTGCCTGCTAGCATAACACAGTCATCATCTGTCCTGTCATCTGAAAAATATAAATGTTTCATGCTCCACTAATAAATCTGCTACAATATTTGCTGCTGCTTGTGCAATCCAGGCCCCTGTTTCATGGAATATTTATAAATCACTTGCCTGATGATAATGTTCATTGCTAATTGTGAGCATCCTCCTGCCTCCCACCCCAGTATGCAGGGCAAGAGAGGTGCTCCAGCATGGATCTGAGCTGTCTCTCTTCCCACTGCCTGTCCCACCACAGCAGTGTGGAAGAGGGGAAGCTTTCCGTGCGCAGATAAAAGCAACATCAAAATCTTTTTGCCTGATTTCACATTTAATGAGAGAAACTGCAGGAGGAAGATTGCAGAAGAAAACTGTGTATGATTATTATCAACCACAAAAAGTTACATTTTATTATACCCCACACCTTCCTTCCACCTGGGTGCTGCCTTTAAATGGTCCTAAAAAGCCAATTGCACCGCCCTCCACGTTTTCCTTTGTTCTGTATATACATTTTCCTCTGTCCAAAAGCTCCTGGTTTGATGGTTTGCAGGAAAAAACAGGTCATGGGAAGTCACTGCTTGCCAAAGAGAGCTTCAGTTCAAGTAAGTCATCTACTCCTTGGAAAGTAAAAATACTGGGAAATCTGGGACAGTGAAGGGATAGAATTATGGTTACCTATTCCATTTTGCATTTTTGCCAGAACTGGAGAAATGCCCTCTGCTCTGTGATTATGTCAGGTGAAGAGGTAGAGTTTCCTTTCTGCTTGGAGGTGGTGTTGAGAGATGGGTGTGAGGAAACAGGAGAGTACCTGAACACACACCATCCATATTTCTGTGGCACCCAGACACTTCAGCCAGGATAGAGTTCCTTGGCCCTAACGCTGTACCTGAAAACCTTTGATTTCTTCCCAAATTGCTTAGACCCAAAATGAGCAAGACAGGCCAGGAAAAGGGAATTTTCTCCTTGGATTACAAAAGGGATGTTAGGACCCTGAGCAGTCAACTTCTCGTGCTCATTATTACCTAGTATTGCATGAAATAAAAACTTAGGCTGCACAATGGCCTGAGCTCAAGCCAGACAAAGGCTGTGAGCAGCTGCCCATGGATGGACAAATCAGAAAATGTGCCCCAAGAACTTTGGAGATGCCTCTGCTAGTGCAAGCAGGTAGTACCTGGCATCCCCAGTCATCTTTCCAAACGACACCTCTTGTTTTCACAGAAATTGTCAGACCCCAGCATCTTTAACATCCTCCACACTGGCTGGAATCTGTCTAAAATCTGGTTAAATTTGGGTAGCAGAGTCCATCAGGGAGGCAGGTAGCCACAATACGATAAACATAATTTCCTAGAGAAAACCAGATTAAAACAGAGCCTGCAACCATCAGTCCCTCCTTCCTTTTGACCAAATCGATGCATCCCTCGGTAGAGCTGAGTATTGATCTATTTTATGCAAACAATGGAGTCTGAAGTTTTAGATTTATGCTCCTTGCCCAAAGACAAGCTCATGTCTGAAAGAGCGTGAGTTTGTGCACTGGCTAATGGCTCTTGCTCAATCACTAATCATCCCAGTTCTTAAAGATTTTTAAGTCAACTATTGACCTATATTATTCTGCCTTGAAAGAAATGTTATAAGCTGTACAACAAATTAGGGCAAAACAGCCTAATCAAGATTGGTCTCAAACCTCCAAATCTTCCCATTAAGAGCTGCTTCTATTTCCTATTATTCATTGTTTCGGGTAAAGAATGTTTATGAGGTATTAGGCTTTTTATTGGTTTCTCCTCCATTTTAATTTTCATTGTTGCACATTTGAGTGATAAAAGATCATGAACCCTTTTTCCCAAGTTATTTATTAACACTCATTATAAAGGGGAATTGAGGGGAAATGATGTGAAACTAAATGGCCCAGATTTTTTCTTCCAGCAGGACTTGCACTGGAATCTATTTTTCACTACCGACAGGCAGTACTCAGCCAACACTCACACAGACATCAGGAAAATTCGGGTCCAAAAGTGACAAAAGACTACTGAATCCATCATTATTTTTCCACTTCACCTACCTAACTCAAAAATCACTGGCTGCTCACTTCAAAGTCAACACAGCTGCAAAATGACGCAAATACCATTAGTGACAAGATGACACTTCTTCCATTCATTTTTTAATTTATTTTTAAAGAGAAAGTTTGGCATACTGAAAAATCAGGCTACAGGTGCAATGAGCTGATGTTGCATCTCACGGGCTCTGGGGTGGGGAGATACTGGCGGTGTAGAGTGAATCGCTGCACTGTTAGGAGATGGTTAAAGTGAGAAAAATGCATTTTCAAATATTTCATACTGAGGTGTTATTAATTCTTTATACTGGAAGTGTTCTCTGATAAGTATGAGCCTTTGTTTCGCTCTTAGGAAATTTTTATAACTGGATAGTATAGGGATGTGTGTTTGGATCTCTTAAAGTACTAATTGGCTGTATGGTGGCTGTTCTAAAAAGCATTTGGTGAAATAGATGATGTATCCACATCTCAGAAAACCACAGACATACCCAGAGTTTTCTTGCCTGTGTTATAGGATCTTTTGTTTAAATATCCATACATCCACAGATTTCCAGTACTTATTTTGCAGTTGCATTTACAACAGCTTTTGCTGTTGTGAACATGTAGATCCATACTTACTAGGACTAGCTCTGTGATTCATGGAAGAATACCTCTACGTGCTAAACTGGTTCTTAGTTTTATTTTAACCAGAATCTAGCCTGGAATTGGTGAAAATGTCGTCGTGAAATGGAATTGTGTAATTTTACAAGCTGCATTTGACATGCTATTACCAGAAATCTGCTCAAGTTTTTAAAAACAAGAAAACCTTCTGACTTCTCAATTTTCTGTCTTGCCAAATGCCCTAACTCAACACAGAAAAATCATGCTTTCCAAGACGCTTTATTCTGAAGCAGTTCAAGCGGTTTGAAGCAGCTTCAAATGAAGAAGCAGCAGCATTCCTGGATATACGTTTCTTGAAACAAAAGAAAATTACATGAAGATTGTGGAATTTGGCAAAAGTGCTGAAAGAGTCTCTAAGCTTCTTCTACAGGAATTCTTCTGTGTCTGGCAAATTTCTGTGACTTTGCTGCCTTACACTCCTACTCCTGAGTTGTCATGAATTTCTGATAATTCCCATTCAATGCTCTATATGCTACCTCTGACTAGAAGACAAGAACTGAAGGTCTCTGGCTATTAATGGGCTGCATTTTTCAGGAAGCCAGCTGAAGGCAGGATGAATTTTTCTCTACCCTCTCCCTGTTATGAAGGCGAGGGTAACCCAGGCTCCTGTTTATATCCCTTGGGGTGGATTAGAGTGAAACGACTCTGAATGATCAGTGTTTGTAAGTATACATATGTAGGGTTTATTTTAGAACAATTTGGTCACAATGGACAGCAGGTATGCAACCATTTTGGTTATTATTATCGACAGTAATACAGCAATACAAAAGCATCAAAGTAACACTTAGGATAATGTATAAGGAAAAGAAAAAGAAGGTTAGAAAAGACCTCACCACCTGTGAGATGAGACTTGGTTGTTGCAATTTCGATGTGTGTTGGTCGAAGTGGTGATCACAGTCTTGTCGACATGGTGGATAAAGTCTCCAAAACACCAAACTTTCCTGGGGTTTATATTAGGCTTAGGCTGGGTGGCAGAGAATTGGGACTGCAAAGATATCCAGGGAACCCACTGTACAATTTCTCTAGTAATAATCAGTCTTTTGTGTTAATGATGGAAAGTAATAGGGAAAAAAAACCCTAACCCAAATAGAGAAAGCCTGGTGAAACAGATGAAGTGTGTGCATTGTGTTTTGAATTTGTTCCACAGTGCTCCCCATACACAGATTCCAACTGGGAGATGTCTGAACACCCTTGTAAAGATAGAGCTGCTCGTACATGCCACGGTCTATAGAAAATGGAGCGTTAATGGTTTAGCTACTGGCACCAACCACCCTCAGCTTCTTGAAATGTCCATGCAGCACAGAACTGCCCTTGGCTTCAAAAGCATCCTTTCTGATTTTCCAAGGCCAGTGCCAGGTCACATTTCCACTGTCTGAGCAGCTGCATTGCACGTCAGTCTCACACATGAAATGGCAAAATCAAGCAGTCAGATGTCACATCTTGGCACTACAAAACCATTCATCATTATCAGCAAATGCAAATATGGGGACTTGAAAGGAGAGACGAGCCTGAAGCCTTTTTCTAAAAATCAAGATTATTCGTTGGAAGACCCCTCCCCCCCAGCAAATGGCACCTTACTCAATATATTGACCTTGGATGGATAGATGAATCTCTTAGCGCTCTCATAAGCTTCATTTACATTTCAGTAGGCGTTAAACAATTAAGCCGTTTTGGGATACAACTCTCCACATTATTTATGTGTCTGTCAGTGTCCTTCCATAACAAAGTTTTAGGACTTCAGGAAAATAAATAAGATCCACAAGACAAGAAAAATCCGTACCATTTTTTAAAAATTCACTCTAAGGCACAGTGAATACTTTTGGTTCACCTTGAGCATAGCAGGGTTTTGGAATGCTGGGGAACAGAGGCAGAGTGAGTAAAATGTATTTTCAGACTTCATGAGGGAAATGATCGCAATAAAGTAAGAGTTTTGTAGGTGCTATTCCGTAATCCTACACTGGTAATTTCAACTCACTAAAAAAGCTTATTTGCTAGCATCTTCTATGATTGCAGTGAGCCAAGTGATCAGGATCCACACAGATGCAGCTTCAGAACTCGCCTAGGCAGAGACACGCATGCGATGTTTGTGAATGCGCACCCAGAAGGCTGAAGCATGGCCAGAAGAGCAGAAGAAACACGGTGCCTGGGGACTTGATGTTGAACCTGTCATATGCATAGTCTCAAACACAGAAATATTTTCATATTTTGTCAATTGAGATGATACAAAGTACCGCTTTCACTTGACGTTCAGGGGTCAGTTCAGGCACATCCATAAAAGAAATGGTCCCTCGAATGCACTGCTTGTATCAGCAATCCTCTTTGGCATTAGGAAAGCAGCCTTGGAGATGATGTGTTGCCTGACTTTAATCCAATAACTCTACTGAATTTGTTGTTTGACCTTTTCTTTCCTTTGGATGGCATCATCCATGGAGTAGTATATCATCATCATCATCCTCACTGAAATGATGCATTTCACTAATAGATCATTAGAAAGAAAGCTCACTCTGAAGATAGATGGGAAAAATAGATCACGACGGAAAAGGGCGTGCTGCTGATGTACTACCCAAAAGATGGCAGAGTCCAACAAGGAGGAGGTCCAAGAGGAAGCGTGTTTAATTGAGAAAGGATGACTGCACCACAATGAAAAGCCTTTAATACTTCCTTACTTTGCATTAATGAAATCAGTCACGGTGGATTCTTACGCTTCTTACTTCTTTCAGCATGAAAGAACCAAAAAATTAATCTCTTTTTTTTCCATCCTGTTTCACATTCTGGTCCTTGCACATTAACACATGGGGACCTGTGGCTCTTCATCAGTTCAGAGCTGACTTACAGGCTCAGCCACGTCATGCAGCAAGCAGGATGGCACTGCCAGGGCAGGGAGCAATGCACAGCACAAGTCCTTAATGGGAGGGACAAGAAAATCCAGTGAGTCAACAAAGATACCTACAATGAGTTGTCCTACAGGAGAGCTACGTGTGAAACCCTGCATTGCAATTAATGCTGTGGCCACATGAGTGCCTGCCCATGAACAACTGCCAAATCCCTGCTTTCCCTGAGGCTCCAGGAAAACATATCCTGGCTCTTGATCACCTGAGGGTTTTGTCACACTGGAGGGTCAGAAGTGTTAAGAAACCTTCCAAGTAAAAAGTTATTTGACTTTGCCTGTATACTTTGCTTTTTTGCTCATCTTGATCTCATCTTTCTCAATATGTCTCCAACACCTATCTTCAACTTCACTAAGATCTATACTTTTGTCACAATTTCCCCAGAAATTTTTCTGGTTTTGCTAGGTTGCTGCCTTGCATGTTTCCAAATAACCATTTATATGTAGAAAGCTATGACTTGGTGCAGGAAAATATCCAAAAGACATATCCTCAAATTTACCCCGCAAACCTGCTCCCTCGCAGGTTGAACCCATCTGCCTCTTTCAGCATTACACATGGATTTGGTGGCCATCCTAAAAGCCTTCACACTGGATGTGAGAGTCTCCCCACTGCCATTAGCTCTTTGCCTGCTTAATTATCTCCTCCAGGCTGGAGAGGGGCACCTGCAGTGCTGCGTGGGGACGGTGCTCAGACAGTGCCTCTCCTCCAGGCCCTCTGCTGCCATCGGTAATTTCACTCCCTGTTGTCAACAAGCATATCAGAAAAGTAAAACACAATTAATTGTGGTGCCAAATAGTAGCTTAATGCTTAATTGCACAACTCACCATGAGGTCACAATTACTGGGCGATCAGATAAGCTTTCACAGATGGATTATATAATCCATGAGCTTAATTCCTCCAGAGGTAGTCTGAAAATTACTGCTCATTAACAAAGTGGTTCCATTATCCGAAAACATATTTAAATCATCGTTTTCCCCATTCCGGAAATAATGCGATTTCTTCTTCAAAGGAAAAATATACTTTTAAGAAAAGCTTCAGCTGGAAACTGCTGTCCCTAATAAATCTGATGTCAGATGTTTAATGTGTCAATTTTTTTCTCCACAAATAAAAAAGACAAGAAAACTGTATTTTGAGCCACATCATTTTGTACCTCATGAAGTATAAAGGCAAGTTGTAGAGATTTCCACTGTTGTTCCTCTCATGGTCACAAGGAAATTCTGCAGCTTTTTCTGTGGCGTGTCCCCCAGAAACCTAGGCAGTGACTTAAGTAAAGGGCCAGGCTCAAGCACAAAGGGTCAAATGTATTTTTCTTTATCTCCAAACCTTTTAAAAATGATTTACTGCCTCACTGTATGGGACATGAAAGGATAATGTTGTTTTCAACACTCAAACAAATGACGTACTGGAACTGACATTTTTTTACATACATTTATGCGTCTTGATGCAGCTGTCTCCCCAACCTGACAAAACTCCCATGGAAACAAATGGGATTTTTACCTGAAAGTGACTGCAGGATTGGCCCCTCTTTTACGATTGTTAAAATATATCGACTCTGAAAATCCAGAATTACTTCACAGAAGTACTGAAGACATCCAGCTATTTCACCAATTTTAAGAAGTACTAAATCATGGAAATGATTTCAGAATACATCTTTAGTTATCCTTAATGCTTTCTCATATCTCTCTCTGACTGAAATAATATAAAAATCCATTGAAGAATAATAATTGTCACATTTGATGTACATTTTTATTAACAGCACTATAAAAATTCAATTATGTAGCAAAGGGTGACAAAAAAATTTCCTTTAAATTATGCAGTAAACAAAGCACTCAAAAAAAAAAGAATCATTTGCTCATGTCATATGTTAAAAGCCTCTGTTCCATTGACTGAGGAATTTAATCTAAATTCCCTCTTTGTGTCTGGAAGCAGATTTCCCCTTTCCTCTCCCCCTGCTCCCATTGGGGATTGGAACTAGATGATTTTTAAGGTCCCTTCCAACTTAAGCTTTTCTATGATTCTATGATTATCCAAATGCTTTCCTGGGGAAGGTTTATTTAGCCAACAATCTGTGCCTTCCAGACGTGGTGTTTCCTCTGTCCACTCTGAAAATTCCCATGGCTGACATTCACCACGGAGGGAGAACATAGCTGTACAGATGGATTAATAACAAAATCAAGATGCAATAGCTCCCACAAACTGTTTCTCCAATGATAAATTTAGTAGAAGCCACTGGCCAAAGATAGTCTGCTAGTTGGTAGTTATCAGTAATGTCATTACTTGGGGGGATTCTGAAATATTCCTCTGGACTGCGTTTAAGTGGTTCTGCCTCTGGCATACAGAGATGTGAAACCATTTTACCTTGCACAACAGGAGATGATCTAGCATAAAATGACCGATTTTTATGCTTATCATGCAGAACTAGATTGCTGCTATCTTCATTTGGATGCACAGCAGAGCAGTAAGCAGTCTCCTTACTTGTCTTGTCAAACCAGGGCTCCACCACACAGAGAAAGAGAGTGCTGATCTGAATGCCTACATGACCCTGGAAGCAAATAAATAAATGTAAAGGGAAAGGTAGAGATAAACCTAGGTTTTGCAATCAAGTGGGGGGAGGACGTCTTCTATTTTGTCAGTATGCAGGCAGATTTTTCAAAATTTGATTTTAGTTTTTCACTTTCTCACAACAAAAGAAGCAGCCAGAGGACCTGTGAGCTGGGGCCTGTGGTCACTGTTGGCCCTGTCCCACAGCCAGGCAGCAGCACACTCCTTCCCCTTCAAAAGGAGATAACTGCTTTCCAAAGGAGATACTCAGTCCTGATTGATGACCGGTGTGCTTTAGACACAGGTGGTCAGCTTTTCACTTCATGTTTCTTTATCTAACAAATAAACAAAACTGGTTTCTGCAGGTTTCACCTCAGCCCTTGGGTTTTGAGGGAGGGGTGTTATTGCTCCGGCAGCCCCAACAGCTATGACAGGTGCATCAGTCTTCAACCTGCTGCTGATTTTGTCCCTCTCACTGTCTTTGGGGGTGACATCTGGTACCACTGTCCCCAGCACAGCACCGCTCCCTCCTGTGACAGGCTGCGCCCAGGCAATGTCTTGGCACGCCCCATGGGCACCCCTAAAAAACACTTTAAGGTAGAGCTGCAGTTTTATTTCTCTTAAAGTCTTGTCTGAATACTCCAGCCTAGAATCCCAAAGGGATTGACACAGGATTGACCCTTAAGCTAGCAGCAGAACCTGGTTTCACACAGCCAATTGCCATCAACCTCTGTATCTGTGTGCAGAAACTCACACAAGACCCAGACTGCCAGCAGTTTCCCACTGCTCCCTGACTGCCTTTCAGTCTTCCCTCACTTTGGGTTTATCATCCCGAATCCCCCCCTCCCACACCTTTCACAGCCGCGCTTCCCTGGGGTGAGCGCCTGCCCCGGGCAGAGATGTTCGCCCAAATCCGGCTTCATCTGCGGGCCCTGAGCGTGCTGCATGAAAATAATTAACACACATAACAAGGAAAGGGAGGGGAGAATAAATTATATGCAAATTTAGTCAAGGAGCTTCACAGAACTAATTAAATTGGATAGGAAAGCTGACAGTACAGCAGCCACAGAGACTTTTCCCCCTTCTGCTCACGAGAAAAAGTCTTGCTTAAATGGGCTTAATATAGCCTGGTGAAGAGCAGCTAGCTATAGGTTTGGGGTTTGGGCTTAAAAGCCCCATTTACCATGGACAAAATTCATGTACGTGAAGCTTATTTAATGGGTGTGTATGGGGAGATTATTTAAAACAGTTAAAAGCAGAAGGCACAGAAGGTGCCTGCATACCTCTATTAGCAAAAGCCAGTCATAGCTGGCAGAACAGATGGAAAAAACCCTCTAATAAGAGATTGTCACCATGTAGAAAGGACTGGAAAAACCCAGTGGCAACTCTCTTTGTAAACTAAAAATGAGGGCAGAAGAAGAGTAAATACTGAATATTTGGAGACACAAAAGAAAATTTCCCCACCCACAAAGTTTCTGAAGCCCATCAGCAAAGCCCAGTTTTAACGTAGTGTCGGGGGCAGAAGAGATCCCTTCCCAGACCCTGCTTTCACCCTGTGCCACCACACATCCTGTGTCACAGCTCCAGTTACAGGGCGCAGCTGGGGATTGGTCCATCCCTGCACGGCAGCTCCAGTCTGGCTGCTTTGGGAATCAGTGTGCTTTGAGCATGCACCATGATCCTGCCTCCAGGACCTTTTTCTGGTTAAATACCAGTTCTTTGGAGTTTTTACAGAGCTGATTTTGGCTCTGGCTATGAATTACATTAACTCCTTGAACCTGAGATGACCTGCCCAGGTGCAAAACTTGGATGCTTGCAGGGATACACGAGTTCTGGTGTAGGGTCAGAAGACATCTGTAGTACCCGAAGGATGCGGCGAATCGGCCTCTTTTCCTCACCTGAAAATATCAAGGCAGTGGCATTTTCTTACCTTGTAGAAACGCTGAGAAGAGGATGTTAATAAAGGTGCTCAGAGTCTGAAGCAGCAAGTACCATAAAAACACCTTTAAAAGACTGATGTGTGACCTGCCTCTTGCATTGTGACAGGGCCAGGCACAGCCAGCTTTTTAATGGAAGGGTCGTTGCTGGGGGCTGAAGTTTCCTGCGCAGGCTTCGAGTTGCACATTGATGAGGATGGAGTGACATGCAGGTGGCTGAGCTGGGCTCACCAATTGATAATTGTATCAATTATTGTACCTGGGGAATATGGAAAATCTCATGTTGCAGACTGTGTCAGACACTCAAAGGCCTTGGGAAAGTGAAAATAGCAGCCTCTAAAGCCTCTTCTTTCAAAGACAGCTTCCCTGCCTTTATGTCTTCCACGGAAAGTTTTCCTCCTCTAGTGAGTCTTCAAATTCCCATTAATACATAAAATTCTGTCAGTCTTATCTGGTCACCTCACTTTTTCCCTTCACATCCATCGTAACCTGCAGGACTTTGGGTGCCTTCAGTGTAAGTCACAGGTGCCCAGCTGTGGCTCATTGGCTTGTGCCATACAGGGAGCCAAGGGCAGCTCTCTGAACCACCACCTTTCTGAACTCCACACGGTCATTTCCAGAACTGCAAATCCTAGAAGAAATGGGAAGGTCTTTGGGATCAGTCTTTGTGTTATGTGACATGAGACCTGTCACTTTGCCTTTCAGTTCCTCAGTTTCCCTGACAGAAGGATGGAAAGAATAATCATGACTCTGCAGGACCAGCGAGTGCCTTCTAAACACATCCCTAAAACAGCACCACTGAATTCAGTACCTCTCCAGGAGTAAACAAAACCAGCATTTTCACTCCTCAGCCCAATAACCTTCTCACTGAGACAGCAAGAGAAAGTCAGTTTGAAAATTTTAATTTTATTTTAGAAATGCTTGGCACCAAGCAGAAGTCAAAGAAGGAAAGAAAAAGCTCTTCTTGGAGTTATCTCTCTTTTTTCCCATTCCTATCGTCTTCTAATCAAACCAGCATGAGATATCAAGCAATTACAATGCTATTTGCTCCCTGCTGGATACAACAATTAGCCTAAGATAGCTAATGAAAGGAATTAAATTCTACATGTTTTATAGCAAATAGCTTTAATTTTAATTACAAATCCCAAATACATCATCTTCAATAACGATCAGCCCATCACATCTGCTCGGGACTGATGAGGATTTGCCTTTTGTATGGTTTGGACTGCAAACTAAACCAGACTCTCCCCACACAAGAGCCCTAGTGAAGAGAATGGAAATTAGGGTACAGCAAGGATCAGAGCCCACAAAATCCCTGCAGAATTTCCCAGAGACTTAGGCTGTTACCAGAAGGCTCTTCATCTGCAGCTGTGAGAAGCATCCTTACACATCGGATTGGGGTTTGGGGATATATTTCACTGCTGAGTGGCTGTTACAGCTCCCCATTTGGACTCCATCCACATAGTCCATTATATCTGCAACTAAAGCTCATTTTAGCAATTGCGTTATGCCAGGTATCTGTCCCTGAGCACAAGGCATCCCTTGGCACGCAGACAGCACTCCATTAAGAGCAGGTGAGGGCGCAGGGCAGCTCGTCTCCCAAGCCTCCCACCTCTGCCTAGATGGGAATTGGAGGTAGTGAAAGGTGAGGAACAGCCCAGAGCCAAATGCTGCCTGCCACACCCATGTCTGAGCCCACCAGCCTCTGCTCGAGAGCACACAGCAGGATCCACAAACTCTCTCCAGATCCATGCCGATGACTTTGGATTCCCTGTCCCAGCAAGTAAAAAAGTCTCTAATGGACCTTGCTCTGTCCTGATCCAGCTTTGCTTTTGCTCTGAAATCTTTGCAGGCAGTTTTATCACCCATTACATGCCTGGCAGCAATTGCTAAACAACCCGTGTCCCTTCTGAAGGGAAAATAGAACTTTTCTAAGTCACTTGTACACTTCTGAATGTTTTACCTGGGAACAGCTTGGAAAAATGGGCAAAATCACCTCCTCAAAGTTGTCTTTTTTTTTTCTTTGAGCACAGAAACAGCTAAAAAGAAAGCAAAATATGTATCTCTGTGGCTGAATATCAAGCTGTGTTTTTGCAATAGGTTCTATGTAAATGCTCTAATGCTTTTTCTGGTTTCATATTTTTATTCCAATATATTTTAGTGAAAATAAGCTGTGTTTGGGTCAATACAGAACCAAAATTTTTATTTTTACCACAATTTGAATAGAAGCATCACAGAAAAACTGAGATTTAATTACTGGGGGAGATTCACCATTTCCCTCCAGCTCTCCTGTTCCATGTTTGTTAAATCCCAGAGCGCTGTACTACAGTGGAAAAAGCCCAAAGCAAATACCTCCTGCCTGACAGCTACAGAGACACCAACCCCTGGAGTGGGCTTGTGGCTCTGCCCCAACCTGCCCCATCCTGGCTCTCAAGGGCATCGCTGAGCAGCCCTCTGACCCCCAATGGCTGCGGAACACTGAGTACTTCTGATAGTTCTTAAAGACCCTGTAATATACTGGGTGATCACTCCATGTTCATGGCATTGTAGCTGACCTTCATTTTCGTGTTATGATACCTCGTATTCCCACAGGCCTCCTAACTGCTTGCAGGGGCTACAATTTATACCTGTCACTTACTCACAGCCACCCCAAGAGAACTGCTGTTGCACAGGCCCGCATTTTCAATTCCATTTGTTGCTCAGAAGCAGCAGGAAATAGGGAATAAGGGTGAATCCTGGTTTCTGTGCGTCCCAACGTGATCACTCACGCACAACACCACCAGATCTCCCTGCTCCACCAGTGGGTTTTACCTCTCTGGCTGTGGGGCTGCCTGACCACACACAGATCTCAGACAGTGCTGCCATCCCAGAGACAGGCAACAGTAATCCATCATCCCTAATCTTTGTGCTGCACATCCACACTCCTTCCACACTGATTTGTCTCCCCCAGCATCCCGGCATAACTAATAACACCGGCATTTATAACAGCGGTATCACGCTGTGTACCCCATCCAGCTCCATAATTCATACACGGTGATTTATTTGCTGTGGACACAACTAGAAAACATATTTGCTGCTTCCCTCCCCTCCTACGTGCAGTGTAACATCACTGAGGGATGTGGATGCAGCGCAGAGGCCCCCAAGTCGGGGAAGCATCCCCACAGCACAGCCCCAGGCAGGTTCAGCTCAGGGTCAGGAGCCAGGCAGCTGTTTGGTGTCACACTGCACCAAACAGGTTCTGCTGGGATTTAGCATCTTCTCTCTACATTCTGGGCAACTTCTGGAGTGATCTGGAACTTTGTAGTGCGGTGATCTGCTGGCTGGGATGACAGATTTTCAAAAGAACCAAAATGTCAAGAGGTAGGAATGATGTGTTGGAGCTTCAGGAGATCCTCTGGAGAGGGCTGTTGTTGAAAAGAGATTCACCAGTGTCTGAAAATCCTTCACAAAATGTTTGCTCTGCCCAAATTTTAACCTCTTTTGCAAAAGAGACCCCACAGTTCCCAGCAGCCTGTTTAAGTGTTTTGCCCTACCTCCATTTAACACAATTCCTTATTTCATTTCCTCTGGTTGTGTGTAGTGGCCATGGGCAACAGCTGGCCACTATTATGAATATACCATGTTTATATACGTTATGTACAATATGCATATTTCATGCAATGAAACAGGACCTAATCAATTCCTCTTTCCTGAGCTTTCTCTAGTCCTGTCTTTTTCCCCATTCCCCTGGTGGGTGTACACCTACAGGTTTCAGTGTGCTGGGAACCCAATACCTCACCCAAGTGATACAGGGTGATCTAGAGGTACCACAACAGCCATAACTCAGGAGATGAAACAGCAAATGGCCTACAGGGCCAGCTCTTGTCTTTCTCTAACCTTTCTTGGGCACTCCTGGTTGAGGAAAACACCACAGGATCCACATGCAAGGCTGGCTCCACAGCCAGGGATCTGGACTGGGATCTCTGCTGGTTCAGAGAAAGGAACTGACTCTCCATCTCCTGCATCCTCTGTATGGGAATATCAGCTTTCACAGGGTGGGATTGTCACTCTGTCTTACACTTAAAAACACACAGTTTAAATATCTGGTTCTCAGCTTAATACAGAAAATGTCATAAAACCTCAACATCTCTGGCTAAAGTCGAATATTCCTTTCAGAAATAATCCAGTTCACAGGAATGTCCCAAAACAGCACACATAAAACAGAGTGCCTTTGTGCTGTAATTAGTTCCCCAAATTGCTCTGCTTTGACCATTCATATGAGCATTATCTGAGCATGACACAGGGAGTGGTTTAAGATATAATAGCTTTACCCATCATCACCAGAAACACCTGTCTTGGGGGTCTGGGATGTTTAGATTTCTAATGATATAACTGTCTCCAGAAAGGTCTAGAGGTTTGTTGGCTCTCAGGCCTTAAGGTTATGACAGTGATGTATGGCAAATCTATCTCTGAAGAAGTAAAGGTTTTTAACATTTATTCTGTCATCCGAAACATATAGGTAGTGACTAGGTCAAAGTGGGGTTACAGATAGTGAAGTGAGTAAAAAAAAAGAAGTCATACAGTCCCCCCAGGACAACCAGTAAAAATATTCTACAATTCTAAAGAAAAAGTCTCCAAAATATTATATTCACAAATACTCACTTGCATGTCTTCTTACATGTGCGATTTTGACCATCTTGGAAATGAGCAGTTTTATACTGTGATTTTCATGGTGATGTCTAAACAAAATAGGAAAATTTTCCCAGAGGCAATTTCACTGCCTCCTGCATAACTTTCTTCAATAAAGCAGATAAAATAGATTAATTTTTAAAGCTATGATTTTTTTGAAACATCCATTTTTAAAGAACCCATTTTCATATCTTTTTATAATAAAAAAAATAATTTATACTGTTTGACAGACTTTCTATGCGAAGAAGCTCTACTGATACGTGTTCACGGCAAGCTGCTACCCCCATTTTCCCAACCCTCCTCCGTTTTTTCTGATTAGACTATAAATTCTTTGAGAAAAAGATTGTCTGGGAACTCCCAGAGGCAGGGACTCCCTGGGACCGCCCAGAACAATAATATACTATTCTGACAGAGTCCAGCTATGTACTAGACCTTATAGCAATCACAGGAAGAGAAATATAACTCCACTTTATGGACTTAGTGTGGACAATTTAAAGTTTGCTTGCATTTGATTTGGAAGATAACCCCTGAGTGATAAAAGGGAACAGATAGCTTCAAATAATTGCTCTGGACCTACTGACTTTGGCAAAGTGGTCAGTGGAAAAAAGTGTCCATGTCTTCATTCAAGGATATGAAAAGACTCCTGAGGCATCTGGCCATCAAGCAGCCAGGAATGGGAAGGTGCTTGGCAGCTGGCTCCAGTGAAATGCAGCCTCTGTTCTGCTGGAAGTTTATCCAAACCAAAGCACTGATGATGATTGCTTTAGCAAATGAGTGAATGGCAGAATATAAAGGTGTTTCTGACAGTGTATATAAGGTACAGCTCCCTGTTCCCAGTCATGTACTGGGAGGATAGAGAGGACATTGTTGTTACCCGATGCAGTTGCACAAAATCTTTACCAAAATATTGACACAAACATACAAAGGTCTTTGAGTTTCAGCCTGTGTCATTAAGTTTTGAAGTTCTCTGACTTTCACTTCCGAGTTTTTTGTGTCCCTGCCTGTACACTTACACACAGATAAGCACCTTTTCCCTAATATACAACATGGCAATGTCAGACAGCTTGTGCATCCCCGCAAAACGGGCAGTTGCTGTAGGCATGATACCTGCATGTAACTATTGTCCAGGAATGGTCTTTATATATCTCTTTTTATGCGACCTTGATAAATGTGGCCTGTTTGTTATGGCTAAGATGAATGAGGCAATAATTTCTGGACAAGACACCAGACAGGCAGACTGGTTTGATTTACAAGGCTATGTTAATAAATACCGGTGGCATGTTTTGTTCTTCAGGTTGCTGGATGTGAGTCTCTGCTTCTGGGCTGTTGTCAGTGCAAGGCTGTGAATTCACCTGCTGCTGCTGAGTTGTGAGGGGGGGAAGTACTGCAGGGCTGGAAGGAAAACAGGGTGAGAGCAGTTACCTGAGCCATCCTGCAGTTGCAATTTTTGCCATATGATGTAGGTGCTGCGATTTCTGGTATCAGAAATTCACAGGAACTTCACTGTGTCTCCAAGCTGGTTAATATTCAAATATCCAGTGTCTCGGCACTGCAACATTTCTTCTGCATGTTGTGTTTTCTCTTTTCTAAGGAAAAGTTTGTTTTGGTGTGGAACTTGCTGGATTTTAGAGTTATGTTCAGCAGAGGTTAAGTTCTCCAGGAACTTCCTTGTCCTGTGAAGTATCAGGAGCAGTGACTCCGAGGGCTTGTGACACTCAAAGGGAGCTGTGTCCAGCACAACCATCAGAAGCAAATGAGGACTGGTCTCATGTCAATGAGGGAGACCTCTGAGCAGGAGAGAAACTCTGCACCTAAATTAACAAACTACATCAGGTGCCAAAGTAGAGTGACATCAGCATTTATGCCCTCACACAAATGAGAATGTGGTTCCTGAGTCCCCAAGGAGATGTTTTTGTGACTCAAATCCTAATAGTTATCCCTCTTCTCCCCCTTCAGCCAGCTTTTAGTGCTTGGAGGCCTTTAATAGAGCTTATCAGTCAATGCTACTGTATGTTCATAAAATGTAAGCAAATTAATATCGTGTCAGACAAGACATGGCGGGAATGTTGCACGTAATGAGAAATAGAACCAGATTCCAATCCTGGAAAATTTTAGAGAGAGATCCCAGCTAGAAGAATTTTGAAAGAAAAAAAACCCAAACCGAAACGAAACAAACACCCACCCCCCACCCAACACCCCCCCTCCAATCACAATTTGATTGACTTTTCATTATTTTTAGTTCCTGAATTTTTATATCATACACCAGTCACAAACTTTCGACTTTTAATTAGTGTCATAAAACTGCATTTTGGGATGGGTGAGAGACAGTAATGTGAGAGAACAGGCAGTGAGTGTGACTCTCCTCCTACCCTTTTCTCCTTGCACATGGTGTCAGCAAAACATTTCTACACAACTGCTGGTACGAGTTTACAGACACAAAACTACAGGAATAGAACTAAAATGCCCGAAGGCCAGAGGCACATCAGAATTCCTGTGGCATCGTTGCACCAGTTCATAATTCACAGAGAAAAACACAGACTGGTTTTTATTTCTGTGTGCTCTCCGTAGCAGCACTTTGCCCCTTTTTTAGGCTACAGCCTTATTTCCTTTCAGCCCTCCAAAATTTTTTCATGGCCTCCATTTCTGTATCATTGATGTGCAATGGGTGTCAGTGCCATTTATTGGAAACATCAACCTTTCACTTCTACTTCAGTAAAGCCAACTGGGAATAGGAAACCATGAATCTTGTTTTGGTCATAAAAACCCAGAAGTTGAAGAGGATGCTGAGCCACCTGGTGTTCGTGGGTTTCTGCTCACAGGTGCTTCTCTCTTGTGGCTGGAAAAAGAGGATATTTTTTACGTTGCTGTCTTCGACATAGGAAATGTGGATTTATCTTGGGGAAAAAAATTCATCAAAGTGGCTTCCCCTAGCAGAGAATTACACACCTCTACTGCTCCGTCTGTGAATGGCAACTTGTCCAGAATACTTACCTTGTCTCTGGTTTTAGCTGAGGCTCAGAGTATGCTGACAACCCCATCATTCTGCTACTCGACCTGATGTGGAGCACTTCTAACTTTACATTTCTAAAGGAATTGCATGTAGTCTGAGTTTGTAGAGCTTAAACCTGGAAAGGGCTGTCAAAAGCTGTCACTCTTACCCCCTGCTTCACCCCAGTTTATTTTCCTCCAGACTCAGGGATTTATCCACACTTCTTCAGCAGTGGTAGAGAGCCCAGCCTGGAGTTTTCTGCCTCTCTGCTTTGCGTGGCTCAGGAAAGCAAAGCAGTCACCCAGGTCAGAGTGTAAGGAAATTCTTTCAGGAATTGTTATCCATTAACAGAAGGAATTGGAGCAAGGGCCAAAGCAACCTACCTGCCGCCTGAAGTGGTAGAGGGGATGTCCTGGGCATGAATATTTCCTTTTTTTTTTTCCAAATCCTCAGACTGCAGAAAAATTATCATCATTTTAGAATATGTTTATTATCAGCCTTTGCAACTGAATCAAATGTATGACATGCACTCAGGATTTACTTTTTTGCATCCTGAAAAATAATCCACAGTTTCAGTCCAGACAAAATCTCTACCATCACAGTCAGAATCTTGCTCACAGGCAGAACCTTGGCTGAACCCCACTGAAATGGGACATATTGGAAATCCTGTTCTGCTCCCAGCTGGCACAGAAGAGAAGGACTAAATTCTGCAAAAAGGTGCCTATACCTAAGGCAATAGATGGGCCCCAAACTTGCACCAAATGCAATTTAATTCCATTTAAGGGTTAAAATTCTCTGGGGTCTTTGGGAATCTGAAGTGTTATGAGCATGTACAGGATCAATGCTGGCATATTTTCACTTTCCCAGACAGGAGTGACGGTGACTCAGTGACAGTGAAGGACATTCAGTGAGACTGGGATGGTGGAGTGCACAACAATGCCATGGTAGGAACAGACTGGCAAAGGTTCCTGTTAACTCCAGTTTGCCAGGCACAATTTGTCAAGGTAATTGCTCACCCCAGCCCCAAAAGTGAGTAAAGCTGTCAAGACTGTAATACCCATGTGTTTCCATGAAAACATACCAGTGGCGAAAATTCTCTCTCCTTCCCTCTTTCTCCCTCTTCTCTCCCTCTCTGCCCTCTCTCCCTCTCCACGTACTCAAGTGTGTAATGACTTAGTGCATCTTAACAATCTCCTGTGCACCAGCAGATGCCCAGAAATGATCTCTATGCAAACTCCCAGAGAGGACAAGCACAAAGCAATTCAGTTTATTTCAGCATCCACAATTTATTGCAAGGAGGAGTTTCTCTGTTTAAATGCACGCTGGCAATTTTTTTTCCCCCCAAACCTGTTAATCTCACCGCTGCTCCCCAGCTCCCCAACTGGGAGAAGCACAGAGCAGTTCCTCCCTAGCTGCCCTGTGCATGCCATTCCTCATTTTGTAATCTCTAATTATGTCCTACCTAGACCAAACCTTCTCTGAACTCTAGCATCCCAGTCTGTGCAGCCATTCCTTCCCCACACATCTGGGTGTCTGTGCTGCCTTTTTCCAGCCCTTCTCTCTCCTTTTAGAGATGAGCAGAGCCAAGATGCACACAGTACTTAGCATGTGGCTGCATATCATTTAGTTCTCTTTTCTTCCTGATAATTTCTAGCTGGTAGTTTGTTTATTTGATGATGATTGATGATGATAATCTGATGATTGTACCCTAGCATTTGTGGAGAGCCAAGACATTAGGGGAAAAGGGTGCAACAAAGCACCTTGGCACTGCTGTCAGGCATGTGAGCCCTGGCAGTGGTGGGGGCAGGCATGGAATTATTCTGTGAAACTCAGGGAGCTACACTGATTTTCAGCCAGAATGTAGTTAGCAAAGAAGTCACCAAGCAGGAAAACAGACTGACCAGGGCTCGGCTGGAATATGGGATCAAGCGGCAACAAGAAATTGGTAGGGAGTTGCAAACCTATCAGAAGAAAGGAAAGAATCCTTCAAAGCCAAGAACAAAGCAGCGTCTGTCGGGAGCACAGCGATGAGTTAATTGAAGCGTCTCTCTTCGCTCTCCTCCTCTCTGGCTACGGGAGCACCTGCTATCACTTAAAGGCAGCTCTCACTGCCACTTTCTCCCTTGGTTCACGTGCACTTGCTCATCCTTTGAGCTTTAATCTTTTGCTATTGATTTCCACCCTGTTAGCTGAAATATTGTCCTGCTCTTCGAGAAAGGCAATCGCCCAGACCACACTATTGCAAATAATATGTACTTTGGAAAACAATGATTGAATTCCCGTATTATCCGCTGAAGCAAAAAAACTCTACCCTGCCTGAAAGAAAATGCTCTGCAGAGATAAGATCATAGAAATTCATCAAACTGGCTTCAGGGGTTTCCCGTGTGTGCATGTGTTGTCTTTTTTTTTCTTTTTCTTTTTTTTAATTTGCACCACCCTGGAGAGATGCTGAGATTAAAATGCATTATCCTTAGATACGGGGGCTAACCAATGCAGTGAGTTCTGTCACTCTGAATTCAGACCATAATTCAGTCTCTGGAAATTGCAGATCCACCCTGAGATAAATTTCAGCTAGAGTGCAAAAGAGCCAGCTACAGTTTTACATGCATATTTAGTTTGTATCTATGTATATACAAATCTTCTGATAAACTGCCATAAATCTGTTACCATATGTTTCAATGATTCAAAGGAGAACTGTGTGAACATAAGGGGTTTTATTCCTCCCTCAAAATGTCACATGAGAAATAAAATGTATCCATGTCTTATCTGTTGATCTGTAGAACTTTAAAGGCCATCGATTTATTTTATTATTATTATTTCACTAAAACATGGCACATTTGATAGCAGAAGCTACTGTTAAATATGACTGCCTCAGATTAGATATCTAAGTCTAGAGCTAAAGGTACTTCAGTAAAGTTGGGCCCAGCTTTTTGGATAAGTGTTCCCTTTTTTTTTGGGACATCTGTACTATCAGTTTAGTGTTCTCCAGATTTTCACGTTCAGACATGTAGGATTTCTCTCTTCCTCATGCCATTTCCTGGCTTTTCTTTTGTAATGTAGTAGAAGTGGCTCTTAAAACTTTCTACAAGGGTATTACATCCATAACAAGAGCAATTCCATTTTAGTAGCAATTCAGATATAATGGAAAGACATATTAAATTGGAGGTGATGTTACAATAAAAATCATGCCATTATAAAAACAATAGAGCATTAAAACCAGTATTATAACAGAAATATTTTAATAAAGGCACTAAATAAACCAAACGAAAGAAAACCAGGGATGAAACAGGGACAATAAGAGTTTTTTATTGCCACGCTGATTTTGCTTTGTTTTAATGTATTGATGGAATATTTCATTGCAACAGCTCCATAATTTTATCATAAACGTAAGCCATAAAGCATGCTTCTTGCAGGCAGTGTAATTATTTAATTTCCTTTCCAATGGTAGGAAAGGGCATGTGCAGTACATGGAAAAAGCAGAATGAATTAAGGACTGGATGGAAATCCCTTCCTGCTATGCAGGAGGCCGTATTTCCTGCATTTCCTCTGCCAGAGGAGAGGTAGAGGGAGTGGGGAGAGCTGGTCCACAAGGACCTGCCTGGGAGAGCGTGTGGCATGAAGAAAACTGATGGCAGCATTGCCAAGAGTCCCCACAGTGCACCAAAAATATAAGTGTGGGTAAAAAAATCCCTTCTGGAGTGAAGTAAATGATTGGTAAGTGTCAGCTCAGTTCCACAATGATGGAGCGACAAAATGTGGTTTAAATTTGTGTTAAACAACTTTAAAAAATGTGTTAAACAGCTGCAACTTTTCCTTCTTCTTTGGGAGTAAAGCCCCCTCCCCTTGTACAGAAAAGTGTAGAGAAAACTCCTGGTGTGAGATTTGCACACGTAGCTTCTATCCAGAATGTGCTCAGTGTAAGTAAGAGAGATGGGGGTCCGAGTGGGGGGAGAAGACTTTTTAAAAATTGCTTTCAAAACCTTACCAAGAGTTTATTCTGAAATTTTGTAAATGCAATTGAGTTTTCTACCTCAGCTTTGGGGCTCTGCTCCCGGGAATCCCAGCAAAGGTGAGGCTCTGGGAATTTGAGCCTGAAGGAAACTTTTCTGGCTCCCTGGCAGCCTCTAAAATTCTGGGAGCTCGAACTCCCGTATCCCCAACTGGACTCTTATTGCCCTTGTTATCATCTTTACCCTTTTCGACACAACCCCCACAGATTCCATTACATCACTGTTAAGTTGGGTTAAATGAAGACTTTAAGGTGTGGAAAATCATGCAAGTCATGTGTTCACATACAGTGTTTTTCCGTTCTGAGTAATGAGTTCTTCTTTATTTATTTAATAAACAATGGAAATATAAGCAATTACCAATGAGTCTGACTGTGGGGATGGCAGCCCTTGTGATAAGCTTTATTTTTAATGAACTTCATTCCACCTCAGCCCCTAAATTTTTTTCTTCAGAATATATTGTAGGAAATACTAGTCCTTTAAAAGCCTGGAAAGCCTAAGAAGCCACTGAAATCTGTAATTGAAATGCAAATGGAAAGCCCCTGGCACACCAAATCAATTTTTCTCTTAATAAGAGACGGAAATAGAATGTGACACGGAAAAGTCCTGATGCTCTACATAAAGACAAAGCTTTCTAAGTGGTCTGGTGCAAAACAGAAATTCCTGTTTGCTGTAGCCACACTTTTAAACCTCCCCATTATCAAGTGATGATGTGACACAATTAAGAGGCTGTTGTTTGGTCACAGAAGCCATTTTCTTCAAGGTACAAATCTCCCTAAAGACCGTAAAACAAGCATTTCCAAGCTCACATCTGCAGTGCCTGGCCTCACTGTATTCACAGCTCCTCCAGACAAATTCACTGTGGGGTGAGTGTCAGCTCTGTGTCTCATTGCCCTGGTTTTGCCCTGGTTCTGGGATACCTGGAGCAGAGATAACCTCACTGTGCCCGGCTCATTATCGATGCCTGACTCGCATGATCGTGTTTCAGTGTTTGATCCAAAGATCACAGGAGTTAATGGAAAGATTCACCTTGACTTCTGTCCATAATTAGGGTGGAGGAGAGCAGAGAGGATTGACTTTTTAGCGACTGAATGATTCATGTAATCAATAAATTGATAGAGTTAACATAGTCAAACCAGGTATTCTCCTGAAGAGTTTTAAAGGAAACTTGACTTTCCATACAAACCTTCTATGGATAGAAAGTTTTCAACCAGAAACAAGGTTTTTTAAATGTTTTGTTTGCTTTTCAAGGACCATTCTCTCCAGTTTTATTTGAACTAACTTGACTTAAACTGATCTACCATAATTCCATTCAGAGCACAAACACGAAGCTAGGCAGTGATATAGATTTTTTGATGCCTCCAATCAGAACATAGATGATTCAATTCCTAAAAATTAAGAAAACAATCATTTAACAAACAAAGAAATATTTTTTGATTGCAAAAGTGCTTTCTGCTGGATCTATGTAAGAAGCAGGAGGTTGTGAGGGTGAGAGTCCTGGCAATAAGGATTACATGTGGTCAGAGCAGGGTCAGGGGAACCATTGTGATGTTTGAAACCTGTCATGGGGGTCAGCCCAGCAAAGCCTTCACAATTTCTATCCCCTGCCCCTAATTCTGCTCAGGTCAGATGTGGTGCTCCTCCCTCATGTGCCTCGATGGCCCCTCTGCCTGAGGTACAAAGCATCTTCTCACAGGTCTCCGTCAAAACTCACCCCGAGTGGCAGGAAGGAGGCAGTGCTGTGATGCATTTCACACTGCTTTATGTCTGGAAAAGAATAAAAGCTCCACACAGGGCCATTTAAGATGCTGAGAGCTGGCTGGCGTGTGTAACCTTGATGTACAAAATGCCATCGTCACTTTTCCATTTTCCTCCCTTAGCAGAGAATAATTACATTAGTGGGAGATTTCAATGCAAGAGCAACCTGCTCCACTGACATGAACAGGAATATGCTGGTGATTGATTTCGGTGGCTTTTAGACGACACTTGGGAGTGCTAACCCTGCACAATGCTGGAGTACTGTCCACTGGGGTTAACTCAGGTTACACTTCCCATGAGGACTCTGGGAAGCTCCACGGTTTCTGGGACATCGGTCTCAGAAAGGGTTGCGAGGTGCTGCAGAGGAAAGCGTGCCAGTGACACTGGGAGCCACACGCCTGGCTGACTCAGGGAAACACTGACATAGATCTTCAGATTTCTGTGCGTACTGCTGGTGTGTACTCTTTTGATCCTTACCAGGACAAAGGGTAATGGCTTTTAAACTGACAGAGGGCAGGTTTAGATGGGATATTAGGAAGAAATTCTTTACCCAGAGAGTGGTGAGGCACTGGGACAGGTTGCCCAGAGAAGCCGTGGAAGGCTCATCCCTGGAACTGTTCCAAGGTCAGACTGGATGGGGCTTTGAGCAACCTGGTGTGGTGGAAGGTGTCCCTGCCTATGGTGAGAGGGGTTGGAAATGAGTGGTCCCTAAGGTCCCTTCCACCCCAAGCATTCTATGATTCCATAGTCACATGAGCTGAAATCCTGGCTGTTAGCCTGAATCCAGCAAGGTGAGTTTGCTTTTATCCACGTGTGATTGTGCCTTTCCTCACTGCACAGACATGTTGTAACTCTGTCATTTGCTTCATTCCCCAAACAGCACAGAAAAAAATCTTTATTTATTGGTCTTGCCTCATACTGGTATGTTAATTGTAAGGTTCAGCTGCCATATGATGTAAATTTGTATAAATTGTGTAAAAAGGTTATGAGGAGAAAAGGAGAAAGAAGGGAATGAAAATGCCATTGTCTCAATCCTGCTGCATTTTCAATATGAGCAGTATTTTACCTGGTAAATGACTGTCTATTATGAACTGTGCTGTATAAGTTTTTCCCCTCCTAGTACCCGTCCAACAAATTAAATACCTTGCTGTGGGTTAAATACAATGTCAGATCATGCTGTCTCTCAAGAGAAATATATAAATGGGCGGTTATTTCACGGGAAAAAAATGATTCACATTCCCAGGCCATTAGGGAAATACCAGCAAAAGTTATATGGTATAAAAAATATAGGAGCTGGGTTTGCAAGCCAGTGTTCAATCACTGTAGCCTTGAACAGCAGGTTAAAGTCAGGGAGGGCAGTAAATCCAGCCATGGGTCTTTAACCAGTAGAGCCAGAAGTATGGATCTTGTGCCAAAAAGATAATTTAAAGAGGAGGAAATTCATTTCCAAAGCTTATTCAGAGATAAATAGGAAAAAACTGACTAGATGTAGAGATTCCAGCCCTCACAAGTTGACAGGTATGGATGTGGCTCCGAACAGGCTCCGGGATCTGTGGGCGTGAGGCAGGACCCAGGCACAGGGCTGAGCATGCTGGCCATCAGTCAGCACAGCCTCCTGCTGTGGCTCTGGCTCCACACACCCGCAGGATCCTGGGCAGGCAGTCCAGAGGAGAGAGGATTTTTGAAAGAGTAAATGGCTTCCGTTCCCAAATCAATGCTTACTTGAAGTATGTGAATAAGCAACATAAAGGCTTCTTCCTCTGTGAATAAAACCCCTAAGCTGAGAAAAAGAAGATCACAGGGAGAAAGAAGAGTAAAGCAAAGTTTAGCCCATTGGAAGCGCTGACCCACCTGTATTCCTGAGCCCTTTGCTGTAGGCAAGGCTTTAAGTTAGATCTTCCTCTGTTTTTCTTTGTGAGAACTTGCAGCTTCCTGTCATATACAGCACAGCACTGTTGAGTTTTGTTAAAAAAAGGCCATTAATCCTGGCTGATCTTAAATTTCAGAACAAAGGTCCACCCTTGCTCCCACTCACATTTGGCTTGCTCCTGCAAGGTGGTGTACAGCTTGGGGATCAATACAAGAGAGGAATAAAAGAGTATTTACCCATAAAGAGCAAATGTAAAAATAAACGCAGGAAAAAAGGAGATGGATATCTGCTTTCCTATCACTGGATGATGTATTTACCCCACAGACACCTCTGAAGACCATCCTGTCCAAGTCCCTGGATCAGAGCCCAGTCGGTGAGAGCAGGGTGCTCAGGGCCATCTACAGCCAGGTTCTCAAAACCTCCAAGGATGGAGACTCTGCAACCCCTGCTCCAAAGTTTGACTGCCCTCTTAGGAACACAGTCCTGAAAACTGTCTCCTGAATCACCACATCTGGTTCCTACACCATGTAAGATCCCTCGTCAGCTGGTACAAATCCAGTTTGGCTCTGTACAACTCAATTTTTATTACCAAGCTGTTCCACTTTTTCTGATGGCAAGAAATCCTCCTGCTATTTCCAAGTCAAATGTATTCTTATCCCATTTACTCCTGTGCCAGCACTTCTGCTGGTTCCTCACAGGTGAGGATCATAATTTATCATCGTAATCTTTGACCATAAAGGCCTAAAGTTTTTGTTTGCAATTAATTCCACATTTTTGCAGGTCTACTTTGGTTCAAGTATAGGTTGGTGGTTTTCTTCAGTTTTCTTTTTATAATGAAATATTTCCCTTTTGCCCCTGGCAGCTACAGCTCTGCTGGAACTACTCTGCACTAAGTCTGAATACAGGTGCTAAGTATGAATGAAGGCCTTTAAGGAAAAAAAAAAGTCTATTTATGTGGCTAAACCTCATCAAAAGAAGCAAGCTCAGTTCTAGCTTCATGAGCATATACACAGAAAATATAATTCTTTCTCCGGCAATACTTGGGAAATCCTGCAAACCTGCAGCTGGAAGCAGTGCACAGCCTGGACACAGACACAGAGCCAGGCTGCAGTAGCTGTCAAACACCAGCAAGGGGAGATGAGGCTGCTCCAAAGCACTTTCTTACTGCTTTCCAACCACTGACAAGGTCAGGGTTTGTTTGCTTGTTTTCCTCTCCAAAGAAAAAGCCTATGCTTTGCACAAAGACTCCCTCTTGCACAGGCATTTGACAGCAGTTTAATTGTAGTTAATAAACAATGAGATTTAAGTTTTGTTTCCTGTATTTCTGGGTCCCCAATTCTCTCTCTAAGTGGAAAACTCATCAGATCTCATGTTGGGAGGGTGGCAGTCAGACAGTGTCTCCCCAAACATCCCCAGCACCCCATGCCTCTACAGAGGAGAGCTGTTCTTGCTCCTGCATGCTGGAAGCATTCCTAGGGCACACAGTGGGACAGCGGGTCACATACCTCAAATTCCTCTCTCCAAATGATGCAGGGCCTTGGGGCAGGTGTACAGCCACACACAGCAGTGCAGGGCTGTGCCGCCAAGACACTGTCCCTCCACAGAAGCAGCTCCACTGGACACCTACGGCGACAGAGCAGACACAGCCCCAGCCCCTGGCCCCACGTGTCCACAGCCTGGCCAGGAGTGCAGAAGAGGTACAGTAGGTCCACAATCCTTTCCCTCCCCAGTGCAAAGCCCCGTCCCTCATGCACCTGAGTAGGTGAATGCGACAAGCACAGGCAAAAAAATACCCTGTGAAACATTTGCAACATGTCAGAGGCTTCCTTGGGTCAAGCACCACCAAAGATGTGACCAAGCTGTGAGTGACCCTCCGTGCCGTGGCTGCACACTGCTGAGCAAACCAGGTGAAAAAAGACTTTGCCTGCTACTGATGCATCTTCTCATCATTTCTGACTGACATGAAGGCACAGAGGCCAAAACTTCTCACTGGTTCAGCCTAGTCACAACCCACACTGCTCTGCATCATCCAATTCTGATGCAACAAAACCAGGATTGTGACCCCCCTATAGAGTTTATTCTGCAATAGTTGACTAAGTCCTTCAATATTTTCACCCTCACTGGTCACATAGAAGATCATGCAGGCAACAGAGTGGTCTGAATGGCTTGAGGACAGCCCCAAAGGAGGCTAGAAGCAGCACAAGTTCTTGGACACAGAGCCTCAACTTTTATATGCTAATCAAAGGATCCATCTTTGGATCAATCCTCCATATCAGAGTTGCACTGCAAAAATATTGAATTCCACATCGGCTTCCATGGTCTTCATTGTTTGATCATCACTGATTGTGTGCATTATTGAAAGACAAAAAAATCAATCAGTCAATGCTGTATCTTCCCTTTTTTACAATGGTATCACTTCATCTCCCCCTCAATGCTTTCAGATGTCTCATAACAACTGCCTGTGAGCATCTCATAATCTTTAACACACGTCTTGCAATAGGCCAGTGAGGTGTGACAACGTTATTATTCCCATTAGAAGACCAAGCACAAGAAACAAAACTTTTTATCCACCAAAGCTATTTAAAACCATTAAACCCTGACAGCTAAATCCCAGAGATGGCAAATGAAACACCATCCGCAAAGGGACATAGTGGAACTTACTTTCTCAAGCAGAAGGCAGGTGTCTGAGCAGACTTGTAGGTGGACACAACTTCTCCAGGCCTCAGCATGAAGCCTCTGTGGGAGCCAACACTCAGCCCAAGGTCAGGCTCCAGGTCAGTGCCTTGTCCACTCAACCATCTTCAGAAGCAGGGTTAGCAAAATGCTCCAGTGTAGAGGAGAGGGGATATAGAACTTACTCTGCTTCTGGAAACATCCAGAACTGGAGCAGCATGAATATTGTCAGTGATTTTAATCAAAGGCTGATGATCTCTTTTTGCCCAGTTAGCATTTTTGCTTGTGTGAAATTTTGGGGAAACAGAGGAAATTTCAGAATTGTCAGCATTTGTCACCATTATTTTAGAGTCTCTTCCCATTCTTGCCAGAGCCATACATTGCCAAGCTGCATTTGCCATGTTCCCACCTTGCCACTCTTCTGAGACCATTTGGTTTTAAATGTGATGCAGTGTCCAGACTGAGCACCAGGGGAGGGTGGCACAGGGGACAGGGAGCAGGTTCAGTGGGTCAAACCTGAAACAGGAGCCCAGCTCCTCATTCCTATAAATGAAAGGCAGCAGAGTGCCCATCTAATGGGACACCAGAGTTACCTTAACCCCCAGGTAGGAACTGCTGTCACGGTTTGCATACTGTGGCGTGGCAGAGTAGCCTGCTGTCCCTCTCAATTATTTGTCTGGCATCCATTGTAACAGTAACTGAGAAGCCTCATGATCTTTCATGTATTTGCCCACAAATCAGCCGGGTTAAGAGGTTTAATTATGCCCTGTTTCATGGGAAGGAGCACCAGGGATAAAAGATATTGAGAGTATGACCCCAGCAATTGATTCAACACACAAGAAAGTTTGAATGAATTTTCTAAATCAGACACTTACAACTATAGTTTCAGGGGCGGACTATTTTATTTACTGAAAGCCTACCCAGTACTCCAGGTGGAAAATACATTAAGATTTATGCTTGGATGTAATGCCAGTAATGCGAGAAGCATGGAAATATCTTAGTTGGATAGATGTTGGAAGAGTCTCCTTTCCAGCAGGCATGTGATTAGTGCAGTCCATTCTGCTACGGCCACCCAAACCAGAATAAATCTATTTACAAAACCCTAATCCACCTCTGGCTGAAGGGAGACAGTCGCTTGCCCGGGATAGAAGTGAAATTTTCAATAAATTGGAGAATAGTTCTCAAAGCTTCCAAAATATCTGGACACCTCTTGCACCTCAGAAGAACTAGACAAACTCCTATCCATTTCCAGCTGGAGATAAGAAGTCCAAAATTATTGTGTCAGATGTTTTGAATTCTCCTTGCTGAATGAAGGCTGATTTTTAGTGATTAAATATTTACTAGATCTCCCATCCAGATCACACACCTGGCCTGAACATTTCCCTTGAAGCTAACCTTGAATGTCACATAAATACTTAGGTCTCCTTGACCGAGCTATATTGTTTAAGGTGATAAAATGTGAGCAAAAAAAATTAATGGGCTGGTTGGTTACATGAATATTCCTCCCTGAAGTATTATGGTGACATTTCTTCTCTTAATGCCTCAGTGATTTTGCTGAAGTTGTTGAGTATTGTCTTATGCATTAATTTGAGATTTGAGGGGGGAAAAGAAATGTTAAAAAAAGAAATCAATTTCCCATCCAGGCCCTTCTGTAGCAACCTCACCTACTCTGAGGACTCGACAATATGCTGAGAAAAAAACATTCTGTGGGAGTCTCTGGTTAAAATACAGGCAGCACTCCAGTGGGTTTCTAAAAGTTCTGAGAGGAAGAAAACAAATGATAAATAGGTATAGCAAAGTTCTGGATGTATTTTCCAAGACCAGAGTTAATCAATTCTGCACACATAAGATACAAGCAGCTCACCAAGTTGTTGCATGTATCGAATCCAACCCTAATTAACTCTGTGTGTGTGAACTTTGAATTGCTGAAAAAAACATGTGTTGTTAATTTAATAAATCTTCATTAATGTGGTGGGTAGCAGTGACCACCACAAGAACCATTACAAATTGACCCTTTTCAAATCTTCATAAACCTGCACCAGAGAGATGCACCTAATTGGGCTCATTAAAAGTAAGCATTGATTGGCAGGACCACTGGGATCCTTAAAAGGGCTGTGCAGTCGTAAAGAATCGCTGCATTCCTGATCTCCAGAGCAGCAGACGTTGTTTGTTGCTTCTGGTCCACAAAAACAGTGGGAAAACTGCCGGAAGCAAGTAGTGCAAAAGGCAGCAAGGAAGGGCGTGGGGTTACATTTTCAGGTGAAAGGCCTTAAATATTACCACACTCAGGTCACTTTAACCTCCAGGTGACTGGCAGGGGACGTAGACCACAAAAAATGTAGAAATAAGGGAATTAAGGACCTCTGAACTGTGATTTACTATTGTTAAGACTTTGGGGCTGTTTCTCCAACATTTTATGTTTCGTAAGTCATTAGCAGCTGCAAAATGAGTGTAGGAAAACATGGGCAAATCAATAGTGTATTACACAGGCATCAGTAATTACATAGCAGTGGGGAATTGGGCCTTGGGACTTCTCAATTATTTTCTGTTGCAAATGATGTACAGGCACCATTTGGGAAATCATGTTTTGGTCAAACACTACACATTTGCTCAGTGTGAGTCAGTGTTATGGAGATAATCAAATAATATGAATCTTTCTGGGCTAAAAAAATCTATAAATCTCTAAGCCTCCATTTCTGAGTCAAAGCCCAAAAAAATGTTATTGGCTTATTACATAGCCTGAACGTCATCTGGCTGGAAAACTCACGTCATTGTGAGTGCTCAGACATAGCCCTGGACATCTAATTCAATGCACACCTTTCAGTGTGTACTTCACCTGCTTTTAAAGTTGGTCTCCAAGCCTTTCTTCCATAGAACATATAAACTTAATTAATCTTTCTGTATTCTAGAGCTACACAGACATATGTACACTTCGGTGACATCTAAAAAACCGACTGCACACCAGGGCCACTCAGGTAGCAGTTTAAAATAAGTGTTCCTAACTTGCAAAGAAAGGACAATAGTGTGACCTAGTGTGGATCTCTCAGAGCAGCATCCACTAGGAGAGTGACATTTCACATGGGTAGATAGTGATAGGACAAGGGAAAACAGTTTTAAACTAAAAGAGGAGGGATTTAGGTCAGATGTTAGGAAGAAGTCTTTACTGTGAGAGTGGTGAGACCATGGCACACATTGCCCAGAGAAGTTTGGGATGCTCCATCCTTGCAAGTGTTCAAGGCCAGGCTGGATGAGGCTTTCAGCAAGCTGGTCTGGGTGTAAGGTGTCCCTGACCATGGCAGGGGGGTTGGAACCAGATGGTCTTTAAAGCCCCTTACAACCCACGCCGTTCTTTGATTCTATGACGAATTGAATCCCACCCATTTACCCTGATCAGTGTGAGCACACACAAGCTCCAGTTTACTCCGGACCTGCTGATGTGCAGTCACTGCTCAACTGCCAGACTTGCATGGCTTTTCTGAGCCCTTTGCATCTTCTACTGCCCTTAGTTTCCTGCACCAAAAATCTCTTGAGTGGCTAGGAACCACGGGAGGTTGTCCTAGTTTGTCCCACTGCTGCTTATGCTGGTGTCACACAGGTGCATGAAGCCCAGATGCAGAGAATTCCCGTGCAGGGCTGTCACAGCTCCGCCTCTGCCAGGACATCAGGCAAATGCTTCTGAGCAGGCTGAGGTGGAAGCCTGTGAGGCACTTCATGTTTCATTGGAGCTCGACTGCAGAAAGAAGTGGAAGCGTCAAAAAGGATTAGTGTGTCAGTGGTTAAAATGATTGTGGCATGAAGGGACTGAGGGCTGCCAAAATCAAAATAACAAGAAAGTGTCTCTGAAGGCACTCCTGATGCATCGCTTTGACAGATGTGCAGCTCCTCGCTGACTGCGATGAACAGTGGAGAGCAGGCTCCTCTGCAACAACCTCGCTGGCCTGGGACCACGCCAGAGATTTGGGATGGATCCTGCAGACATTTTATTCAAAACCAGCTGATTTGGTCAGATCAGAGACATTTTTGCTGCTGCACCATTGCGAGGAAAAGGAATGGGGCTGAACATATGAACACAGAACACATCTTTTGCAGTTTTAGGCCTTATCAGGACACAGGTCTGGTGGGTATCAGTGATTCAGTGGATTCAGTGATTCAGAGAATCCAGACTACCCCACTGTTGGAGTGTCTGCACTCTCACTGCAATATATCTGGACAATCAAAGATTACAAGTTTGGACACTTTTGCTGGGAGCTCACAGAGACCCGCCACAGGCACTTGCTAGAGGTCAGTATTCCCTGACTCCCGTAGCTGATGAAGGAGAGGGAAGGTTTTATTCAGAAGACACCCTCAATTCAATTCACCCTCTGAATTCAACCCTCTCTTTCCATGCTTACATGGGGAGTACCAGAAAAAGAAATTTCCACACTGAGCATGCAGAAATGCTCATCCATTCCTGCTCCCTCCAGTTCACCACCCTCACAGGAATCCTGCCTCCATCCAGCATCAGCTTTGACCCAGACTTACCTCTTTTCACTCCTTAGTCTAAGAGCTGAGGAACTGTGAGCTGTGTTTGACAGGGGCATCTCTGTACCTCTGCTGCACATCTGAAGTGTGCCATGCATCCTGCTCTTGTTTTCCATATCTTTACCTGCCTGGCAGGTGGGCTCTGGACCATTCACCAAGAATGTGACAGCCTTGAATGCCAGCTGGGATAACTTACAGCACTGAGACAACCACTTTGTGGGAAATGGAAGATAAAATACTACAAAAAAACCCCAAAACCAAAATCAAAAAAAAAACAAAACAAAACAAACCCAAACAAACCAAAAAAACACAAGAAACCACAAAAAGATAAATGCAGTTTGCTATTATGTAACTTCTGTTTCTGCCTGATTTTTTTTTGGAGTTGTTTTTCCCAGCAAAAACAGAGTGAAACCACAATGTTAGATGTGCAGCATAGCCTGTGTAGTGCTTGGACTGCCTGCTGCTTCATATTTATTAATTGAGAAATCCTTGGGCAAATTGCCACTCAAGCCACAGTGCTGATAAATTCAGGAGTTGCTGGCACTCCAGCAGCATGCAAAGAAGCTGAACGGGGCTGATTACAGTGAGCAGCTCTATCTGCAGAAGGTTGATTATATGGTTTGCTTCCTAATTAAATATCTAAGCATCCGTTTACTGAGGAAAGTGAAATTGAGGAATCATCATTTACGGCAGCCTTGTGTGGAATAAGAGAGCCGATGTGAAAATTCCTGGACCACAAAGACATTGCATTGGCCAAGCCCTCTCCAAAAAGCTGGTTGGAGCGCAAAGGCAGTTTTGCATAATGAACATATCCTAAACCTTGTCACTCACAAGAGTGAGATGAAATTGGATGTGGAAGAAGCAGTAAAATCAGCTTCTGTCTCAGCTTCTGGTATGGGCTGGGATGGAGCTGTGCTCGTGAGCAAGAGCTGCCACAGCACCATTGTCTGCTGGCACATGGCAGGGGCTGCCCAGAAAGCAGCAGAGGGACTTTCTGAAATGATGCCTCAGGGGATGAAAAATCTCAGTTCGAGAAATTACTGCTGAAGGATCGCGTGCAAGAGGCTCACCATTTAGAGGAGAAGAGGCAGGGGGGAGGGAGGGAAAATGTCTTCAGCAATGTCTTTTCTCTTGTTCCCTCACTACTTTGTCACTCCCCCTTGATGCTGAATCAGACATTTACAAGCATATCCAAACATAGAAATTACCATATGGGCTCAGCAGGATATCTGGGAATGATTTCCCCCTTCACAACTACACATTAGGTCTCATCCCGATCTTTAGCATTTAACAGCATTATTTCTAACGTGAATAATTAAAAATTAAAGCAAAATGGCACTGCTGTTTCTTCTGTGAAGGAGTTGTGGAAGCTAAAGGATGTTGCCATGAGAATAAATTACTAGAAATTAGCCATCGATAACTTTAAACATGATGATTAGAACACAGGAGAGTCTGGAAAAGGTTTCCGAAGGACTCTGGGCACTGAGAGTTGCTTCACCGTGTGAAGTCTACCACATTTAGAAATGAAATTCTATGATATGATTGCCTGTAATAGGGGACTGGATTTAATGCCTACTGCATCTTTTTCCTTCTCAGTCAGCATTTAGCAAGTCCCCAGATTCATTTCTTCATTGTTGATTTTAAGGACTGTCATTTTGAGACAATACAATCTCCATTAATGATGTCAATATCCTGTCTGGTCAGAGGATGCCAGGGAAAAAAAAGGTCACTAAAAAACTTGAAGACCAGAGCTAAAACAGGCTTTTTTTTCAGTTTCATTTCACTTGGATGAACCCCTGCCTTGTTATTGTTGTTGTTGCTATTTTTCAGCTCAGCTCAGCCTGGTACAGTTGATGGAAAAAGCATGAGTGAACAATTAATGGAAGGAAAGGCTGAGAACAAAACACATCACTGATGGTGGTCCCAACAATGATTATTCTGCTTTATGATCTTACTTAAGTCCACGTTTGACCAAGTTGAGCCAAATCATCACCTTTCATTGCATTTAACAGAGCTACTTCCATTTGTAGTTGAGGCCAGGTGAGGACCTACAAAACTGCTTCTCAAAAATCCACCTCTTACATCAAACATATGACCTGACCTCCATATTCCTTATAGCCCTTTGGTAGAAAAAAGGCCACCATATAAACATAGTCCATCGTCACAGTGTCTGTGGTACAGCAGATGGTATTTGCAAAAATTAAGGGAATGGTATAAGCACAAAACTTTTAGGAAAAGGCACAATCAATCCATGGGAAATGCAGACCGTTTAGCCCCAAATTTAGAGGTGAGAAGAATCTGGTCCACAACAGAGATGAAAAGAAATGACAAAAATAGACAAATTGCATAGTACTGGATGGTTAAATATTATTACCCTACCAGGAACCCAACGTAAGTAATACTGAGGGTTGACGATATGTGGCTTTCTGTAAAAAATAGCATACGGTTTAAAGGAAACCATAGGCACATAAAGTTAGCAAGTTCATGTAAATAAAGAAAACAGATGCAATAGAGACTTAAGAGCAAGTTTCTCTAAGAATAAGTAGAGGCATAGAACCACAAATGGTTCAGTAATTCCCCAGGAGCTGGTTGGTGCTGATTGTGCTATTTAAGCGATGTGTCTTGTAGGTTACTAATGCGAGCAACAGCCTGCCTGCTGCATTTTAAATTACCAGCCACTGCCAGCCCATTGTTTTATGTGATTCCCCCTCTGAATAGATATATTTATTCATAAATAGCTGGCTGTTCAGTGAGTCTCCCTCTGCTTTGTGGAACTCACTAAACGGTATATTTCTTCAGTCAATTTGCACCTAACATTCCCTTTTGTGAGCTTCATTCAGTGACCCAATAGTGGGTCACTATCTAGATTAGATTTTAGGAAGGAGTTCTTTACTCAGAGGGTGGTGAGGCAGTTGAACAGGTTGCCCAGAGAAGCTCTGAATGCCCAAGCCCTGGAAGTGTGTAAGGCCAAGCTGGATGGAGCTTTGAGCAACCTGGAAGGTTGGTTGAAAGGGCTACTACCCATGGTGAGGAGGCAGAAATTATATGGGCTTTGAGATCTCTTCCAGCCCAAGCCTTTCTGTGACTCAATGACCTGTAAAGCCTGAAGTAGGGTCAAAATTCAGTCACTAAATGTTGCTGTTGGTCACCAGACCTGTCAAGAGCAGAAGGGCTCCACAGAGGCGTTTGAAGAAGCAGAAAGGTTAAAACTCCAGTGTGTTTATTACACACTGCAAAATGCTGTTATCTGAGGTAATTTCCTGTACCACTGGTCCCATTGGCTTCTCTACAAAAAAAAAAAAAAGGGGAGGCTTTTGGCAAATGAACATTCTGGCGAAGGAACAGATGAGTTGCAGAGGTGACCTGGTGGCTCTCCACAGACGCCACCACAGCTGGGCATATTTCAGCACATTGAACATTAAGAACAAGTGCCCCACATGGTGTCATGCTATAGGCAGCAGTGGTGTCAGTGAAGCAGAGACTGGGACAGGGGATCTGAGCATGGCCTCCCTCTGTGCAAGGGCACCGTGCTGAGCCCATGGACCAGGAGCAATGCCCAAGAGCAAGAGGCCACCTCTGCATTGCATAACCACCAGGCAAGGGGACAAAAACAAGAAGGATAAGCCATCCAGCTTTTCATAACAAGCATTGTAGCTACTCTGAGGCCTGGAAGGTGACAAAGCCATCATGGTAGTGATAGGACATTGCCAGCTGATGCCTGCAATGCTGTGACAGTGCATCCAAACTTAAAAATTTCATCACACAACACCACCCTCAGCCATGGGATCATACCAGAAGTAGTTCAGATGAAGAACTTCACGGTCTGCACTGAAAAAAACAGAGCTATCGTAGGGCTGGTAAGGCTAAGGATTAATTCCTATTTTTATTCTCTTTCACTTGTGTCCTGCATTTGAACAAGAGTTGAATGCTTGGCGAGATGAAGGGTTCAGCATACAGCATACATTTCTGAGCTGAGTTATTGCCTCTGGTGCCTGGAGCAAAAGTGCCCCCTGGGATGTTTGACAGGATATAATGTCTGACTTGATGATGGAAACAAAAGAAGTCCTCTCCATGGCAGATTTAGTCTCTTGAATTTACTGATAATGCACTCTCCTCCAGTAAATCAAAATTCCACTTCACCCTCTCAGATGTCGGTTCCGTGCACTGCTGACATACATGGAAATGAAAACCTCCCATAAAAGTAAAAGAAAATGTAAGTTATGTTCTGATAAACAAAGGGAGACTTCAGAACAGGGGAAAAAGCCTCGGTTTACATTAAAATTAACACTCTGAAACACAGTAACAGAGAGAAGTGTAAAGACGTGCTGGTGCAGGGCTCATGCAGCTCACCTGGGTAGTTCTGCACTGAGGCTTCAAGAAGGGGTCAGTTTTCCCTTTGGTAACCTCTGCTTGCCTTTCCTTTTGCAGAAAACTCACCACAGAGAACTTGCATTCAGCGCAAGGTCACCCCGGAGAGATCTCCCCCTCCTCTCTTTCCCAGCAATACGTATTAAAATGTCATTCTGGCCTTCAGGAAAAGCAATTTTCTCTGCCTTAGTGTAGGGTAGGTGTGATCCACCCGTCTGGATGGAGGCATCTGCGTCAGAGCCAGTCCTCCCTGCTGTGCAAAGAGGAAAAGGCACCTACAGGATAGGGTTCACCTGCATCTTATTTAATTTTAGGGTTTTAAATTAGGGTGGATGAATTACCCCTCAAAGCACTCGTTTGTCTCCCGTGACTGTAGTGGGGGCCTGGGGTGATGTTCTGAGCTGCGGGGCACCTGCCTGGCAGCAGATATCTGAGCAGCTGAATCCTGGCTTTGCAGTGACTGAGAGAAAGTATTTCCTGGGTTGGGGAAAATCCTACACAGGGTGCAAGTGCTCACATTTTTACTCCATCCAGATGAGCAAGGATTTGCCAACTGGCTGATATGAAGAGGAGCTGAACCACCTTCTTGCATCTTTTCCAGTTGATGCTGGTGAGCCTGGGAAGAGGCAGGAGAGAAAGGAAGGGGATGCTGCACTTAGAACATGAGAGCTCACACGTGATAAGCATTGTGGGAAAGATACAGAAATCCTGGCCCGTGCCTGATTTCCAGACAGAGCACGTGAACCCTCGCAGCCCGCGGTTCCCAAGGCAGCTGAACACGATGTGTGCCCAGCAGTGAAACCACTGCCACTGGCTCCTGCACTGACCCATTCCCACTCCGACTGGAACCCAGTCCGTGTGTCTCCTCAGCTACATAAAACTCAGATATCTGACCTAAGGTAGCCATCGTGGCTCCCTGCAGAAAGCTGTTAGCTGCCCCCTACCCCAGAAAAGGGTTATCAGCTCATTTGTTTTGGAGCTCTCGGAGTGGGATGAGGATGGTGCTCTCTGTGACTGCCTACGCCTCTCCTGGCTGATTATTCCATTTGCTAAGGAGGATAAATGCCTCCAAATGAAACTCAGCAAAATACTGGGAGCATTTTGAACGCCCCCTGCAGAAAACAGATTGAGGGCAAATTTAGCCCATCCACCCACAAGATGGCAATCCTTGCTTGATGGGGAAACCCTCCGTTCTTTCCTCCTATCCCAGACCTGGCAGGGAGTCTGGGAGGTGAGGGGGGCTTCGCAGCTCTCAGTGAGGGGTGTCTGGAGCTGGAAGCCCAGCAAACAGAACAGATTGAAGAAAACCAGGCTGTGTTAATTTATCCTGAGGTCTCAGCTCTCCCTAAATCAGCAGTCTGTACAGCCAGCCACAGCCTGCTTGCGTGTTCCTATATATCAAATGAGAATGAAATGTTGACAGAAGAGCTGAATTTCATGCACTAATTCAAGAAGAAGCCTGGTTGAAGCGATGTCAAATTTAAGTGTCTGCCCTCCTCCAGCTCCCCCATTCCAGTGGCAAACTGGGACACAGTCAGTTTTCCATAGCACAGGGCAGGGTGTGCAGGAGCTGGGGTGATGTGCAGACTCAGGTTGCTGGCCAGGCACAGCCAAAATGCAAAATGCCCTGTCCCCTCCATGCACTTGCTTTGTATGGGCAAGGAGCTGCTGTGCATGACAGATGAGAGCTGCAAAGCAGGCAGGTCAGCACTGTGGCGAGGGTCAGGGCTATTTCAATGGCTGGAGATGCTCTAATTATAGTGTTGGGAAGGCTGGAAGCTGCCAGGTTCGATATGGGAATAATGCGACAAGGGAATTGCAGAGTAAAGACACTTGTTGTTTTGTTCTTGGTCGCTTAACTCAGGGACAAAGCCTTTGAGGAAGGAACAGCAAATTTAAGGTTATAATTCAGTCCCGGGAATACTGAACATATACATATAATTAGACAGAGAGAAAAAAAAAATCAAGGCAGCCTTGTGTTTATTGCACTGGCTCCATCTCCTGTGCTTTTGGCACTGTGTGTTTCCAGCTGAGCTCCAGCCAGTTGACTGGGCGGTTAAATATCCTTCAGCAGCATAAACAGCTGAGGAAGCCCTGCTGCTCACTCACACACAGAGCCTTTGGTGGGTGCTCAGGCAAGTACATGGCTTTATATATATTGCACTACTCCTCTCTGCTGCCTGCTCCACACTCTGCTCTGCCTCACTGCAGAACTTTCGCAGGGCTGCTCTTTGGTGTTACGAGATTTATAGCAGCATTTCCCACAGGTTTTATGGTCTGATTATTCTTAGGGTGCTTTCCCTGTGTAGTTGTGTGCTGCACAGCCTGCAGAAGCCTTTGCTTGAAGCATCTCAGGGCAGTCACCTGCGAATTTTAGGAGGTGGGATGAGCAATAAATTGACCCCAGCACTCAGCTCTGCTCTTGCATTTATGAAAGGGCGAGTCACTTTGCAACCTGGTGCCTCCACTTCCCATCCTGGTAGATAGGAAAAGCAGTACAGAGTCGTTTGAGTAAAATATTCTTGGAACTTTGACCAACACAGCAATCAGAAATGAGAAGTAGATCCCTCGATATCACTCTCAATCCACCGCCTGGGACTGCTGCCCGCTTCTTGTCTGCACCAGCTTTCCCCGTGCCTTGCTGTTCCGGGGTCTCCCCATTTCAGAGATCCTCATGCTTCCATGACACACCTCCACCTCTCCTGTGCTTCAGCAACCTCTCCTCCAACTACCTTTTCCCACAAGCTTCTTCCAAGTGGAGCATATTACCTCCATTTTCTTTCTCCCCTCCTCCAGGAATTCCTCCTGTTAATTACTTCAGCTTAGGCAGCTCCCCATCCCCTCTCCCGTGCCCACCACAGCAGCCAGGGCACTGCCTGCTCCCCCATGGGTAGCTCAGTCAGTGATTTCCCCCAGCTATTCCTACTTAGGAGAGAGGTTGTTTATTTCCCCTTTTTTCTGTAGTTATGCAAACATTCACATCGTGTACTGTGGTGTCGTTTTTTTTTTTTAATTTAAAAAATAGGAAAGAGCTGGCAACCGGTATCTGGTGTAATGCCAGGGCACTGGAGAAGCACAAAGGACAAGTTTTGATCTGTTTACTCTGACACTGTTCCTCAGGCAGGGATCAATCCCTTAAAATCAGAGACACTGTAAACAATTTACGGTAAATGCAGCTAAAGTCAAATACACTGGTACTCTTTCATTTTATCCAAGACAGGGTTTAGTCAAATCCAAGCCAAATTTATCCCAGATGTAACTCCAGTAACAGCAGTAAACGTTGGACCGGAGAGGAACTCAGTTCATTTGCTTTACCTTGCCTTATTTATGGAAACTGCAAAACTGCTAATGCAAGCAAAATTGCAAGGGAGGGTACAAGCTCATAGCAGTCCCCTCTCCATGGTCACCATGGCTGTCTGTGCTTTTTTTCACTCTATTTACAAATTATTAAGCATATTGACCACAGCTCCGTGTTTTGAAATCAAGAATGCAAAGAATCCATTTCTATTACTTTATTAACCTTTTTTATTTAACCTGGTAATAAAACTACTCAGCTGTGTGGTGAAATCTCAATTAAATTTGCCTCTCCAGGAGCCGCAGAGTCAAATGCTCCAGTAGTTATCGAAGTTGTTTCCCTGTAAAAGCTGTGCTCTGTTATCAGATTCTGTTATTCAGTACATAGATGCCTGCTTTCCAGCAAGCATCGTTTCAGGAGGTGCTTTGAAAGCTTTCGGGCTCTCCCAATGATTGCTTCGCTTTTCTTTCACAGCAATTACAGTCTCTTCATTTAATTTCAATGGAAACTTTAGTGTTTTAGACCTTGCCCATGTAGCTGAATGCTCATCTCTGGATCTTATTTCCAGTCCTCAGGAGGACCGGTTTTGATGACCTAGTCTGATTACAGCATCTTTGACAGCTTTAAAGGAATTTGTCCTGGGGAAGAAGACAGCTGCTGCTCTGATGAGGGATTTTTCTGAGCAGGCCTCCCAAGCCAGACATGCCAGTGTGAGATGCTGCCTACATTTTTCATCGTGACCAACAGGTACGTCTAAAAAAAGGTTGTGTGTTCTTGGCTACGTAGGCCAGTGTGGAGAGAGCCTCTGTCGTTAAACTGCTTAACCTGTTCCTGTCAAAACACTGCGGCTTCTTGGCTTCTTCTCCCTTATGTTCTATATTCAGCCTCTCCGAAAACTGTGGGCCAAATCTTTTTTTTGGTGTGAAGTGGCATTGCTCCTTCAGTTTATACAGACTGCAGGGTAGGAACAGTCTCTTTGCCAGTATCTGCAGCTCTTGTACAGCTCTGGTCTTAAACAAGACTGATAAGTTTGAGCACATTATTTATGAACAATTATTAGGAGCTGCAATAAACGATCTCATCAGACTTTTTAGAATTGAAGCAGTATAAAAGCAATATGATAATTGGTTCCCCTAGAGCCCATTTTTTCATGAATGTTGAAAATAAGATTAACAACATTTCAAATCCCAAACAACCCATTTTACCTCCAGAAAGGAGGGCTGATCTGCTTAATATGGCGTGGATCAGGAAAGCACCATGTTCCCTTCCTAATGACATTCCCAAACCCGGAAATTAAAGTCCGTTTTGCTCAGATAAAGCACCTAGAGTGAATGGGTCATGATTCAGACAGGAATGTTTTGCAATAGAAGATTTTGACAAGTATCTGAATTTGCAAAGTTCTATATCTTCATCCTGGAGAAGCCACTTTACTTTTTTGGGAGCAAATAAAGTAAAGATTTCAGATAGGAAGACCAGAACTACCACTGCATGAACTGGGGTAGTGCCCAAGATTTGGGAGTATTCACCCCCAAGACATCTTCAGCCTTGGTTTTGTAAAAGAGGTAAGTAGATGGCTTGGAGTTCTGGGAGGTGTTTGGTACACGGAGTGCTAACTTCTCCTCTCCAGTGCCAGCCTGTTTCCACCACATGCTGCCCCAAAATAGAGCTCTGAACTGACAAGTAAAGGGGACAGCTACCACTGCCACCTGCTCCAAATTCTCTCCAAATTCCCTTTTTCCTCCTCTGTATTTTTTATTTATATTTCATATTCCCAGGAAAAAAAACCTTATTAAAAAATAAAAAAAGCAGCAGTGTCATTTTGCTGCCTAGCAGTTATTTGATTTGTATTTGGTAAAGGCAAAGGAGCTGAAGGTGTCCTTTCTGAAATGACAATGGGGAGCACCGAAGAGAGCAAACCCACCAGCTTTGATTAACTTGGCACTTCTTAGTCTACATCTCTGACACTGATGCTGGCTCACACTGGATCCTCTTGAAAGACATGACAGAGTGGTGGCTCCTGGAGCATCCCTTGCTAATAACCTTTTGACTTGGGCTGTCAAATATACCATTGAAGAAGCTGACACTATTTCCCAGTCCTGGCATTATCCACACAGCAAGTAACGAGGCTTGCCAAAAGCAGGAGTGTCAGGAAAAGGTGTTTCAGGTCTACAGCCTCAGAGGTGTCACAGAGGCAGGAGAAAACTGCTGGGAAGAAGGAGTGGTGGTGTCACTTTTCCATCATCTTCACCTTAGAGCAAAGAGCCTTTTGGCCCAGCATGCTCCAGAAAGGATCTCATATTTTCCACATTTCCAGTACATAGGGAGAAATGCTAACAATAGGTAGGAAGTATAGGAACACTCCGGTCTCAAAACTTCTCCCGGGAACTCATGCTAGATGGGTTAAATGCATAAAAGAGAGAATGCAAGACCCTGAACTAGCTCCGTGTACCCAAAAGTTTTGTCTTTGTCAGCCACGTAGTCAGAATCACATAATAGACCAAGAGCTCATCTTCCATACTCCTCCCTTCAGACACTGTTATTTCAGCATCCCCACAGCTGTCCTCTGAAGCTTTATTTTCTGCCTTTGTCTTTCTCTGGTTTTAAAGGAAAAGGCAAAGTAATTTCCATTGTTTCATTGAGGAGACTGATTGAAAGGCTCATACATTTGAGATGATGAAAAATATGCCAATGAAAACTCTCCACATCAGAAAAAAAATGCATTTGTTGAAGCAGAGATGATTCTGACCAACATATTAATTTAAGCTGAGAGGTTTCCTGGTCCCGGACCAAATTTCTGATAAGAACGAGGGAGAGAATGGGGGAGAAAGAGAGAGAGCTGAGCTGTTGGAAGGCAGCTAATAAGAAGCTGCATCCTAGGGGCATTGCACTTGCAGGTTCCGATGCAAACCTGCCAGGGGTCAAAGCTGGACCCTGGTTTCCCAATCTACTCTAAAAGCACATCCTGCTCTCAGTGACCCCATTGTCAGACATAAATTGTCTTGGTGTGAGCTGGACCCTCCAACTCTCTTGAAGGAATGCCAAAGGATGCTCTGCTTTGGAATGAAAGCACAACTTAAATATTCAGCTTGCCTGTGCTAAACATAACTTGCTTTCAACCTGACTTATCTGTGCAGCCTGATGCCAACAAGTGTACTTTGATGTTCTGCCTGAATTTTCCCTTGCTTATTTTCTTTGCCTCAGCTTAAACTGAGATGCAATTGAATATAAGCTCCAGAAGTAATCGGCCAGTTTTGGAAATTGTACCAATTACTTTTTTGTTAAACCTACTTGTTTTTCTCTGAAATCACCAGTCTCCAGGGCTTGGAGAGGTGGAGGAGACAGACTTACATACTAATTAGAAAAACAAATGTCTTCATTAATAGACTTAACATTAATGTAAAGCAGCTGCCAATGACAGAGGGATTTGCTACTTTCTTTCTATAATCTTTATCATCCAATATCATCATCCAAATGCTTTCCAATTCACGCTTTTTTTTACTCATTTGGGCTTTTGTTACACTTCAATCTGCTCTTTTCTCCATTTTTCTGTTCTTCTTTCATGTAATTAATCTAATCTAATCCTCTTCCAAGGTGACACCGCAAATGGAGCTCAAGAGCATTTACATCAGTGTCCTCAAATCATATTATGTGTTTAGGTGCTTTGTGATTCCCTGGGCTTCTTCCCTTCCCAGTGCTGTCAGCCCCACTTGCTGCCCCTCTCAGGGCCAGTTTGGCGTTAATGGCTGCCAGGTTTCTAAAATCCTTTTTAGAGGAGAGACGGAGGCTCACAGAAGTCAATTGGAGTCTTTTGATACCTGGGATTAAGACAAGACCACTAATCCCCTTTTGAGGCTATACCCTGCAGCCATCCTAGCTGGATTTCTCCTCAGGTCAATGCTCACCTAGGAAAGCGGGCAGGAAGCCCCAGTGAACACAACATCAGGTGCAGAGTGATTACTGCTGAAATAGAGCTCCTGAAGAAAATTCCACTTTCCCTGTTTCTCGGGGTTTTCTTGGCATGCCTTTTCTCTTTTGTGCCATCTTAGATGTCCTTCTGCTGGCAGTGGGTTTCTCCTCATTCATCTCATAGCCGATGGCAGCCCTGCCATCGATAGCAGCCCAAATGCTTTAGGCAGAGGTTCCAGTTCCACTGCTTTTTGTTCGTAAAACACAATGAGCGTGTGACAAAAGCCGACTCAGAATGACCTCACTTGCTGCAGCCCTGTCCATCTCCCACACCCCACATCAACAGTTCTGACTGATTTGGAATCAGTGAGCCAACAGCAGGTATTAGCATTTGGTTACTTGGTAACTCTTATTCAATCAATACATGCTTTACATTTAAGGCCCCAGTGACAGGATGATCAGAACAAATTAGAAAATCTCAGGTGGAATAAACCTAATGGCTATGGGACATTTCTAAAATAAAAACGCATGTTGAATCACAAATAATAGCTTGGCTACAATCTCAGGAGTCTAATTATGAAATGGATGTGGAATCATTCTGTAATTACTTAGAAAGTTCATTTCAGCAGCCAGAAATTCTCTCTGTGTTTACTATATATCATCACAAGTCCTCTGTGATTATTTGTAACATCTACCCGGAAAGACACATGAATAAGAGAGGCAATTTTAAGAAATGGAGACAGATTCATGCCTTTTATAAGTCAATGGATTCATGCCAGGGATAAATTGAGACCAAATTCCTCAACAGAGTTAAATCACTTCCAGTTAGTCCAAATAGAGCAGAGATTGCTCTGCCCTGCAGCAGGGATGTTCTCACCATAATGCAAAACCCTACAACACTTCTGCTCAGTGCTTCTACCTTCGCCTTAGAAAAGAGCCCAGTTCAAAACCAGTACAAACCTGTGCACATTGTGGATTTTAAACTGGTGCCACGGCTCCAGTGGCATCATCACTTTGAAGAATGACCATCCTGCTACACAGTCCCCCTGTACTCGGCGCTGGTGAGGCTGCACCTTGAATCCTGTTTTCAGTTTTAGGCCCCTCACTGCAAGAAAGACATTGAGGTGCTGGAGCAAGTCCAGAGAAGGGCACCAGAGCTGGGGTAGGGTCTGGAGCACAAGTCTTATGAGAAGCAGCTGAGGAAGCAGCTCCAGTTTTGACTGGAGAAAATGAGGCTCGGGTGAAATCATTCACTCCCTACAACTACCTGAAAAAAGGCTGTAAGATGGGGGGTGTTGGCCTCTTCTCCCAATTAGCGAGAGCTAGAGAGAGAGGAAATGGCCTCAGATTGCACCAGGGGAGGTTTAGATTGGATGTAAGGAAAAATTTCTTCACCAAAAGGTTTGTCAAGCACTGGAACAGACTGCCCAGGGAAGCCATTGGGTCACCATCCCTGGAGAGATTTAAAAGACATTTAGATGTGGCACTTGGGAACATGATTTAGTGGTGGCCTTGGCAGTGCTGGGCTAATGGTTGGACTCACTGACCGTAAAGATCTTTTCTAACCTAAACTATTCTGTGATTCTACGTCTGCAAATAAAGCCATGGCTCTGCCTTCAGAAGTGAGTTCTGCTGTGATGGCCACATGCAGTAACACCACCCCAATCCAATTTTTACAAAGGTTAGCAATCCGGGCCCACGGGTCCTGGATGAACGGCCCCAGGCCTGCCTGCCTGCATCCAAGGGGTGCTTACAGATCTGTGTGAGCACGAACACCTCCAGCACAGGGTAGTAATAGCTAGAGGGCAAAGAGGTCCCACTGGGAGGATAATCCTGCGGGTCCTTCATGGAGCACCACAGGGACTGTTGATGCTGCACTTTGCCCTGACCACAACTGCCCTTTCTTGGGGAAAAACACACCTGGATACACAGTTCTCTGGGCATCACAGGAACTAACAGATATACAGGAAGGAAAACGGATTCTTTTCATCCTGGTTGGCCACAGACACCAAGCGTTACCAGACCATCTTCCCATTCAGTGCTCTGTTTCCATTATGCTTTGTTGTTGATCTTTTTTTCCCCAACTCCACAAAAATGCCTCATTTGGGACTGACCACCAGACAACAGATTAATCGTGACCCTTCTGGATGTGGAATGGAAACATGCAGTCCAAAGAGCTGTTTTTGTCTTGAGGCTGGGATTTACACTGTGCCTTCTTTACTGGAAGGCTGAGGAGAAGAAATGGTGCTGTATGACATCTCATGGGTGTTCCACAACTTTCAGCAGTAAATCTGTTTCTCCAGAGGCAGAAAAAGGAAGGAGGCAACAGCTAATTATACTCTGTGGGGCAATTTGCTGTTTTATTTCCTGATGTACTCCCTGACTAGTGGAAAATCACTCTTGGCAAACACAAAACTTACCCTGCTTCCAAAAGGTGCATCTCTAAATTATTAATCAAGAGTACACAGAACCACGAAAGGTGGAATATTGAACAAAGGCTCAATTGACACTCTGGAAGTTGAGGAAGATATGGAAGACTCCCCTCTAATTTATTTATTCCTTTTCTGTTCTGTTATCCTGATATGCTGCTTCCAGTTACCACTGCACCCCGCACTGTATGGTATTACGTGATTTGTTTTCAGATTGTTGCAGATAAAGTTACTTCATTATTAATATATATGCACTGTGCATATCCATAAATATTGAATATATATGTGTGTGTAAACCTACTGGAAGTGTTAATAGTTAAGATAAACGAAGTCCATTATTGCAATGAGTGACTATTTCTATGACCCTATTTGCAATAAAAGCAGATTCAATGATATGAGAAAATTGCTAGGTTTCAGAATAATTGAACCAGGCCAGACGAATCCCCACAAAGGCATCATTTACAAAGTACTTTGCTTGTCTAAAATATTTATTCCCACAGAAGGAAATGGAAAAAGAGTTCATATGGTTACACGGCTATCCTCTGAGTGTAAAATTGTTTTATCATGTTATGTTTATTTCCTAGACATCTTCCACTGGGGTATTGCAGAAAAAATACTGGCAGTGCAGTTAATTCCTTTGTGTGGACTGTTCATATTTATTCTCTGGGAAGTCAATCATGTTTTGTTCGGGCTTGTTTTGTTTTTCTGCTGAGCAAACACCTAAGCAACCCTTTTCTTGTAAAAACTTATTTGCATACACAACGTGCACCATTCAATGTTGGTGCTACACAGGGAGTTGAAATGCTTTTGCTTTCCCTCCTATGTGCCATGGGAAGTAGTGGATTTCTTGATGAAAATGTTGGTGTTGCTCTTTAAGACTGCAGTATATTGTTCGTGTTTAAGGACTACATCAGTAGTTATGGATAATTTTAGTTTGTCTTGTGTTGAAAGCCTGGATAGATCTTTACTATTAAATGTTCACAGCAAAATGCTTCCAAGCAATCCACAGACAAAGAATTACTCCCAGAAATTATCCACTGAATAAATCTGAATAATGAATACATTCACAAAAGTCACTATCTATTTGTGAACAATTAGCTGAAAGAAATAGAGGTGACACTCACAAGCTAAATAATTCATTTATGAATTATTTGTCCAGCTTTGTTTCTGACATATGTTGCATGGAATGAGATCAAAGCTTAGATGAAAAATTACTTTAAAAAGAAGGGCAATATTAAAGGAAATTCTTACAGCTTCTAATGCAGAAATCATCCCATTATTGTAGATATTATCATTACCCATGCTTTCAGAGGCTAGAGAAGTTATTTTCCTGGATTCTTTTACTTTAAGCATTAGGCTGTGTTTTATTCCTAACATATATCCAATTTTAGGTTGTTAAACTACAATCAAAAGCACTTAGTACGAATGGAGCCGTCCCTGTTATGAGATTTGAACTCCTGACATCTTTATCCACTGGAACTTGAGTGCCCAGGTGACTACTAATTATTCAAGCATTTACAACCATTACTATCAGTATAATTAGCACATCTTGAGATAAAAGTGAGAATGCCACTATGAAATTATCATTCCAGGCATTTAGATAGCAATCTTTCATGAAAACATTTATAAAGCTGCCCAATTATTTTTCAATCAAATGAACAAAAAAATTGTTTACATTTAAGGGGAAGCTAGAACCGAAAAGAAATGGTTTCTGGCAGCAAAAGTTATAAATGTTGTCTCCATATGTCCATTTCTTGAATACAACAAATCCCATCAACTTCTGCATTGGGTTTTTGGGTTGTTTGGGTTTTGGTGGGGGATTTTTTTGTTTGTTTTGGGGTTTTTTTGAGAGAAATTACCAAAATATCTTTGACCAAATACTTAGAAAACTGTGAAACTTTCCTTTCAACAAAGCCAGGTTCAGTGAAAAAGACAGGAACAAGGTTTTTCACTCAGGTCTAAAAGTTGGCAAGCTCATTGCCACGCTCTGCAGGAATAAGAGGCTGCACAAGACCTTATGTGCCTTGCTGGGTGACACTTGTAAAAATAAATGAGACAATTCCCATGGAGAAAGTCAAAGCCAGATGTGGACTAGAGTTCGACTTCCCTCTTCCCACCTCCATCAGTTTTGCTGGTCAAAACAGGCAGGTAAATTCCTTCTTACATGAATTAGTAGTAAGAGATTATCAGAATAAGAGGAAGGAGGAGCCAGAGAAGCCAGGGACCATAGTTTGATAGGTTTTGTCACCTTTCTGTCTAGGATCTACTATGAACAAAATTTTGAAGAATGTCTTTTCCCCACCAAAAGCCATCCTAGATGTTCTGAAATAACTTCTTTGGAACACTTGCAGGACACAGCAGAGAGGGGATTTTGGGAGCATTTCACAAGGTCTGCAGCTGTGAGCTGGTTTCAGCATGAGGAAAAGTCCTCCATCACCCCAATGCACAGGAAAGAGAAGGTAAGGTAACCCTCTCCAGGGGGCTTTTAGATATGGTGCATTCAGTGGAGAGCCCTAGACCAGCAAAATCTACTCTTCTCCACGTGGATACTGATGTGACCAAGGGCAGGCTTGAGGACAGCAGACCCATGCAGAGGCTGAGCTGCAGGAGGGCAGCAAGTCCTGAGGGGTCTGCTGACCCTACATCAGCCACAGAAGCCTCCTCTGCTGCTCTGGCCCAGTTTTCTCTGGGAGATGATCCCAACCCTTTCCATCTACTCACCCATTCCCCATGTCCCTCAAAGAAAGCTTAAATAAGCAGTGAAGACCACAGAGCAGCTGTGGCCTCTGGTTCCCAGTGCCTGTATGAGCATCTTGCAACCCTCACTGCACTGCAGAACGGGGGCCAGCCTGAGCATGCCATGGGAGAATCCATCCAACTGCCTGCTAAAAAACCAAACCATGTATGTTACACACAGCACAGCAAATAAATAGCTCCAGGAACAGAACAACAACAAAAAAAATCACACGCTTGTGCTTGCAGGGACAGTAAACCAGTATATTTCAGCAGTCATGGCAGGTATTTCTGACTAAAAATTGTATATTTGATGATGCAGAGCCTTCAGCATTTGATAAGGGGCTGTTAAAGCCTCTTGAACAGTAAATCACCTCTCTTTCTATCAATAATCTTATTATAATATCAGTAGAAATGTCAAATGTTTAAATCCTACTTTATTACTATAATAATGGATTTAATTTGTAAAACATATAAAGTGAGGCCATAACTGTTCTGGAGGGAGATATCTGTCATCCCACTATATTTATATAATTTCCTGATGGCTTTACCCACATATTTTGAATGGAAGAAGAATTAAAAGCAATCCCACTTGCAAGATTTTTGTGATTGGGAATGGATCCTGGAAAGGAAACCAACATGATTGCAGCAATGCAGCAATTGTTATTAAAGAAAACCACCCTCAACTTCGCATTCATGCGAAATAAATATGTAGGTGTTTATCTGAGGCTTGCTCCATTCAGGCCCTCTCCTGCTGCCAGAGGAGCCCTGCTTCCAGCTGCACAATCAGTATTATCACTATGTGCTATTTTTGGCTCCTGAGTACATCTCACGTAGCGTCATCCTTCCCACGCCAGCCCCGGTAGGAAGGGCGGAAACTCTTCTTTCCCCTCCCTTGTCCTCCGTTGCCGCTCCCGTCTGCGCGGTGCCGCCGCCAGCTCCGTCCCCACTGCGGAGGGGTCTCCGGACGCTTCTCCCTGGTCCTTCTCATTTTCCTGGGCAAGAGGCTTTCCATCCAAAGCTTCGTGTAGGAGGCTTCATGTTGGCATCCAGAGTACATGTCCCAAATATGTCCAGCCTCACTTTCTGAGCATAGTGCCAAGGAGCTGCCGGTAAGTAATCCTCTGATGGGTGATGGAGTTCCTGTGTCCAGTGCCCGCAGCTTGTTACAAATGGGTTGTTTTTAGGGTCACACAATTTCCCAGCTATCGCTTTGGTAGGTTTCCAGCTCTTGTCACAGTATGTTAACACCAGGTTTCTGTCTGAGGGGACAGTGCTTTGTTTGTTCTGACACTGTGCAGCTTTGATTTCCACAAGTTATTAAAGTCTAGTAAATACCATAGAATCGCTTCCTTTTTAAGGTCTTCCTTGGCTAAGTGCTAGCCAACCAGCTAGTTGTTTAATGTTTTTCTCTTCTGATGTGATGTCGCTGCTAAGTGCTTGGAAAAGCTCATACGGACAGCAGCTGCACTTGGAGTTATAAATCTCTTCAAATGTAAGGTTCGGTTTCCTTGGTTGTGCCACAGGAGAAGCCCTCATAGCTATAACCACCCCTAGCCTGAGCTAGGCTGTGTCTCCCTAAACCTGTTTCATTTTACACAGAGTAATCAAATATTCATTATGTGAGTAAGTGTGTGTGTGGCTGTTGCAGAGTGATTGGGGTACTTACCTGGTAGATGAGAGACCCTGTTCCCAGTGACCGCTCCAATGAATATTTAAGTATTACATATTAAGTATTCATTGGAGCAAAGATAGGAGCAGACTTCTGCCACCCCCAAGGGAGCACCCAAACGCCAGGCTGTAAAGTCATTCTTTCTTTCTTTAGCTCAATGAATATTTAATTATTCAAGGCCAAACAAGACAGCTTCAGTGCAGAGACTGAGATTCCCTGCTCCCGTGTGTGCACCATAACTCTGACAATGAGGGTGTGTATATAAGAGATGTGGCTTTGTGTTTCTTTGGAGTTAGAAAGAAGTTAACTCCAGGTCTCCCACACCCTGGATGGGGCTTCCAGCTTCTGAGCTGCTGACTGAAAAACACTGAACTCCAGCACACACTGTCCACAGCCATGAGACAGAGGTGGTATGACCCCAAGACCAGAGAAAGCATCCTTATCAATGATGAGATTGGTTTTATGAATCTCTCAGGAGAAGGAATGAAAGCTGAAGACATTTCTAACACCATGGCAGTTCCCGCTGGCTATGTAATATGCCTTTCTGAGGTTATCCAGAATGTGATGCGTAAGAAAATCTATTTATCTCCTTTACTCTGGGGTCTGATACCCCCAGACTGTAGTTAATGGGACCTAATCCTGCTTCTGCAATCCAAGGAGCGGGTGTGTGAAACGGTGAGTGTGGGGAAAACATCCAAAGAGAAAAGGCAAAGCAAGGGTATTTCGGTCTAAAAAAGGACAAAAGTAGATAACTGAGGAGTAGAAAGATCAAAGCAAGGAGAAAAATATGGAGTAAGCAGCAGGCAATAGCTGAGTGGGGAAACAACAATGGGGGGAAAAGTGAGCAGGGACAGTGACCAGAAGAAATAATACCTTTATCTAGCAAAGGAACAGAGGGAAGAGATGGAAAGGGCTGGAAAGAGAAGGAAAGGGAGAAGATTACTTCCATCGTAAAAATAAAATGTGAAGAATCTATGCCCCTCATTTAGATCTTTGAAAAGTAGAACAATTTCCATCTGCTCTCTACTTCCAGAGGACAGTGGGTGTCTCTGAACCGAGATGCTTTGGATTCACTTTGGGCAGTTGACTGTGGGAGCATTCTATGCAGAACAGTGACTTATTCCTGTTGTTGCAGCTCTGATTCTTGTAATTTCAAAGAATCCACAGCATCATGATTGTGCTGTCAAAGACTAAATGTGGTTTCCAAGCAAAAAACAGAGCAACAGTGTAATTGTGATATCCAAATGCAAGTAAATTATCTTCTTGTACCCATCAGGAGCGTCCAGACCCAAGTCAGCTGCATAGTCCCAGTTGTTGAAATGGCAACACTGCATTCTGAATGGAATTGCTTAGCTCAGAACATTTCTAAGGTGCTCCAAATGATATGGTTCATAGATTTCATATCACATTTATGTTCTTGTAAGAATAGCCCAAGGCTGTTGAGCAGCCACCTACAGCAAATTTTTGCTACAATTTAGAGAAATCCTTTCTGAGCACTTTGCTGCCCATTACTTTACCTAACCTTGTCCCTGAGAACACAGCTTTAGAGTACTGCAGGTCTATGGCAATGTAGGAATATCCCCATTGTCTTGCTGTAAATATTACAGTGCTCTGACAGTGTCCAAGCAGACGTGTTGCACATCATGTCCTTCGAGGAACACGGTAACATATCCACGAAAGATCAAAACTTCACCCAGATACATTAACCACGATTGAACGGCCACGTGTTTTGTGTTTTGATCAACTCTTTAGACAGATGACAGTAGCTATCCTCCTTCCATACTGAGGAAAAGGCCACCTGTGGACCAAGCTGTGGGGGAAAAGCGGAGAGCAGAGAGAAGGGTTCGATTTCGTGAGCCTGAAGAAGTCATTGAACATGGTATGCCGAAGATATTAGGAATTTTGGCATGACCTTTCTAGCTTTTAACATCCACTCTGTCTGTCCACATCAGCTTCCTCCTCTGATAATTTGTGATTTAATAATGATTTGTGATTTTCAGCTCATCATGGAGCAGAGGGTGGATGATTTTTGCTCTGTGCTCTGCAGAACTGCATCTGGTCCATTTGCCTGCCTGCCCTGGAAGGAGACAGGCTCCTGCCTCACCCTCAGCTGTTGTCACATTGTCCTCCCAAGCCAGCCCCCACAGAGATCATTGTAGACCATGGGCCTGGCTGAGCCCCAGGGCTTCCCCAGAACAATCTTTCCACTCAGACCAAATTTAAACATAATTACGTCACGGTAGGTAACTAGGATGCCACAGACTACAATAGCAGAGGTCTGAGCCTAGCAGCCAGGATGTAATAACTTATGCCAACAAAGGCACCCAAGGACTGGCACAGCTAACAAAACCTCTGGTCTTTTCATTTGTGAGCCAAAATGTTGCAGGTAGGTCAGCTGGGAGTGACTTTCAGCAGAGGTCTGGCACAAGGATCCAGTTTGCACTTCTGCATTGCTGTGTGCAACACCAAACAGGAATTGGTGTTACCTTCTGACTTTCCCAAACTGATCCAACCAAGCAAATTGTATTTATGGGCAGAGAACTAAAATTGTATGTGTTTGTTATGTCAGTTGGTCAAAACACAGGTGGCAGAATGGTAACATTCCTATGTCAGCCACCTGTTTGGACTGCTCCAGCTTCTGAAAATAAGGCTTGGCATCTGCTGATGTGTCTATAAACAGAACTCTCATTTGTTTGGCAATACATTGTTTGGGATGCCTCCTGAGGCAGGAGGGGGAAGCTGTTTCTTGACAAGCTTGTTGACATGGCCTGGGCTTTCCCACCAAAACCAAACTCCTGGAAAGACTCAGTGAGTCAGCCCTAGATTCCTCAAAGTCCATCTGACTGTTCAAGCGCAGGATTTTGATGGGAGTTAATAACTCCCCCAGCTCTCTGCCAGAGTCCATGCCCCACATCAGCCCTGGTAATCCTGCAGTCAGTCCAGCCCAGGGGACCAGGTTGGTCTCCCACTGGCTCTGACTTCAGCAAAGCCGTGCTGGAGCACGTGCAGGGAGCTGCAAGGATGGAGAAGGCTCTGACTCTTTTCCATGGAGACTCAAGAAATGTTCCAACCCATAATTAGTATTCTGTGTTGCAAACAGTCTGTGATTTAGATTATTAGCTGTTTGTCCACACAATTTATTAGCATTAAGGCTGGTAAAATGAAGGTTTCTGGCACCACTGAATTTTTTTCCGTTCTATGGACTTTTCATCCTGGATTGTGTCTGAGCCCTGGCTGCCAAGCAGATGCATTTCCAGGATTTTGTTGATGAAAGTGAGTCTGACAGTGCTTTCTTAACTTTCATTTTCTCAGCCTGTTGGTCTAAATCCTTTCCTTTCTAGGAATTATGTGGAATGAGGAGGGTTTTTAGCAGGAGCTGTTTCCTGACCTCCCTGCAACAGCAGCAATCCTGCCTCTGAATTGTCCCACACAATAATTTTTCCCCACTTTCCTGAAGTGCACCTGCATCTGCATGTTTGCATGGAGTGGGTAGGTCCTCATCCAGAGCCAAAAGTGGTGTGAGAGGTTGCCCGGCATCTCCAAGGTGACAGGCAATTTCAGAGACACTGCTTGGTTCTGGCTTTTCTTTTTCACCCGCTAACTAGAGACTTTTCCAGGCATGTAAGAACATTTTCATTCTATTTTCTAGTCATTTCCTGCTGTGACTACGTAGTGGGTAAGTTGAATTTTTCACATTATAACTGTGAGCCATCCATAGCATTAACCTGAGTTTGCTTTTGCAGCTGGTGGGATGCACTGTGCAAATATACCCTCCATATACACGGCATTTTGTGCAGTGGTTGTTTCTTTTCCTTTTCAGCATAAGCAGCACAAGGTGCTGATGAGGTCTGGTGCAATTTTAAACTAGACATCTAGTAAGACAAATAGTGGAAACAAAAATTAAATCCCTGAAGCTATTTTTAATTTACATATAATTAATATATTTTATGGCAATAGAATAGGTACAGGTTTCTCACTAAGATATGCAAGGAAAGCACCCCAAGCAAAACAATAGTTCTCCCTGCTGAGTTTTGTATGAGGGGAAGAGACAATTCATTTATATGCTGACAGCAGGGTAGAAATAATAAAAATAATCGGTTTTTTCTGTTTTTTGTCTGAGGCCCGGCAGCCTCAGAGACCCCCAAGCAAATGTCTGTATCTGGATGTTCTGATGATGGTGATCACTTCTGGAGGCCCTGGACAACATCCAGCCCCTGCTGTAGGCAGTGCAGTGAAGGGAGAGGGGTACCTGTATACATGTATATATACATACACAGACCTGTAGTTTTGGGAGGCCAAAAAACCTCCCAGGCAGATGTCCCCATATCCCTCAGCTATTGCTGTTGTCCAGGAAGAGGGGCTGTATGCTCATGACAATGGAAGCATCCATTGCTAGGGCTGTTATTGGGCTAGAAACAAGGTACTATATCCAGAAAAGAGCCAGGTGGAACAGCAAATATCCAATATTCTTCGGGGGGCAGTGGAAATGTGTATCCAAGGCAGGAACTGAAACAAAATCTCCTGCATCCAGGTCCAGTGCTTTTCTCAGACGGGTTGCCATGAGACTGGGCACACGTCTGCGGCTGTGTGCGCTCTTCCAACAAGCAATTTAACTAACAAATTTGAGAATTAAATTTGTAATTGTAATCTAGAAAAGCAAATTTGAATTTCACCACATAACTGTAGTGATGGGCTGAAGCTGTTGTGAGCACAGCTCACCACCATTTTGCAGGTGGAATTACTCTTCCACTTAAGTTTTTTTCTGTTCATGGATTGACCTTATTTCCTAACTGAGAGGATATAAGGAAAGCCCAGTCTGACATTTGAGATCATCCAGAAATTTGACATAGAAAGTAGCTTTTTCAAGATTGGAACAGGTTACAAGAACTTCGTAATAAAAGGGTTGATGTGAAAAGCTGTTCAGCTTCCACAGGAAGGTTTCCCTGCTCCCCTGTGTGCTCATCAGCCAAGCCCCACGCTGGGAAAGGCAGGTGGGCACCCAGTCAAGAGCTGTAGCCTGAGGTGTGAGAAATCTCACAAGGGAAATACCAACTCCCAGCTCACAAATGTCTGCAAAAACCAGAAAGTGGTGAGCAATTCCCTGGCTAAACACCTTCATATCAACCATTCATAGAATAATGCCAAATAAACAAATTTATAAAATCTGAAGTCTGCACATGGATAATTTGCAAACAGAAAGAAGGGCTAAATTCAAATGAATAAATTACTTGCTGCAAATAATTCACTCAGATCTATTATGGGACATTGATTTGGTTTCTGGTTAGCTATAAAATGACTGCCTATTAACATTTTACCTTTTCCCCATACACTTTTTGATACATTATTATGTGTTTCTGGCTTGGTTTTATGACTTTTACCTTCCTCTCTGTACATCTGTATGACAGTTTAATTGACTGGTGTGTATTCCAGGGCTCGGAGTGGAAGCTAATTTAAATATGTTACAGCTAATGTTGGCCCTTTACCCATAATAATACACTCCACATTTTTATCTCTTTATTGATTATGTGCATATGGCAGGAAAATAGCTGCACACTATGGGTTTTATTCAGGCATGAATTTGGCTTTATACCGCATGTTTAATACTCTAAGTGCTTTGTGAAATAGTGCCGACTGTGCAATGGCCACGCAGTCAGACAGAGCAGCCAGATCTGAATCAAACCGGATCCCCAAGGCCCGGGAACGGATACAGGCAGGCGAGGGCTGGGACACAGCTGTCAGCAAGCTGAAGGCAGCCCTCTGATTTTCACATGTGTGCTGTGCCTGACCTGTGGCACTCTAGACATATTTGAAAAATATTTTGAAGGCAAGACAAATGTTTACAGTGTCCTCCTGCTGAAGAGCAAGTGCAGAGGATGTTCTGGTGCAATTAGCACACATAGCACTCAGACAGTGGTTAAAACTGCCAGAGCTTTCTGAACATGCCTCTTGGTTAATGGAGCCATGTTTGGGTTCTTTCCACAGTTAGCAGGAGTCCCAAACAAGCTGAGTTACCAGGGAAAAGGACAGACATCTATAGCTTCTCTCTTTTATGGAGCATTTGTGAGCATTAAATAATTAGACCAAGCAGCTTCATGTTCTCCTAGTATTCAACTTAACATTTAGTGTTAAGGTATAAAAAATAATTGCTGGAGGGGAAGTTGAGATCATGCATTAGCTATGCTAATCCTGTTCTCATTGTGTATAATTAAACTCTTTAAATGCTCCATTAGATGATATCTTTTATACTCACCACCCTCCATCAGGAGGTGTGACTCACTATCACTCCACTGATGCCTACGGAAGTGCTCACCACCAGAGCCCTGTGTACCCTGCTGTTCCCAGAAAACTGGGACAAAGGCATCGGTGGGGGATCAAATTTGGGAAGTGTTTAAGATGGCACTAAAATAATGCTGCTTTCTTTTTTTCTCCTCATCACCGTGCAGCAGATGACAGGTCATCATCTGGATTGCCTGTGCTCCTGTGGCTCTCGTTCTGCGCAGTGCTGATCCTCGCTGTGAGTGTCTACTACACCAGCATGAAGCAAGATGTCAAGGTCCTGGAGGAATTTCAATCCCGACTTGTTATCCTCTTCCTTCATGTAAGACACGTTGCTCAGAGGTGCTGGACTTGGTTTATGAGGCAGTAGCAGTGTCCTCCAGCCTGACACTGCTAAGAAACATCCCAGTCTACTGCAGCCACATGCAAGGAACACATGAGCTTCCACCTCAAAGAGCGAGAAAATCACACCTGCTGTGCGCCATCCAGCAAATACTTGTTCTCTTTTTTCCTTCTTTGTTGGTTTTTTTCGCACATCAATGAACATTCGTGCTAATGCCTTGAGGTCCCACCAAACTCATGCTCCACCACCCTGAACAGCAAACAAGTATCTGGATTTTGTTCCCCAGAGTTTATAAGCTGCTGATATGAGGAGCGAAAGCAGAGAGAGAAATACATTGATCTGTGCAGGCAGCAGCAAGCTCTGAAGAAAAGTTGTGTGAGTCTCAGGTCAAGGCTCTAGATACCAAACCATCTTTCTCCTCAAGTCTCCTAAGAATTATTCTGCAAAGGTTAAAATAAAGCTGAGCTATTGCACAGACACTGCTCTGGTGGCCAAAGGCTTGGCAAGCTGATATATTTATACACCTAAAATGATTATTAGTAAAATCCCAGCAAATGGCTTTCTTGTTTCCCTTCATGCATTTTTTTCCTCCATGGGCAAAAGCTGTTTCTTAATGCTTCACTTGACTCCCAGGTGTGAAAAAGAACACGGAAACTCATTTAAACAGAAAATAGTTTATTTGCCTAACATAATAAATAGCAGCATTGAAACCCAGGTTAATCATCAAATCAGTAGTTCAGTCCTCTGGGCTTGATTCAGTCCATAAACCCCACAGGCTGACACACAAGATTTATGATAGTGCCTGTATTCAGACAGAGGTTATGCCTGGGTGGTCAAGGCCTTATATCATGGTAATATGGACTGCTTGTGAAGGTGTGGGGTGCATAGTTCCTCTATCACTCTATTGTCTCACCATACTATGCATTTTTCTGAAAGGAATCCTTTTAATGGAGACCATGTGAAACGGTGCTCTGGGTATCTGAGAGGAGAACAAATGACTGCAAGTTCATGAGCTTCAAAGAACCAGCAAATTCAGCTTTTGAGACCTTAGATTATGCTCGGGTAGCACCTGATGTGTGCTTGGGGTTATTTTGTATGGTAAGATTGACATCAGAACCTGTGAGAGCTGAAGCAAATGAAAAAGGGAAAAAAAGGGGGGAAAAAACCACTGCAGAGAAGATGAAGAGATGTCTGCAAGACCTTGGCTTGAATTCCCCTGCCATTGCAACCATCAAAAAGAAAAAATGGTGCTTTATTTTTAGTTATTTTTTAGAAAGAGGGCCATACATCTGCCCCAGCAACCTTCTCCCAAGCAGCCCAAGGACTTTAACCAGGAGAGGATAAACTGAAACACAACATGCAACCTCCTCTCAGGAAAAGAGGGAGCAGCAACTTGATTGAGAACAAGTCAGAAAAATGGCAGCCCAAGATAGAAAGAAGTGCCTTCAGTGGCTACTCTCATGGCCCTCCTAAGCTGTCAAAGCCACAGGCGTTGGGTTGGACACAAGCTGGCCTGGGAAGCAGAGGGGGCTGCAGGAGCAGTGTTTGGCTCAGGGGTCTGTGTGCAAACCACTCAGGCACCCCAGCTCAGAGGGTAAGTCCCACCACTGCTTCCCTCCCCTCACCACTGTCTCAGCCCTGCTCTTTAGGTAATAAAGAAGAAAGGTTTTAAACCTGTGTGCTGGTGAATCTGTGGGGAAAAGGTTTTTAGGCTGGTACCTGCATGGAGCAAGGGGTCATTGCAGCTTCTGTTTGCATCTTGTAATGTTTATGATCTTTTTAATGTCCATGTGGAAACTCCTTGGCAAATCAGTGGTGTTCCTTTTTGGCTCTGGACTGACTCCTCTTAGGACTTAGGAGGGAAAATGTGGAGGTGGTGTGAAGACCATATGTGTGCTCACCTTCCCGCACAGCTCCCCAGGAGATGGACACAGGACCACCTTTCCACTGAGCCTCCTTTAAATGGAAAATGTCCACGTTCCTCTTGTTGGGGCCCAATTTATTGCTGTGAGTGAGAACTGCTATCGCATCTGGGCTGTCAGGGATATTTAGCAGAGGAACAGCTATTCTTGGCTTTTGTGTTGGCTCTGTTTGGGACAGTTTTGGGCATGGGAAAAGGCAGCACTTGAGTTATCTTGAGAGACCACTGCTGAGGTCTCACCATGGCTTTATAAGGTCTCCTAGGTCAGGATTGTTTACTGTGGTCAGTCAGATACTTGGCAGGCTGCAGAAAGCCAAATTAAACTTGCCTTGAAGCCAGAAGGTTTGAAATAAATAAAAGCTAAAACCTGTTCCTGGCAGAGTGGTGGCATCTTTTAGGTGAAGAAACTGAAGCTAAGAAAGCCATTGCATGTGGGAGTGAATGAAGTAGGTCAGTAACAGGACTGGGAATAGGAGAAAAAAATGCAGCTCCTGGGCCTGCATTTCTTCACTGCTGCACAACTTCACTGTGGACTTACCTGCTCTATTTCCTTCTGAAGCTCTTTTTCCATTCATCCGTCCTGCTTAAACGCACACAACTCCTTTTCCCTCTCTGCCCCTTCATTCTTTAGCCATCACAGCTTTATCCTCACCACTGTGAGCTGGATGTGATTTCTCCTTATCCTTGTTCAAAGGTGTTTTTCTGGGTGTGACGCCTTTGTGAGTTTGGATCTCTAAAGTTACAAAAAGTCATCTGTGTTGGATAATAACCCCCTTTCCTTACTGAAGGCAATATTTCCCTTCAGTACAACTCCTGAGAATTTCTCAATAGAGGTAAAAAGGAGAGAGAGTACATTAATTTATTGCAAACAGTGGAGATGCTCACCTGAATTCATGCTGGTGCCAGCTTGGTGAATTGCTTCAGAAGTCTAAAATCCTGCAGCCAACCAGCTCTGGGCAGTTATTTGATCCAGCTTAGAAATGGCCGTGTTTTAGATATAAAAGACTGAAAGAGAGAGTGAGGTAGGACAGGACCCTTGGAGCAGATTTTGAAGCAGACAGTGTGTAGGAGGGATTCCCAGCAGCAATGTCTGGGGTGGCAGGACACAAAGGGCCAGGGGAGAGTAGAAGGCCTGTGCATGACAAAGGACTAATGGCAGTCCCTAAGGGTAGAAGTGCTGCTTAAAATCCCTTATGCATTGAGTATGTGAGTAATACACAACAGAAATGAGCAGACCACAGCAGAAGGGTAAGTGTTGTTTTGACAGTGTTCAGTACATTCCCGCAGTGTGAACGGATGGGGGGCAGCTGCCAACACCCTCCTCAGGCACATCAACAGCACCTGATTGCAGCAGCGGGAGTAATCATACCCATATGATTAGAGGAGATAGAAAAGGACATCGTGAGATGACACTGGATGTTTCTGCATTAACCTTTTGATGCACTCAGCATTAGCACCAGTAAAAGGCAGCCCCAAAGACTGCCTCGAGTCCCCTTCCTTCCCTTCATCTCTCCAACCCTGATAGTCCGGAAATGAGCCCATAGCAGCAATTTTAATTGTCATTTCTGCCTTTTGCCACTTAGAAGAGAGCAGAAGAGCTGGAAGCTTGTGTCTATAAAAAGGGTGTTACCAGCTGCCCTCAAGGAATAACTCAGGAACCTCTACGATAATAGAGGACTTGTTTCTTATTAATTCCTTGCTCCAAGATAGCTGTTGGGAACCTTTAGGCCCACCTCTGAAGAGGAAGACTGATGCTACATGAAGAAAATTAACCAGCTGGCATTGAGAAAATTAGCCTGTCCATGCAGCCCGTGGTCCCCCCTTACATTTGGTAACAAACTGCCTTTCAGCTGCATGTTGACACAGGACCATTTTCTCCTTGTCTCCCATGGCACTAGGGTGAACTGCTGGAAGATGGCACCAAAAGGGCTCAGGCAGCTTAGGGTTGGGCATACCCTTGACTATACAAGTTGTGGCATGGAGTTGCTGAGGAATGAGTAGAAAGACTCTACCACTGACTTTGAGAACATTTTTTTTGTCTTACATTGCAACAATTAAAACTCACCTTCAAAGAACAGGCACAGAAATATTGACTTTTCAAATAATTTATTTTTATATTTCACCAAATCATAAAAAGCCGATGCACTGTTCAGCAAAAAGCATCAATATATAAAACACATTAACTCGTTATCGGTAATGCTGGAGTGTACCACGTACACTGAACCCAGCCCAGCTCCTACTAAAGCCAAAGGAAACTCAGTGACTCCACCAGCAGAAGGATTGGACTCAGCATTTTTCTTTTCTGGGTGTTTACAAAGGGCTGTATTAAAATGCTAGTAAAAAGCTTCTCTTTTGAGACTGTATCAAAACAATAATAAACCTCACTCCCTTTCTGGTTTTGTCAAACACATGCAATTAAAGCTCCAAATCAGCAGTCATTACACTGCAAAAGACCATACAAATCAACAGAGATAATATTCAAAACAGGCCAGGCTCTACCCTCAGCTTGTGTGGACTGGTGTGGCTGCTCACAGGATAATCCATATACACTGGCGAGGGATCTGTTCCTCCCCTGCTTTCAGTGGTTAAACAAATTAGGAAAAAGTGTTCCGTTTTCTCCCCAAATACACATTACAGGAACCTCTTTAGCAGCACAAAAAAGAAAAAAAAAAGCTAATCCAGACTCTTATAAAGCTTTTCCCAGGTGGCTACAAGAGACAGTAGCTCATGAATACATACATCAGAGGACACATATTTCAGAGAATCTGAAATGCTTTCAGGCTCTGCACTGACTTACAAGCAAGAAAGGTCTGATTCAGATCTTTGCAGGTGGTATCACACAAAAACACTAAAGCTTTTAAAACTATGGGTGCTAATGAGCTACTTTCACAAATGCCAAATCTACAGAGATTAGGGAACAGTCCTTCCCCATGCAAGTCACGAGCTGCACTGGACAAAGGGCCAGTGTAGGATATCTGGATCTGCTTTCCTCCAAATCTTGTGGCAATGTCAGCACCTTTACACCAGATACCTGCACAGCTGGCACAGGTGGCTCTCTCCAGAAGCTGACTTTAGGTCAGCACATGCTTCAAGAGGATGCTCTGAAGTTTGTGAGGCCACATGAGCAGGTAGGGGCTGAGCAGGCCGAGCAAAGGCTGAAATTGGTGTCAGTGCCACCCCCTCACATCACAGCCTGAAAGCTGAAATCCCTCACAGGAAAACACTAACTCCTCATTACCTATTTCTGTTCAGATTGATGCCACTGTCCTGCACACCTCAGCTGTCCTTGTCTCTGGTAGGAAGAGATGGGAGAAATAAGGCCCAATCAGCCTGATAGGAGTAAAATCTCTCTGAAGTTTGCAGGAATGTTTTTGAAGATTTAAGGATACAGAGGGAGAAGATTTCAGTGGAACCACTGAGGGTTTTTGTTATTGTTGTTTTGTTTTGTTTTGTTTTGTTTTGTTTTGTTTTGTTTTGTTTTGTTTTGTTTATAAACCTTCAAAAACCTCTCGGGAGTGTAATGCAAATCACAATATATTGATTTCTCAGTTGAGTAGCTTGGGCTGTTTTAATCAGAGTGTTTGACCAGAATTGCTCTGACACCATCAGTCTGCACTGGCTGCAGACCCCGATGCAGCGGCTCCCCCTGGAAGGATGCTGTTCAGTACAGAGCTCAGCATCACTGAGCAAAGGGACTGCCTGCTGCTCTCAAAGAATGTGGTTTAATAAGGAGGCTGCCAGCACCTTGTGAAGTCAAATGCTGGACCCTGCTTCAACAACCATGGTTAAAAAGGTTGCAGCAGCCTAGAAAGTGGAATGGATTAACCGATGCGATCCAGATCCAGCATGTTGCAGGAAGATGTGCTGTGTTTCAGGCACAAACTGTTGGACTTCAGTGTTAACAGGGAAAAATAATTCTCTCTGCTGCAGGAGAGATGGGGTGAAGAGCTCTGGACTGTGTTATGTGGGATACCATGACAGTTTTCAAACATTTCCCTGCCTTAAAATCTATGGTTTAACATAGCACTCGTCTAACTCCACCAGGTTCCTGGAGAGACTGCTGGCACCAGCCTTGGAAACCTCCCAGAGCAACACATCATCTAAATCAGGCCTGGCTTATGTAAAGGGAAGGGTTCGATGTCACGATCCAGAGAGGCTGAATGAGAACAGGGAAAATCCTTGACTGCTTTTCTTATTTTTTGACAAAATTTGCTACGGAGACTGCAACTTTCCTCACATTCATAAATACTGTTCAGAGCCTGTATACACACTGGAGTCAAACTTGCCCAAATCTGGGGCCAAACAAGGGGAAAATAAGGCGATGAAGAATAGTTTAGTCTCAGGACTGTTTACTCACTTGTGTGAGAAATCATCCAGGGTATCAACAGCACTTACAAATCATCATCCCCACCTCCTGGCAGGTTGTCTCAACCCTCACTTTACAACACAGTCGAGTGGAAAGGGGGAACAAAACCTTCTCACATTGTTGGGTTTCCACCATATACAAATAATTCCAGCTATTTCAGTGAGCAGCTCTTGCTTCCAAGCCATTTATCTCCTTGATAAACACCAGAGCCACCACGCTAAATCATTGTTATTTAGGAATTTCGAGCCAAGTAGAAGAGCTCCAGCAGGAGGATTTGAGGGGGATCAAGATAACCTTTCATGTCTAACAAATTGCGGTTGTTGGCTTTTTATTTTGGTGATAAAAAAATATATTTAAAAATCCCAAGCCAAAATTATATCATCATTTGACTGATGCAAAGGGCTATTCACATAGCACTTCTCGGGTACTTATGCCCATTTTTTAGCAATGAGGACCTTACAGGAAGCTAATAAGCATTAAATCCTAAATCCTTTAGCTGTCTATGGAAATAGGATTTAGACTCTCACATGGATTCAGGGTTTTTCCTCTACTGTGTGCAATAACAGTTCAAACAGTTATAGTAGCTATGAGAGGTAGAGAACTTTAAGCACTCAGGTGAATACATTCACATTAATCTCTGTTTGCAATAGCAGTTCAATTACACTCTTTGGCATGGACAAAAGAAACTAAAGAGGAAGCATGGCTATGTTAATACTCTTTCCAGAAACAGAATGGAAAGACACTATTCATTAAGTACCTGCACTGAAATAAGCAGTACTTGCTACACTCTAAGTAAATTCTATTCTAACCTCTCAGAAACAAATGTTAAGTTTTCTGAGAGAGTGCAGCTCCCTTCTACATCAGGAGAGCATCAAAGTGCTGGCTTATATGCAGTTCTTAACTTCATAAATCACTGAGTTGAATTTTGCCATTAAAAAAAAAGAAAAACCATAAGAAAACACCATTTAAGTGCCTATCTGTGAGTACTAAAATACAACTCAGGATAGTTTTCCTCCTTCTTATGGAGGATAAAAATAGGAACATGTACTTCAAGGCATTAGTGCCACGAACAGAAATAGTTCTAAAACAATTTCTGTGCTTATGAGGTTACATGAGCACTTTGTCACTGCAGGTAAAACCTTCCTCTCCTCCCAGACTGCCTAACCAGAAGGAAAGGACATTTGTGGTCTCCAAAGCAAACATCCCAAGAGATAAAAATGGGATATTTCCACCAGCAAAGGAAATAGCCTGAGGCACAAATTTAGGATCTGAACACAGCCAGGATTCTCATTTGCTCAAGGATACTCGGGCCATTGATATAGAAGAAAAAACAAAAGTTTTCTCATAATCCAGATTGGTTTTTCACAAAACAGTGTCAGTCTTTCCAGTATAAATTACTGTCTGGATTTTCGTTAAAGTTATAATTTAAATGGTAAAAATGATTTTACACGCAATATGTTTGGGAAGGCTTTGGAGAAGGGAGATGACAAAACCCACCAACACCCAATACCAGGTTTGTGTGCAACAGGACTGTAAAGTGTGAGCTCCTCTTCCTTGCAACTCTGCTTCCATCCTGAACACTACACAGGTTAAATCAACGGTTTTCCGTGCTGGAGAGTGAGGGCCTTGAAGGGAAATCTGACTCTGTTCCTAACTGGACTAATTTAGGCTAGTAGCAGGACATTACTCAGATATAGGGGAGGAATTAAAACACCTGCAAACCTGCATTAGACACTCATCTCAGCCTTTGGGAGGCTGTGCACCGGCCAGTGCTTCCCTACTCTGCTCACATCAAATCCCCCACTGGGTATCATAACCATTGTCAATGCACGAATCCTAATGCTAAGTAAGCAGAAGGAAATGTAGAAATTTAAGGCATCCTAACAACTACTCCAAGTTGCCTGTTAAGGGAAGAGCCTATATCCACATCACAGAGAAGCAGTGGAACTACTTCTGGCACTTACCTGTGTACATTGTACACACAGAAGGCTTTCATGACAAGTTCTGTACACTCAATCATCCATCACTAGTTATTATAAAAAACTCTAGAATCACTGCTATAGCACAAATGCATCCTTCAGTTTTTACAGTAAATCATCAAGCTCTAATTTTTGTGGCTCTTATTGAAATTTCCCAGCTGAAAGATGCCTCATGAGTTTCTGGGATAAGATGTTTTGAGCATTAATGCACTCATGAGGAAGTTCTGTTCCAAAAGATGGCTGCAATTGTTTCTCCATTGTAAAAAATAGTCATAAACAGCATTGATCTAAAAGCTCAGATGACACTTGCTAGCTTAGATTCTTCTAAGCCAATGAGAACTGCTGGCAGGGAATTGGTGGGGAACTTAGCCACAGATGGTAGCCAGAGAATATATTTGGTACAACAGAATAATGGTGTGGCAACAGCCCGGTGCCTTGGAAAGGCCACAGAGCTTTTCCCCTTCCACCATGTGACAATAATTAAATACAAGTATAAGTACCACACGGTGTTCTAGTTCTTTGAATACAGCTCTTGCTAGAGTGTTCCCAGAGGCCTGCCTTTGGACATGGCAAATTAAAGGTATTGAAATGTCACAGAAATGCAACATTTGACTCAGCCCCATGATGTGCTGGCTGGCAACGGATGACTAAAAGCAGACGTCAGAAATGTACAAAAGAGAGAAGTGCGTGAAAGAGAGCATAGGTAGATATGTATGTGTGCATAAATTATACCACAGTTCTAACACATTTTCAGCCTGGCATCACCAGGTTGGCCTGAGTGTCCAAGCTTTAGGAGAAGAAGTTGCAGAAAGCTTAGTGCAAATAAAAAACGCCAAGTGCATCCAATAACCGTTCCTCCCCTTGGGCCAGCCAGAGGGCTTCTCTCTACGTGCTCTGCCTTCTGACTCACACAGAGGCTTCCATCAGAAACAGCTTTGCTTTTAAGCATCACTGGTGCTTGCAAGTGAGTACCAGCCTCACCCCACCTGGTCAGGACGGGGAAGCTGTGAAAAACAGACTGAGATTCACGTGGGACTCACGGAAGAGCATCAGCCTCTTTTCATTTTGCATGGCAACTCCAACCCCAGGACCAGTGTTTTCTGCTTCTCATGGAAGTGGAAAGGAGGAAAAAGACCTTGAGACAGGAGAGGTAGAAGGGAGCATGAGCTCCAGACAGCCTCGCCCATAAGCAGCATCCTCTCTTTCAGAACCAGAGACAAGGCTTGAGCCCTGGTACCTCAGAGCAAGAATCACAAGAACACACTTGTTATCTTCTGCCTCAAGGTTCTTCAAACCCTCAGGCAACACCAGGAACAGTGGTCCCAACCCACATGTTACTTCAGCCTAAGCCTGATTTGGCATATCCATAAAATATATTACACAAAGCAGCAGCATGGTTCCACATGAGGAGTAAGGCATGCACTGAAGCAATTTGTGGGAAGAGGCATCACTGCTGAGTCAAAGTGAGACTGCCTTTTACAGCTGGAGAAACTGGGAAAAGATAGGAAACAGGCTAACTTACAAGACTCAAGCTCTTCCTCAGGGTATGAAGAAGGTCATTCCCTGGCAATGGGCTCAGGTACTTGCAAGAGTGTATCTCCTACTAGAGACAGAGCAATTTAGGTTGAAAAAGATCTCTACGATCATCCAGTCAAACCATTAACCTGGCACTGCCAAGGCCACCACTAAACCATGTCGCTCAGTGCCACATCTACACTTCTTTTAAATACGTCCAGGGATGGTGACTCCACCACTTCCCCGGGCAGCCTGTTCCAGTGCTTGACGGCCCTTTCAGTGAAGAGATTTTCATTAATATCCAAACCATTAGACCAAATGAATAAAAAAAAAGGCACTCTGACAGTCCTGATATCTGAATTTTAAATTGGTGTTAATTAACTTGATCTCTGATTCCCTCTCCAGGAGTCCTCCTCTGATGTCAACTCCCAACTACAAAAAAGCCGCCGCTGCAAAGTTTTGAAAGGAATTGCATTCTCTGGTGGGCAGAAATCATGCTGAAGAGCAAGACCTCTCTCCAGAGAGCTGTGGCCAGCTGGGCCTATGAGCAATGTTCACAGGGCTGGCTCACTGCTTGGGGCCCATGGAGGGCTTTTTCTCTAAACCTGTGAGAACATTTTGGTAGTTTAATACAATGTCAGATTTTGTGCCCTAAAATGCTTAATAATTGAAGGATTTGTCATGACATCAAATTCTGTTTCAATGAAATGCTTAAGCTGGTACTCAATTAAGCATCAGAGAGTCCCCAGAAGACAACAGTAAATCTGCATGGTTGTGCTAACCCCAGGTTTGAGCCCTGATGTGGTAGAAGCCTGCTGTTTTCTCTCCCTTCCTTCTGATTTACCAGGTCAGAGAATCGTGTGTGCTTTGCACTTCTGTTGCAATAAAGTCAGTCTCAACTCAAACACAGATACTGCAGGCAGTGTCAGTGTACTCCCAAAAAAATCTTCTTCAGTCCGAACTTAGTTGTTTGTTTAAGTTTTCTGCTGGATTGGGGTCTTCTGCGTAATGTGTACCTGGGGATAAATGCTTAATTCGAGTACAACTTCTCTGCCATGCAAATCCCACACTCCTCTGAGGGACTCTTCTTAATTATCAGATCTACCTCTGATCTCAACCCTCCACCTGATTTGTTGAAGCGCTGGCCAAGCAAAACTGAAAGCGACAACACAGTCACCAGTGAGCTTTGTGCAAATAGCGATTCTTCTTCCTTTTCACAGCAAAATTCATCTGCCCTGGAACTCCCCGCCTGTGAGTGGGGAGAATGGACCTGTTCAGCACTGAACTACCTCTAAAATAACTCAGCTGTTTGAACTCCTCTCAATGTTTATATATAGAAACCTACAATGCAAACGCTTACAGTAATTTTGCATATCCGTTATGAAATAAATATCACAAATAAATTCTAATACTCAAAGCAGAATAGTTTACAATGTTAGGGACCAAGTTACATTTATAAATGCACAAGCATTAATACTATCTATTCAGCTTAATTTCTTAGTATGCAAGCTTCGGCAATTGCTAGCTACACTTCACTTCAGGAGTCATAATAAATGCTGGTCATGCCAAAATCTAGGAAGAAACAAAACCACAAAAGTTCTCCATCATCCTTCCATATTATACACAGTTTTTGACAGATGCTGTAATAATATACGGGTTTCATGGAATTCATTAGCACTGCCCAATATTAAATATCAAGTCTGGAACACAGGTCTCTATGTTCTAAATAAAACCAGAGCAGGAGCAACATGTTTGTCAGCACTGCGTCCATAGGCAGCGAAAGCAGAGACAGCGAGAGCCTGCACCCGAACCAGAGCTGCAACTTCCCAGGATAAAGAGAGAACAGGGGCAGCTTCACTGGCAAAAGGGAGGAGAGGGAGAGAGGAGGGACTGAATGCAGCTCCAGTTACAATTACTGTTGAAGAGTAGTTTGAAGAAATAGCCTGGGCGCTGTAGCCTGGTCTTGCCAGCTCAGTCCTCAAAAATGGCCCCTGTCCCAAAAGCCAGCGAGGGCACATGGGAGCTCTCCTGGCAAGGGCAGGTTACAGATTGTGCCTGCACAGGACAGAAAGTTTGCTGTGCCAAAGGCACATAGGGCACTTCATTCTCTTTATCCTAATATAAATATTTCTGCCAGTAATTTCTCATGGGGGAAGTGAGAGATTCACAAGTACATTTCATCTCGGGAAAAGAAAAGATCTCACACGCTCAATACCCTGACTTTACTTCAGCTCACACTACTGAATAATAAAATCTAGATCCTGCCCTGGAAGTCTTCTCACACTTTAGATCATGCCACTTTTGTCATCTTGCAAAGAGGATCGTGAAGGGGATCTTCCTAGCAACAGCTCCTTCTCATGGATCAGGCTATCTAGCAGGTCCTCCTGTCTGTAGTTGTGATAAACCTTCAGGAAAGCCAGAATGGTAATTGCCAGCCAAGTCAGCCAGGCAGCCCAGAGACCGAACTAGAGAAGGAAAGAAATCGTAAAGAGGTCAGCACAGTACTGTAAAAACAAAGTCAGCTGTCCAGGTGATTATCAAAACCTCAGCTGGACCAAAACCCATGGAGTCGAGCCAAGTTAAACCCAGGGAGGTCCTGGGTTCTTCTTATAAAGGAGTCACTTTTATGGCATATTTCTGTCCTAAATGCAGGTATGCCTGAGCTGGGCATCTAGATGCCAGTGCTGGCAACGAAGACACAAAACTGGCTCGTGTACAAGAGGCACAGTTACCTTCAAGGAATGCTCCAGGCAGGCTAATGCCTCTTTCCATGCGGGGCAACATAAGCCTTTGTAAGGGTGCAACCCTGCAGGGATGGGACTTTTGTCCCTGAAAAATTCGTATGTGCTCACATCCCAGCGTTCACCGACTCTGATCATTGACTTAGAGCTGGAATATTCAACAGAAAGCTCTGACAGCCTTAGAAGTCTAATTCTCATGGATTCATCAGAAAACAGCCCTATCGAAATGAATTAATCTTTGATTATTTCCAATGGTCTGATATTTATATAGCTCAAGTGATCCCAGTTGAACTCAAGGAAGGCAAAACTAGGAAACCCATGATGTGGTGCAGGTTAGAAATTATTTTGAACAGTCATGAAGAGATCCAGGACACCAGACTGCCGCAACTTCTGCATCCTTTGGATAAGCAATGAGTTTTCTGTCATGATTAACAAGATCAGGGAGAGGCTTTGACATGTCTGTGTTCAAAACTGCCTATTTTGAATTTAAAACGCAAATGTGCCCATCACTATCATTCTGATTCAGCACTTAATGAAGTCAGTGGAAACATTCCCATTGATTTCTGAGGAATGGTAGTTCAGCTCCAGCAATCCCAGGTCAATATGCAAATGGAAAACGAACTGGAATAGAACCATGGCTTAGTCTGACCTACCTGTGCAATAGCAAACTGGTCATAGAAAGCAGAGTTTTCCAAGTTGAGCTCAAGATCTATATCCTGCAATTCTTCACAGCTACCCAGAAAGGCATTTGGAAGGGCAAAACAAAAGAAGAAAATTATTTAAGAGATTCCAGGAAAACCAAATACAAAATGAAACAACATATTAAATGTATTTTGAACAGTCACAATAGCAATTCTATCGAAGGATATTTAAGTTATTGCAATAATCAGGTTGTTTGCTGATCTTCTCTAAAACTAAGATAAAAATTACTTTCTTTTACAAAAAAAAGAAAAAAGTGCAGTTATGTAAATGATAACACAAATCCTCCATACGTGGAATTGTAATAGTTATTATGAACACAGCATCCTTAAACCCCTCTCTCCCACTACCCCCTCGCCTCCCACAGATTTGCCCCTGGCATCACCCCAGGTTGGTTGTTATGAAACAAAGTGTATGATCCTCTGTTACCTTTTGACTTCATCAGGAAAAGCCTCAGAAGAAGGAATTGTGTTTTTGTTTCGGATGCTCCAGCAAGGAGGTGATACTCTGATGGTAAGATAGAGGCTGCCTACAGATTTTACAAATAACTTGGACCATTATTGGTGTGAAAAAAATCCCAGGATTTTGAGGTTGTCACTCTATCTCTTGGTTGATTTCTGCAGCCTCTTCTCTCTCCTTTTCAGTGCTGTCGGTCATCTTGGGTTCTTACCCGAATATTCGATTAGATGGTTTTTGTAATTGAATTTTTAACCGAATATTCGAATAATTCGATTAATCGTTGCAGCCCTAAACAGAACATTCACTATGGCATTTTACAACATATGACAATGTGCAACATAAATGTATGCTTTAAGTAGTACATTTATTCAATATCATATGACATAAAATGTCACCTTTTCTTCTCTCTTCACCATTATTTGTTTGATAGGAGCAAACCTTCCTCAACTTATCATGTGTCCTATAAGGAGCATAAGCATCGTGGGATACAGTGGACCATTTTAGGAGCTGTGCATTTTGTGACTGTAAGAAAGCATCGGCCATCTGTACTTTGCACTTACAAAGTGCTTTCCATTCTGTGGCTCTCAGGGCATGCACAGCACCACTACAAGGCCAGGATCGCTACCCCAAATTTTTTGTCTGATGATGAGTTGTGGCACAGGCAGGATAAGTGACTCGCCTGGTGTCCCACAGTGGGTTGGGGGCAGAATCAGGACTGCAAGCCAGGAGTCCTGACCCCCAAGCCCCCTGCCCTGCTCACAAGGCCACACTCCCCCCATTCTTAGAAAAACTCCAAATCCAGCATTCCTTTGGAAATAAAAAATTTTAACATAATGGATTTCTTTTTCATATGATCATGATTCAGAGACCACAAAATACGACGGAAACACTTTTCTTTGTGGGCTCCTAAATAAACGAAAAAAAGCTTGATTTGCTTTTTTTGTTCCACATGAAAAAACCTGGATTTTCATATTACGGATGCCTTCTCCCCCTTGCTCACCTTGCGTGTAATAACTACACTTGGTAACACCACAGTTCAATTGTGCCTATATGAAAAAAAATAAAAGGGAGAAAATGTATTCTTCAATACTAACCTATTTGGCATGCTTCCTTTTTCGGTAATTGCATCACACCACATGTTAAATCCTACACTCACTATAGTGCTGGCAATAAATGTGATGAACACCACAAAGGCGCTGATCAGCAGATTCAGGAAGGCGTAAAAGAAAGAGCTGTAATAAAAGGGAAGAAAAATGTAACTCATAAACAGCTGAAACACAACATCAGCAGTCTCTGTAAGCAGCACAGAGCGGGCACGAAGATATCAGCTTCCATTTGAAACACATCTTCTTTAATTAAGAACACCTAATACATTGAACCGCTATGGACTTGATTTTGAGTCACATTACCTTCGTTTGCAAATGCTTTTGATTTTGATTTCTTTTTTAACCATAAGAGGATGTGGCTTCCTATACTAAATGGTGATTGTTCATACACAGCGTGACTTTCATTAGCTGTAATGATGAAAATCACCATTGTTAAAATAAATGTCATTAGCTCAAATTATGTAGTAACTGGAGCTAAAATTATTTTGTGACTTAAGTGATAATTGGGACAAAAATTGCTTAGGAGAGGGAAACTAAAAATAAAAACACAGTACTGATAGCTATAATCATTTTAAGCAATGTAACACAAGGTACTACCATCATAGGACACGAATCTCACTTTTATGGGCAATTTGCAGAGCAGATCAGCTTCTCCTGGGATTTCTCTGGCTTTGGTGTCAGTATGCTGTGCCTGCCGGCTGAATATCAATTTACCTCAGCACCATTAAGTCTGCCCAACCAGGGCCTGCCCTCAGCACACGCTGTGTTTGGAGTGGGATGGGGTGGGATGCTTACAGATTTCCCACAAGGCCATGGACCCATTCACTCATTTTCCAGCCTCACTGTTTAACTCCTCACCTGAATTCTAGCTGTGAAAAGTTTCTAATCCCAGACATCCGGCAAAGCCCTTCTCTACCTGAAACCACTCTAAGTGGCTGTTTAGGATAGGACGCCTTGGAATGTCATATTATCTAAAAACTGGACATCTGCTCCAGGTTGGAGAAAGACTGGCAGCTCCAGGAGGCAGATCATCCTATTCAGAGTATGTGTAAAGATGATTATGACTAATTTCTCACCAGTGCCACTCATTATGCTGGTGATAGAAGGAATCTACTCACCCCAGAGAACAAAAAAACCCCTCAGTTACTTCTTTTCCCTGGTTGCTGGTTAAATGAAAAGCCAAGAGGCTTTTTAAATGAGTGAGTCCTGGAAGGCTCTGGGCTGGACAATCTTAATTTCTACAGGTTATACATGATACATTTGTGACCTCAGGAGGACTTCCCTAAAATAAGATGAGGAAGCAATTATCAGCAGAGTTAGGATGTTCCTGGGTTGATGTGGCTTTAGAGAGGCTGTCTAGGCTCTCTCCAAAGTGACAGTTGTCCCACCCCAAGACTGATAGAAAAGAAGTGAAATAAACCACCTTCCAGAAGCCCCTACAGACTGTAGTGGGTGCTGGATGCCAAGACACCTGACTTCTGGATGAACAAAAAGCCGAATCCTTCTCTGGTTTAGCTGGACTTGGTGAACTAGACCAGCTCACCTCTGCTGTGTGCTGGGGTCTCCCATACAGAGAGAGCTGCTATGAGCATACAAGGTGTTTGCCCTGACTTCACACCTAGCCTGGATTTCATCCCAAGTGTTGCTAAAGTCGTATCATATCCTCTGTGTGACCCTTAGCATGGTATGCTGGCCTGAGAGGCAGAAAAGACTTGAGCTCTTCACAGAATAAAGCAGACTTGGCACAAGAATTAGTGACAGCTCTAGAAAAGGAGCAGTTACCAGGACTGTTCAGTGGGTCATCACCAGCCTGGGATCTCCAGTCCTCCCTCTATTTCCTACTCTGCAGCAAAAGGGGTTCCATGGTGCAGGATTTGACCTTCCACTGACAAAGCAGGGCTCAGCCTTGCACTTGAGTTGCATCTGGAAAACCATCACCCTGTGCTGGGGATTCCTCAGGCCAGGGCATCCTGATAGAAAACTGCTTATTTGGCTCTCTACCTCACCTGATTTTTCCACCTTAGGTTAGAACTTCAAGCTATGCGTTGCAGATTGAGTGAACGCCCTTTAACAATAAATGTTTACACTTAAAGTTGCTTTGCAATCCTAACAATGAAGTATCCGAGTTATACCTCTGCCCTTCATCTGAGCTGAACAGCCCCAGGCCCCTGAGGCAAAGGGTGCTGAGACCCTTTCAAGAAGGTTTTTTAGCAGTCATAACTGTCTGTCAGCAATCATTCAAAGCCATTGCACGTGAAAGATGCAAAGGGTGCTAACTAACCCTGGATGCCTCGGCTGGCTCACCCTGGAGCTGGCCCAGTGGCAGTGATCCTCCTCAACAGGATCATCAGTTATGACATTCTGGTTCTTCCTCAACCACCTCTAATCAGAACAGACAGTTATCATCTATGGTGAGGAGCTCACGTTTATCTCTCCATCCAAACAGAAATATTTTTGCATCCATTTGAAGCATTAAAAAATGATTGTCTAAAATCAGGACAGCATGTGCCCTGCCTGCTTTTCATACAGTGGCTGATGTGGTACGGGACAGACCTTCCTTCTTACCAAGAAACTGATGTTCCCAAGCATCTTGCCATGTTTTACCCTTCTGTGATCTTCTGTGGTTATCTCACCATCCCAGCTTGCTCCATCTTTGCTCCCCATCACCCCACAGCCTTCTGCCTTTCTTGCCTGGAGCAGCTATGAACAGTGTTATACAACTCCCAAAGGAGCCTGAAAGCAGCTCCTAAAGGGACACTTTTCAGGGGCCTGCCCAACAGTTTTGAAGTTAACAGCCACTTTTGGAAGCAGGCCAAACATCTAATCCAAATGTCACCATTACAGGGTTTTTATTGCTGGTTTCATCTAAAAATTAGCCAGCTCCTAACTGCAAAGCGTTGAGGTTCAATTAACCCTCTATAGACATTGGATCACCTGAGGAAGCTGAATTCAAAGATATTAAGTATGTGGTTGTATTTAGTGTAAGGTAAGTTTTAATATGGAATAAGTTTCTGGTCTATACTTACTACAGCCTGTGTGAGTGTTAGGCAGCTTGAGAGCGGTTGGAAAGGGCCAGGGAGACAACACTGCTACCAGCCTCCAGGATTACCAAGCCCTGATGTAACAGCCCCTTACTCAAGAAACCTCCTGTCCAAATATACCTGGACAGGAGTGATTTACCCTTGGCATGGTTCCTAAACCATGAGAAAAATATTTTTCTAGTTTAGACAGGGATCAGCGCATTGTCCAGCCCCAGCCCTGCAGCACCCAGAGGCTGGGTTACCCATGCCAGGGTCCCTGCCCTCTCAGGCCACCAGAGAGGCGAGCCCAGAACAGCACAGCTGCTGCCTGGCCCACCAAGCCCCTCACTGCCCCTGCTGGGGTCGGACGCCCCTTGGTTTGTGTGAGCACAGGAACCAGCTGTCAGTGCCGCCCTGAGCTGCTGCAGGGAGCGCTCAGCGTTGCTCTCATGTCGTAACCAAGCAATAGTTGTTGTCTGCAATAGCTGCCATGTACACAACAAAAGCAGCACAAAAAACAGAGGGCAGTCACCGACTTCTCCCTTGTGGCCCCCCACGCACAACCATGTTGCTTCAGGGTTTTTCACATGCCCAGTGCACACCTGGGGAAGGCCTTCCTTGGCACGGATGCGTAGTGGGACCATGGTCAAGAGGCACCTGCGAGCCCCAGCCTCCAGCATCACCCCATGGCCCCCAAATCCTTTCGTGCCCACTGCAGCTGAGTGGCCACATGCTGCACCAAGACTGCCGAAGGGCAGTGGGTGCATGGCAGTGGATCTGACCCCCCACCCCAAACCTCTGCACGGGAGCATCCTCCGGAGAGGGCCCTAGACACAGCTGGGGGAGTGCATGGTGCGTGTGCAGACAGACACGGGCAATGCACCACCTCTCCCCGAACCCCTCAGGGGAGCAGCATGACCTGGATGGGGCCAAGCCCAGCGCTTCACCCCCAGACTGCTCCCACGTGCCCCAGCCTGCGGGAGGGATGGCCTTATCCCCAGGGATACTTACTCCTCGTGCCCTTTGCAGAGGAAGAAGAGGGTCCTCCAGGCCTGCACTGTGGCCAGCAGCAGGGAGAGGAGCCCGGTGAAGATGCTAAAGCGGCAGGCGGCCTCGGGCCCCCACTCCTGCACCGTGAAGCGCTGCCGCTCCACTGTCAGGTTGGCGTTGAGCCACATGCCCTCGGTGAAGAGCAGGCACCGGCCGTGGAAGTCGTTGCCATTCTCGGAGAGTGGCACCACAACGATGAAGCTGAAGAGAAAGGCCAGGAAATAGCAGATGCACTGAGCGAAGAGGAAATTGCTGAGCGCCATGTCCGCGGCTCTGCGCAGGCAGAGGGAGGGAAGGAGGGAGGGGTGGAGGGAGGGATGCAGGAGGAGGGATGCAGGAGGGAGGGATGCAGGAGTGAGAGAGGCAGGGGGAGCGATGTGGGGTGGGACGGAGGGAGGATGGAGGGATGGAGGGAGGAAGGCTGCAGCAGTAGGCGGTGGGGAGGGAGGGAGGATGCGCAGTGCAATGCAATGCAATGCAGTGCAGTCCGATGCCTCCTCCGGACACGGCTGCTCCCTCTCCCGCAGCCCGAGCTGCCCCTGGGGATGGCTTCAGGGCTTGTAGGGGAAGGGGGGAGCCAAGAGAGGAAGAGCTGTTGTGGGCTATCCCTCCTGGGGAAAATCTGGCTGCTACTACGCCCTGGCGCCCAGGGGGTTAAATCAGTCCGAGCGTCTCCAGCAGGGCTGGATACCGCCAGTGGGGGATCCCCCTAATGACACAGGACACTGATGTCACCCCCTGTTGGTGGCCATTACACACACACACACACGCAAAACCCCAAAAGCAGCAAACTGGCTTCTTCCTGGCTGCTGGATCCCAGAAAATTTTGACCCAAGTTTCTAAAAATCTGGCCACCAGCCTCAGATGGTGGCAATAATAGACAGGGTGCACAGCCACCCCGGGGCCTACAGACCCAGTGGTTTTGTTCCTAGCCCAAGTGGTCACCCCCTACCAAGACATTGCCAGGGGAGCAGGGGTTCACCAGAAGTGGAACAACTTTTCTCGAGCCTTGGTGTCATTTAGGGGCTGCCCGGGGCTGGGATCAGCTGCATTATCCCCTGGCTGGCAGGTGGACTGGGGCTGAAAGAAAATAGCCCTAAGCAAGCTCCTTCTGGACATCAAGCTGAGAACAGACCAGCACAGCAATGGTACATGCATGGCAGGAACAGATGGCACTTGATTCCCAGGGGTGAGCATCCACCCTGCTCTGCTCTGCCAGTGAGCAGCTCCCTGCCCCACACCATGCTTGGGAAGACATCAGAGCATCCCCTCAGCTGTAGGGCCCAAAACTGTGAGGCCAGGATGCCAGAAAGCAAAAGGCATCGGAGAGAGGAATGTGAGTTTTGCTCAGATCGCTCTGGCACAAAAATCCAAATTAAACTGACCTCAAGTTATAGTTTCCCCACAATCCCAATTTCATTTTTCCATCTCAGCATGAATCCTCTTTCCAGCACAGGACACCGCAATTAATGTCCAGTTCCAGGTAAAGTAATTTCCTAATCCAATTTCCTAACCGTATCCAGTCTGAGATCAGCTGCAGGTCTCAAATCACTTCTTAATCCCAGGGATGTTTACGCTCATTTTATCACCGTGCCACTTCCCAGGCAGTGTTTAGAGAAGCTGATGAGGGACAGGGACCCCAAATATAGTGCACATGGGAATTCAGGCTGGTGTTTCCATTGGGCAACCAAACAATTATTTTTCTATGCTGTTAAGAGGTTGCAGATACAGTCCTGAGGCAGGCACTGGGGCGATTCTCAGAGAAGACATTAATTCAGCTTCATTGCAAATCATTTGTAATGCACATTATCTTGAAACCTTGCTCTATCCATGCAGGAGAAGTATTTCTTGAATAAAAACTTTTGTCAGTATAAATGAAATGTGTCAGGCCACTCTTCTGATCCTTACCCAGCCCTGATCATCAAAAATTGTATTTCAGTTTTGCGAGATGAGTTACAGAGCACTGACCTGACCCTGTGGAGATAGACATGTGCTCCTAACAGAAAAGGTTTCACTGGTAGTTCAGTCTATTGCTAAGGAGGAAAGTTTATTTCTCTTAACCTTGCTTCCAAGAAGTGATTGGTTCCCAAAGGGTTTTGTCCTTTATCTGTAAAGAAATCAGACCTGGATTGAGCTGGAAGACTCTTTTCTTTGAAATGTGACACATCAGATTTGCCAGATAACGTTTTGTGAAGTTAACTTGGGAGGTCAGCACCAACATAAAAGCCCCGTTATTGCTTACACTGGAGCCCACAGAACGGGCCAGCAGATGCCAAGGGCGCTTTGCCTCGGGCAAGCCCAGTGCTCAGATCTTACCAGCAGCAACCACGGGGCTCTGCTGCACGAGGGCTTTTGCAGTGGTGAACGTGGGAGTCACTCGTAGAGCAGATAAAGTTGTCTTCGCTGACGAACTAACTCAAGCGAGCATTTATTGGAGAGTTTCAGAAAATACAGCCAGGCATCTACAAATGTGAGCAGACATGTAAAACAGCTGCACTTAGCAGGCTGACAGCTACTGAAGCACAGGACTTGGTCAGATGCAGCGACCACACACTGGAGTGAGCAAAGGGATAGGAATAAAACCTGTCAGCCGTCACTTTGGCAGCTGCCTGGATTTCTCATACCCTTCTCTCATGTAAATCCTAAAAAAAAAAATCACGCTAGGCTGGAACTTGGTCTCGAAAACACAGTGTTGTTTCAGTGGAGTAGATTTGATAGGCTTACTTTCCTCAACGTGGTGAAACTGGGAGAGAAAGGCAAGGTGAATGATGGTTCATTCATCCTCATATCACAGAGAATGGAGGACATTAAATATACAGGCCAGGCAGAAACTCTGAAACAGAGGAAAAGATGCACATTTTTCACACAGCACATAATTGTTCTGTGGCACACATCGCGGGACACAGCAGGGGCCAAAAATAAATGCTGGTGCCAAAAGATATTAGAGAAATTAATGGGAAAAAGAAGTCCATAAGGACCTGCAAAATACAGAGCGGGGGAAGTAACCTTCAGCTCAGGAAATCCCTTACAGCCAGTTGCTGGGAAGGTAGAGTCACAAAATGATCCTTCTACATTTGCCAGATTCCTCTTTTCTTCCCTAAACCGAGCACCTGCTCCTGGCTGTCCTTGGAGATGGGATCCCCAGGGAGGTGACCCTTTGGTCTGACCCACTTTGGCCATTTTAGGTTCTCATTACAACAGCTGGCAGCACCAGCCTGGTGTCTCAGCTTTCCAAGGGGGAAGAGCTCTTCCTCCAAAGCTCCCCCCATGCCTTGGCTTCTGTGAATGTCCTTAGGAGGGCATTACCCCTGGAGCAGACACGTGGAAGAAGCCAGTGGAGCAGTTCTTGCAAGTGCAGAGCACCGAGAAAACAGATGGATGTGTGACGAGAGGAGGCTGCACATTCCCCCAGCTCTGGTGGTGCCAACACAAGAAGAACAGTTCAGATGTGCTCCTACTGCAGCCTCACCATGAACAGCATCATCGTGACCACAACATCCCTTGGCTCCACAGCACAGAGGGGTCTCACCCGCTCCAGGGCACCCACCCAGGTCTGCTGCACAGAAGCTGAGCCCCCAAGAGGACCATGTTCTGGCATGGGACTGAAGATGGCTTGCTCAGCATCAGGGAGGGTGAAGTTCAAAGTTTGTAAATTTTATTTCTCTGGGAAAAAAAGAAAAGCCACAAAAATAAAACACGATGAACGACCAACTTCCATGGCACCTCAGTGATAAGCAGGAAACCAACCAGGATAAATCAAGATTAGATATACCATATTTGCCTGTATTCCCTTCAGTCCCATATCTCCTTCTAGCTGCCTGGCTAATCCTCTGTAGATCAAGTAACACGTATGAGTTGGGCTGATGTGGAATGACTGATGGGCGCTGTGTTTTTGGCTGTGCTGCTCCACGCTCCCTCTCAAGTCATTAATTATGCCGTCTGACATGAGCAGTGCTCTCAAGTTGATATTTGTGAGGTAAGTGATGAATTTCCTCTCCTCCTGATAGCTCATTAGGACATGTTTTATTATGAGAAAATTTGCTGAGGAATTAATTATTCAGACAAAAACATTTTGGGGAGCAGTTTTATTTGTTTTTACATTTATTCTACCTTGGATATATCATTTCCGTGGTCCAAGAAAAATAGCAGCAGCATGTCTAGAAGGTGGCTACCACCTTGCTACCAGTAATGCACTCCTTGTTTCTGGAGAGAAGGCACAGAGTCACAGCAGTACCTCTGCAGAAGGATGCCCAGGGAGCAATATGTCTGTATTCTGGGCAGTCCAAATGGCTGCTTTTGAGCCAGCCCTTCAGTCACCCAAAGGCAACTTCGTGATTTGCTTTAGCTCAAACATCTGCCTCAGCCCATTTTACCAAATGGCTTAGCAAATGCTGTTTGCCCCAGGCTTTGGAGTCTATTTTATTCAGACTCTGTTCTATTTTATTCAGGCTCTCTGGTCTGTTTTATTACTATATTAATCCATTGTTGTTGTTGTTATTATTATTATTCCAAAAGTCTTGACCTCTGGTATTTGTCCTCTGAAACTAATGGAAAGGGCCCAGGCATGTCACATGTGATAGCTGATGCAAATAACACTTTTTGGGAGAGGTTTCTCATGGTAATCACTATACTTAAGAAAGTCTGTGCCACTAGTTCAGAAGGATTATAGACAAAGTACCAAACTGTCAGCCACCTGTCACATCTGCATTTCTTCACAGCTACCACTGCGTCATGAATCTCTCAGGGCATCTCATCTGGGAACATGCTGACATTTTGTCTTTTATTTTTTTATAAGTATTTCCCTTCTGCTAGGAAAGCTGTCTGGTCTGCGAGGAGGCTATGAGCAGAGAGGGTGCCATGCTGACAGACATTAATGGAGCAGTTATCAGGAAGCAACTGAATATCATTAATGTGTCCAGATAGAATAACCTCTCTATTTCGATATCCAGGGAAAAACAAACATATTCAAACATATTCACATTCTGAACTGAGCAAGCCTAGGCTGTGGCTCAGATATAAATTTTAAAAACAAAATGAAATAATAATAATAATAATAATAATAATAATAATAATAATAATGATGATGATGATAATAATAATAAAAAATTTTTTAAAGGTTCTTGAGCTTTTCAGAGCATCATTAACACAAATCTCTGAGTGACATGTGCATGTCAGACTCCACAGCACCTTACAGCCTGTAAGAGCTGTAACAGCTGGCAGGAATGTGGTCCCAAAAGGGCACATTAGTTGATCAGCTGCTTCTGCTGTCCTCTCTAGAGGATAATAGAGGTAATGACAAGGGTAGGACAAACTCTAGTAAGGTTCTGATCCCAGGTTCTGCACAGGTGAAGAGTGCATAGGAAAAACTGTCTTAGGGACTGAATGCGTATTTTCTTCTGGCACCAAAGAGATGTTAGAAGAAGCATGGGAGAGTTGGAGACTGCTTAAAATAATAAAAGGAATGAAAGGGAGGGAAAAAAGATGACAGAAGAGAGATCAGCAAATTAGGAACTCGCAGTGTCCAAGCAATCAAAACCCAGCCAGAGGGTAAATGTAGCTTTGTCCCACTTTAGATTAAATGGGGTCATTACATATGGCATCAACCTCTTACACCTGCAGCTTAACCTGTGACTGCCAAAGATTGCAATATCACCAAATCCACGAGTCACTGAGGTCTTGTGTGTCTGAACAGCCCTGTGTCTGCTTAAAACTCTTCAGAGCTTGTGCCTTCTGTACCTACAGACATTCAAAACCAAAAGCCCCTTTTCGTGCTGCACCAAAGTCTGTTACAGTGTTCTGCTCTGTTTGAACTGCTTTTCTCTACCTGTACAATTACCAGAAGGCACTATTTCCCTTGGTAAAAGGGCTGTGCTGTGCCTCTTTCTGTTGTCCCTGCCTGCTCTGAGGCATGAGAGGCACTGAGCAGAAGGGGCAGGCAAGGCTGTGCCTCACCAACCACACAGCAACAAAGTCTCTTGGGCTGTCCGTATCCTCTGTTTCTACCACTCGCAGAAAAGCGTGTTTAACCAGAGTAACTCTTAATGCGGAAATCTAGCAGCAATTTTGGGGAAGACCTCCAAGCTGTTTTATCCAGAGGCCTTTACTGGTGATGGACACTGTGCAGGAGGGAGTCTGGTCCCAGAGTCTGGTGTAGGGGATGCCCAGCACTTGCAACTCTGCTAGTCCAACTCTGAACCTGTTGAAATGAAAAATGATGTTCGGGTTTTGTTTTTTTCCTGAAGAATATTGAAACAATTCCCAGCCCTAATATGACTTGGGAAATGAACTTCAGCCTTTGCTGATTTGGTTTTCTTTGTAAACTCATTTTTGTGTGCAGCAACTAATTTGTATCCTAAGATCGAGTCATTTCCTTGGGAAATTTTCAAGGTCAATAATTAAGGAGCTGTCACAAAGACAGCAGAAAAGAAGAAAAAAAAATACCTCTCTAAATCACATCATGGTTTTAAATGAGCTATTGTGATTAAAAAGGGTTTAGGCTACAGGAGAAGACATATCACGGAGTATTTCTGCTGTTCATTCTGATGAAATGCGTGTTGAATCACATCTCAGGGGGAAAAAAGCACCTCAAACCCTTACCCAAGCACCTGGGTGCTACGAATCAGCCTACCTCAATTAGTTCCATCACTGCTGCACAACTTTATACCAAAGGGGGTTCTGACCCACCTGACTTCACCAGCTCCTGTTCCACTCACAGAGGCACATACTGAGAGCAGCTAATGGGTAGCGTGCCAATTAATAACATGGAGTTGCTTTATGTGTGACATATTGTACCATGCACTGATTTTTAATCTGCTCATACTAGCATTTGTCATGCAGGGTGAAAGTCTGGTGTGAGAAATAGCCTCTTCATTTTCCCTGACAACTATTAACACTGAACCAGTCTTCAGTGCTCGTGCCGCAGGCAACTGCTCCTGCCAAAAATAAATGCAAAGACTGAGGAGACAGACGTTTTGCAAAATTAAACTCTGCCTCAAAAGTGAATATATCAGGACAGCAGCACATCCTTAATTCCTGGAGACAGGAGGAACTTCACAGCAACTGTTTACCTCTGATGAGGAGGCGAGGAAAAAACTCAAAACATTAAGATGTGGCTTTGCTATTGGCTGTAGATGGGGCAATGCAGTTGTAATGTGGGAAACTAGACTTAAACTGATTGTGGAGCCATAGATAACAGGTAAAGTACAAGGGTCTTGTGGCTTCTTTTTGACACAATCATGTCACAGCTCCCACTCAGCATCCTAAAGACTGTCAACTTCAGTCCCACCACTAAAATGCACATTGGGCAGGTAGCTGCGAAGGCTGAGAGCCAGCTCCAGTAAAACAGAAAATACGAAGGCTTGGTGGGAAATTAGACGAGTATGGCCCTCAAACAGCTCTGTCTTGTACTGTGGCTTCATTAGTCACATCACTCTTGAGATAGAGATAGATGTTCCTCAGTTCAGCTTCTCAGCTGAAGGTGCTGGTATCAACCTAATTTTAGCCAGAAGGAGGTCTGACCTGGCACATCATCTCTCCAGGTTACTGAGAAAGAAGGGGAAATATATTTATTTTTTTTAAAAAGAGCCCCAGATCATCATATTCCTGGCTTGGTGCAGTTTGCAACTCAACAGATGAAACCAGGTGGTTTTGCAGAGATCAGTGTCCATATTTCAGGCCAAGTACCTGCCAGCTGACCCACACGGGCTGGCCGCAGTTTTTCCTGCTCATGGATGCTGCACATGGATCAGTTGCTATCACTGGATTTAGTTATTGTTAGTCAACAGAAAATTGGATAGACCTATTTGTTTTGCAAACAATAAACCCATGGGCTTTCTGAAGGTCAGAGGACTCCTAAATATCTTGTGTCATTAGTGCTTTCTTGTCATTAGCCTGACTTGTAATGTTACTAGGCATTTGCAAAATTGTGGTCCCACTGAGGCTATAGAAACATTAAAGGTTCAGATATTTATTCTCCTTCTCATTAGGATATTATTTGTCTGTAAGGTACGAAATGATGTGGTGGACTTTTCGTTTAAAGGTCTGTACAGGGAGGAAAACACCCACTGCTTGGGTAAATCCTGGGCACCCCAGAAGTTACTGCATGGCTGGGACACAGCTGTATTAGGGGTCAATATTGCCAAAGGCCCCAGAGGTTCTGTAGGATGCTGGGAAAAAAAGTAAGAAAAAGAAAAAAAGAGGAGGAAGAAATAAAAGAAGAAAAACCAGAAAAAGAAGAAAAAAATGGGTTAAATAAAAATAGAGTAAAGCAATGGTGAGTATCTCAGAGATTCACATGAGATCTCAAAATTAACTACTCTGTAGGTTCAAACAGAGGTCCTACCTTATGTGAGGGACACATGCAATTTACACTGATCAAAGCAGAGCTTTGAATACCTGACATAGGAGATGAAATATAAATATGTGATTTGCAAAGTAAAAAGACAACACCAACAATAATGAGACATCAAAATAGATCTGAATGTCACACTCCTGGATGCAACCGTAATGATAGCTTTTCTTGTGACAGAGATGAAAAGGCGAGGAATACAAGATCATTATTGTAACAATTACTTTAATAGGCACGTAAAACTGGGATTTAGTGGGGGCTTTGCTGTTTGTTGTCATATTTGGTATTCATTTTCCTTGTGATTGTTCAAAAATTGATAAATAATGCCTTTTATTAAAATGCACAGTATGAGGAAGGTTTTCAGAGGTGCCCTGTGATGTTTAGATGTTTCACTTGCACTGACTCTAAACAGTAACAGGCAGAGTTTTGAGCATTTGACTGCCTGCGCTCTGAACTTGCCATAACTAGGGCAAATTTAGTCAATATTTCCATCTGAGAGTCCCCTGCTAGGACCTACTAGCCAGGACATGCTATTACATGGCTGGCAGAGCAGAGGCAGCCTGTGTCCAGCCTGCTTGGCAGAGAGATTCATAAATATCTGCATCCTTTGCTGCTGTGTCCTAATGCTTACCCTGCCAGAATGGGCAACTGAACAACCTCCAAAAATAACCCCTTCCGGGAAACTCAGATGGAGAACAGAAAAATGCAATGTTCCAAATAGCAATGATCTTGGCCCAAAAGATTTCTCTCCTTCGAAAGCTTCCAAGCACCGTACAACCCAACTTCTGTGGGAACTCTGATCCCCACCTCTCCCCAGATGTGCACGTCACAGGAGAAGTGACAAAATGGTGAAGGAAACTAAACAGAGCAACTGTTAGTGACAGAGCTGCAGGAGGTCTAAACAAATCACTTAACATCAATTTCTGCTGCTGCAAAGGCCAGAAATGTCCATTGACAACAGCTGGCTGAACTCACTGTGCTGCTCTTTTCCTGTCCAGCTCCCGAGTAAATTTTTGTTGTTTATAAAAATTCTCTGTACTTGCTGTAAGTAGGAAATTTGTCTCTTAATTAGGAAGTTTCTTCATTCTGGAGAAAACGCTATATAAATGTGAAATATTTTTATTAACATTTAATGGAGAATTGAGTGTGATATTGACACTAGGAAATGGACTGTATTATTTCCATACTGCAATATGCAAATATACTCATTGTTATTGCAGATTAGGAGACTGAATTTGCTAATGCTTTTTAATAATGCTTATTATATTTCTCTGACAAAAATACCCATTAAAATACCACTTAAAAAGCATGAAGACTGCAGACATCTGAAATTAATTCTGATTTTTTTTTAGAAGGCAAGTTTTAAAAATTCAAATCTGCATTTTTCTGTTTTTACAAATAGCCCACCCGAATCAATATTTCAGGAGAGTGAATCAATATTTCAGAACACTGTGATATAAAATAAAAAAAAATTGGTCTATTAACATCTTTTTATTAGCGTGTCAATTGCCGTGCACAAAATTTGCACATATGGGTAAAGAAATTGTTTCTTGAAAATGTGCAAATTGCTACTTCAGTGAATGTAAATGAAGTGCTAATTGCTCTTTGCAAACAATATTTATGCAAATTATGCCCTACCATTACATTGCAGTGTGGAGTTTACATTTACATTTGATGCATTTTTTTCTCCATCCATTTGACAGTCCCTGGACAACAGGACTTGGGATATTACTCACTTTTTTTCCAAGACATTTTATGGAGACGTGAATGGGTGAAGAATGGGAAAGGACCTGCAGGCAGTAATACATCATGACCTAGAGGGGCAGAAGATCTAAATCTGTTCTGTTATTCTGGTTCATCATTCACTAAGCAAAGTATTTGCAATAAATGATTTATATCAAATTTGCCTTTTATTCCGCTTGCCTTTTGACCTATGATACATTTGGAAATTCTCTACAAAAGTCATTTAAATAAAAATGTGTGCTCTCTAAAACAGGAAATAACTTACAGTAGCTGATGCCATCAGACCAAACATGGAATTCAAAGGGATATGTTTGATCATGGGGGGATTTTAATGATGTTAACTTGGTTTTAACAGCTTATTTCTTTCTTTCTTTTTTTCCCCCTATTAATAGATATAATAATTTGGAGAAGTCAAGACACCTTGTCTATAATTTCCCAGTCATAAGCAAGAAGAGCCTTGAATCACTTTAAGAATATCCCTTTTTTACTATTCATGAACATCAACTGGAAATTTTCATGTTGAAACCTTTAAAATACCCTACACCCTTATTAATATTGTAATTCCTGAGGTGAAGTTCTCCCACATTTGATATTATTAGTTTTCCCACCAGCCTCACAGAATCATAGAACGGTTTAGGATGGAAAAGACCTCTAAATTCATGAAGTCCATCCATTAGCCCAGCACTGCCAAACCTCTCCTTGGGGTTCAGATTAGCCTTTCATAGTTTAGTTTCCTAAAATCTGTCCTCTGCACTAAACTCCTCCAACAATCTTAACGATGTTCAAGCCATTAACCATTTTGGTTTCTCGCACTTCTTTCTTTCTTTCTTCCTCTCTGGAGAGATGGGAAACAGGAAACCGGAAACTTCCTCCTTTTTCTCAGAGCTTTCCACGATGGGTTACTTGGGCTTCCCTAAGGAAATACTGGGTCTCTCTATTGCTGGGAGCGCAAGGCTGTGGAATCCAGCTTTTTTAAGGGGTGACTAAAACCTCTTCCCCCAGCTTTAGAGATTGCTCCTCTGTCTCCAGAGGAGACAGTCCTCAGGTGCTTTCCAGGGAAATTCTCAAACACCCCTTGAATTTAGCTCTAGTTCAGCATCTGGAATTTCTTAGGGCTTTGGCACATGTCTGAGTTCCTCTGGCTCAGCGAGTTGCCTCACCAAGCTAAGCTGCAGCAGCCACTTCTGTCCATACCACCCCCTGAAATGTTTTAATTCAAATTTCCTTGAGAGTGCTTTAAGCCAATGTGTTTTGTATCAAACACGTCTCCTTCCTTCTTCCCGGTGTCCTCATTACCAATGCTGAGTGCACACTGCTGCACCCTCGCCTGCACCTGGGACCCCAGGTAGATGCTCACCTCTTTAGCAGTGGTTTGACTTCCATTTTCCCCTGATAACAACATTCTGCCTGCAGTGAGTCAGACACTGTTTATGATCACATTTTTAATTACTCCAGGGAACATATGTTAATACTCATTCATCTTCAGATTCAGGAACGTTGTAAGAGTCGGGAGCCATATGGCTCCCATCTACAGAGAAGGAAAAGGTGTGTCAAATTCCTCACTCCATTACCTCCCAACAAGATTAAATTTACATCCAAGGCTGGGCACAGCTTTGGTGCCAGCAAGATGAGGGCTGGAATCTGCAGCCAGCACAGCATGGGCATCCTTGCGAGCTGCAAGGCTCTTCAAGCATGGATCAGAGCCACAGGGCACTGCAAGCCCCTTCTGTCACCTCCAGGGCAGAAAGCACCACCTGGACGCCCACAGGACCTGTTTCAATGAGTTATAAAATTTGAGCACTTTGTGTCTCAAACGCTCATGAGCTGCTCGAGCAGTCTGTGTAATGGGGTGTCTTGGGCTGTTTTCTGTGAAGAGATGTCTTTTTGGGGCCAGGAAAGTGGTGTGAGGAGAAAGAATGAGTTGCAGCCTGAGGGAGTGTCACTGAAGTTCAAATTCCTCAGGTTTAAAGCCATGGATTAGAGGCTTCAGAGTTAGTTTCCTCTACTCTCTGGGCTTAAGAGACAATTGTTGGGAGTAGCAACTTTGGCATTTGTCAGGCCAGGTGCACTGAAATGCAAAATTTGTCCCTAAAGACAAAATCAGCACCCTCCCAGCAGGTGCAAAACACTGATATAATGTTACATCCAGTAACAGCGAGGTAATACCACATGTAATCACATCCCCATCCCTGTCATTTGGAAATTGTCTTGCGTTTTGCTGTTGAGGAAGGCACAATACAAGGAGCAATCTGGGTCCAGCCCTCTCAGGCACCCAGGACAGAAGTGCTGACAGGATTCCAGCTGAGGGCTGATCATTGGCAAATAAAGAGGTTGTAGAGGTGTCAGCAAGGGCACGCTTTGATCTTCAGGTTTTTATTACTGGTGAGGATATGTGAGAAGACAAGGATGTTGTTTGCTCTCAGAACTGAGATTGAATTTCTAGTGTTGGCACTTTGAGACGAATAAACCCAAACAAATCCTTGGGAACACACGGCATCTCATCTGGCAATCAGAGGAATACAAAGGCACAATGCTATTTTTAAATCAGATTTTCCGAGAACAACTGCTGTTTAAAACACATGCATAAATAGCAATCCCTAAAGCCTGGCAATGCTAGTCCCCTCCTGAACCAACAGCTTCCAAATAGTTTGTAGAAGGCATCAGATTCCCTGATACCTCTCACACTGGTGCAAAAAGAATCTCATACACACATTCACAGGCAAAGCAGCTATTTGGGATTTGTGCCTCAGCCGCTGAGAACAAGCTCCAGCCCGCAGTGCCCAAGTGGGAGGGAAATACATGTCTCTCAAACACGTGAATATTTTATTATCTCATGACAAGGCCTCCCCTCTCGTCACCCTGGAGCACAGGGGATGCTGCCAGCTCCACTCCCAGAGCTGGCTGCCAGCCTCCCAGCACATGCCAGCTCTCAGCATCATCACTCCTCTCTGCTGCCAGTACGGAGGCAGGAAAGTCTTAAGACATGGCAAGCATAAAACAGGTCCACCTCAGTGGATATTTGATGACCCTTTGCAATTAGGATTCTCTAATTCAGTCCCTCTTTCCTCTCTGAGAGCTACACGGGTAAGGATGCTCTCCCTACATGAATTGCCACCTGCTCCCTCAGTGCACCAGGAAAGCAGCTTCAAACCAAAGCAGCCTCACCTTCTTTCTTGTGTTGCTAAAGTGATTCAGGATTTCAGGTTGTCGATACTTTTTTTTTTAAAGAAATCAAGAGCAGGACCTAAAGTGTTCCAGTGATCCAGGCATTGTGAGGGAGGTGTTGGATGCCCAGCCATCAGTGGGATTACCTGCCCCACACGAGAGTCCATGCTGCCTCTGAGGAGGGAGGAATGGGGGGCCTGAAAGCTGAGAGCATTGAGTGAGAAGCTGTTTGAATGAATGAAAACACCCTGCATTTCTTTACTGTTGTGTTAATTCCTGACCACTGGGAGAAGAATTACCTGGCAGGGTAAACACCTCCCACCTCCCTGATGGTATTTTTCTAAATGGACAGTGTGAGTACTTCAGACGCTGTACCCACTGCCTTTCTTTCCCCTGCCATGCTGCAATTTTACTGCTTTGTTCGACTTTGCAACAGAAATTAACAAAAATGTGATGCCGGTAGTGCTGCTTTGCTGATGTGACTCAGGGTCTTCAATCTAGTGATAACTTCTCAGTGTAGGTTATAATTTGGAGGTTAACCCTGTCAAAACCCAGCACAAAAAAAATCCAAGACATTATGTAATTAATATAATTTATTCAAATGACACATTAGACCGCAGGGTTTTATTTATCCTGGTAAAGTCTGCCTCTTTTCTCCATTTCCATTTCTAAGCTGTAATCCTGGAGATGTTTTGAAACAAATATATAACCTACTCATCACTGCTGGCAAACATCCACCAAAATCCAAATTTAGTCTTGGAACAAACAAGACCCATTCCCAAAGGATGGTGTAGCTTTAATTAGCCTCAATTTTTAGTATTTTAGAGGACATTATTTTCCGAAAGCCACTGTCTGTCTTGTAGCCTGTAAATTTCCAGGCTAGAAGCCATTTGCCTAAGCTCAGAAACTGAGTTTTCCCCAGTGTACCTAGTGAAGGTTGGGCAGGGTCCCATACAGCTCCTTTAGGGCACAGTTTGCTCTTCTCTTCCAAGCCCTTCCAGGAGAGATTCACTATGAATGGAAAGGGCCACAAGCCTCAGCAAAGCATCTTTTCCCAGTGCATTTCCTTGGCCATCAAACCAACTCCACCACAAGGCTGCCTCCCAGCATCCCAAACATTGTCTTCTCAACTCAGCTTTTCAGAGGTCACTTTTTCTCTTCCTTAGAGGGGGAGAAAGTGGAAAGAGAGAAAAATACATAAGCTGCAAGGACTGTCAATGGCTAAGGACCAACTCGTTGAGATGTGCAATAGAGAATTTGCCTCATAAAATCATATTAGCCATAGACAGAAACTATAAAACCAAACTAGAGATCCCTTAGCATCCTGCCTCATTGTTTTTTTATTTTCCCCATAACCGCACATAGCTGCACTTCAGCCCCACACATGGAACATTTAAAACAATTTCAGTGATGATTTCTGTTGGCTGAGCTTTGTGTTTTATAAGTTTTTTAATCTCGACAGTCAACTGCTTGTGGAAGAGACCACATTACTCAAGCCACGAGGATGTATTAAATATAAAGTATTCCCAATTGACGCATCTGAGGCTTTTGTTTGTTTTATATAAGGTAATCCAGGCAGGTTCCAGTCTAGTTGTGTAGTTGTTTTTCCAGTCTAGTTTAGTTGTTTTTTACTCACCTTTTCTTTGTATAAATCTTCCTTACTCTATAGGATGCAGGGCACGAATAGAAAACCTTTCATGCAGAGTAAGACAGCCTCAAAGCTTATTTCCACCTCAGACACCCCAGCAGTGTGGCAGTAAGGAGACAAAGGAGGGGAAAAGAACAAGAGGATGGCATTTCCAGAATCCCTCCCACCTTCCCCATTTTCAGTGAAAACTTCAGGGTCTTTGTCACCCACTGTTTCAGAACAGAAATGTCATGAATCAAAGCAAGTACCCTTTTCCACCCTGCTCTAATAAGCAGCTATGAGGTAACTACCTTTGCTAGTCAGGGACTGAGTTCCTAAAGTATCTTCCTCTACTCCTGGCAAAGAAGCAATTTTGCTGTCATTGTTCCCGCAGCAGGGTTCATAAGGGAAATGCTCAGCAAGTTTCCTCAGTGAGAGTTGGATTTTGTACTTTTTATGGTGCTGTCTTCATTTCAAATAAAAAACATTTTAGCCAAAACCACGGAGCTGTTCTTTGTGTCTAGAAAACATAATGCTACAGCATTTTCTTTGACTCTAAATGTACACCTATAAATACCTTTACCAGGCACTCAGCACATGCTATTGTTCCTCCCACAGCAGCAGAAATGGCCTCAGATTTGAACCTTGGAAGTCAGGGAAATGTGAAGTGGATACAGAAAGGGAGCATATTTCTCTCCAGCTGACAACTCAAGGTTATTTCTGAAGAAAATAACGTGTTGCTAAAGAGATTTCTTTCTCTTTTCTGATAATAAAGTTGCGGCACGCTGAATTTGACTGCTTCTCATTACATCAGAGCTGAACAGGTCAGAGGGTGGGCAGGTTCAATTTGTTGTTTCGGTGTGCGAGTGCCAAAGAGCTTCTTTCTGTTGTGCTGAGGGAGCCAAACCTTCAACCTCCACAAGCGCAGACAACACGGGCCAGGTTTGGCAGAGGGCAGGCAAATTCTCCAGGCTTCCCTTCATGCAAAATATCTCCTGATTTTCATGGGTTATAAAAGTTGGAAAAAGGACTGAAGATCAACATTTCAAAGCTCTAGGAGACTTTACAGCTTTAAAGGATGAAGAGAAGCACTCAGAGTCAGTGTTATCTCTGCTGTGACAGGACAGCTGTGACAGATTGTTCAAGCATAGCTGAGGGCAGCTGAAGACCCCAGGTCCTGTTTTGAGCAGTTGGGCAGCATCTGACTGACTGACATACATCATTTACTGATGTCCAGAGACACAGAACAACTTTTCTTTTGCACCTTATAGGCTTTTCCTGTAAAAGGAGGAATGTATAACCCTTAGGTTTGTGGTGTCATATCACCCCTTTCACAGCAAAGAGTGCCAGGAAGGAACTAAAGGTGAATATTTATCTCTGAGATCAGCCAGTAGAGGCACAGAGTGACAAGAAAGCATTGCACATGCAGAAAGGCTTCCTGTGAAGGAGTTTGTATTGCCACTTTTCTCTGTTTCTGCAGACTTTGTAGTTACTAATGCAAAAGAAAATGAAAATTAACCTAATCAACTGACTTTTCCTTCTAGATCTGAGTCCCAGCCCTCCAAGTGGGTAAATGATAGTTCAAAGGCACAGATGGGCTGCTTTAATGGTTCACTGACTTGGGTCCTGCAGTGTCCACCCCATCACTTCTTTCCTCCCATTCTCCTGCTGCCTGAGCTGCCCTGGTCCACGGAGGATCTCTTGCTGATCTCACACAACCAGCAGAAAATTAAGCCGGTTAATTTATAGATAGACATCGATATTTGGGGGTTTTTAGATGAGTGGATCAAGTAGGCTCTGGGGCTGCCAGCAGCAGCAACAGCAACAACAACAGCGAGCCAGTTCAGCACTGTTGGTAACCCAAACAGAAAAGGTTCTCCATTAGGTTGGCTAACAGAGACAGGAGTGGAAGGTGAGAAAATCAGGTCCACAAGGGCTTAAGCCACTGTCTAAAAGTGGATTCCCCTCTCTTGGCAGGCAGCTGCCTGTTCCACCACCCACCAACAGCCTGGCCCTGCGATGGGACTCACTCAACAAAGCCTGGTGCCAACCCCAGTCTGGAGGCTGGAGCCCTGCAGTGGGATAACTGCACCTAATTTCCCCACCAGGGGAAAAGGCACAATTGCCTTCTTCTGGGAAAGCAATCAGATTTTCCGTGTAATGCAGGGCCGATGCCTCATCTGGGAGTTGCCATCTGGGGGAAGAGGGACAGAGAACAGTGCAGCCATGAGGCCACCACAGCCCTGCACTGGGGGTGCTGCTACAGCCCTGGCCAGGGGCCAGAGTCACCAAGACAGGCTTCTGGCATCTGGGCTTCCCTCCCTGCCAGTCTCAGTTCTTAGCTCCAGCACTGGAGGGGGTGAAGGACTTTGCTATTAGTAAAAGGTCAAATCAGGAATGGCTATTAAATTTACGGATAACAACCAAATGGAGAAAGGCAGGATCACTGGAGGTCAAAGATGTGGAATGAGCAATTCCTTACTGAATTTTTTTAGAGCATTCCTAGGTTGCATGGAAAAAACAATTAAGTAGTCTATTTACAGCACCTAATGTTTTAAGTTTGCTTTAACAGTCCTTTAGATCATTATGATCGGTGCTGCAAGTGCATAAATATCCCCATCTCTTCAACATTTTTTTCTTGACAGGTTAGTTTTCTACCCACAGAGATATTGATGAGACACTTTTGTGCTCCAGATATGTGCATTTTTCTGCATTTTCAAATAGGAACCACCATTATCTTTTTGCAAGCTGAATATTTTTTATACATCATTTACTAGTGACTAATGTGTGCTTCAGCCATGGGCTCCAAGGACTGTCATTTATCTTCCATAATGACCGCAAGTTCTTAAAACACCAGCAACACACTGGCTGCAAAAGATGATCACAGAACACTCTTAGTTAGAGCAAACAGAGACAGAGCAAAATTCATATTTCGCTCTGGAAGCAACAAAGAAAACCCTTATTTCTCTTGTATGAAGCACAATACAAACTAAAAGAAGGTTGTAAATAATGGCAAAATATACAGGGTTTTTTTCTGCTCCTGAAGTAAGCTTGTCATCTGAAAAAACCCCAGTGTAACTCTGGTGAAAAACAAAAGGCTACAACACTAAACTTTCTAGTGTGCTGTCTGCCTGGGATTTCTTACTGCCACTGAATATTTTCTATAGCAAGGTTATGAGCAACTAGACTTGTATGTTATATTTAGGACAAAGCCACTGTGGCCACAGGACACGAAATACTTACGTTAAGCCAATGCTCCCATATGAAAGCAAATTGGATGCAATTTTCTTCAGCAGAAGATGTATCCTTTAAAGCAGTCAGATTAGCCATACAGTCTTTCAATGCTCTGCCTTGCAGCAGCTGGCCAAGTTTGTGCCAGAGCATGCTGCCACATCTCCTGGATGGAAGGAGAGAGGCAAGGAAATCTCCCCTTGAGTTAAACATGAGCAAGAGCAACAGTAGTGCAGGCAGAGCTCACCCTTCAGGCCACACAAGCTGAATTTTGGGAACTCTGCCCAAGCCATGCCAGTCAGAATGCTCAAGAAATAAACCCTGGGTAGTTCCATGGGTGGTAGGAAGATTTTGGGTCCTCACAAACACATATTTCCAACTGTTGTCTGCATCATTCCCAGTGACAATATGAGCTCATTTTTCACGTGTTTCTAATGATTTCAAAAGCTCTATTTGACCTTGATTTTCATGGGAAGGAAGCTCAGTGCTTGTTTGGATGTCTTCTTATAAGCATTTCCTCTTCTACAGTTTTACTGGCAGCTCAACAAATATTTTCCCTAGTGCCAAATAAGTTCCAGCTACGCAACAATTTTTCCACATGCTTTCAGATGCTATAAAACAGCTTTATCTCCATTCTGTGTCTTGGGGTTGAGTTATTTTTTAGTATCTTTCCTCCTATTAATAAAAAGCAATGGAGTGATAAATGTGTCTTTTACTCAATACACATCACTGTGCATGTATCTCGCTGCTTCCAAGGACTCAGCCAGCTCCTGCTGCATGCAGGCTCTACTCAGCCTCCTCCTGTCAGCATGAAAACCTGCTGAAAGCATAACCCCAAAACTCCTTTGTCAGTGCCACCACCAGGTGAAGGGGCAGGTTCTCTGCAGGGAGAGACCAGAGCCAAATTAACAGAAACCTCTTTCACTTCTTTGGAGAGATCACTCTTCAGTAATGTGCACAGAAAGGCAGCATCTCTCTCCCTGTCAGGTGTGTCCGTAATCAGTATTATTATAGATAATATTGACATCAGATTATTACAAAAATCATCACACTTTACCTGTGTAAGCTTGGACAATTTCTAGTTTCAAGTACCTCACAGTTTGATAAGGTACCAGATTCCAGCTGATTGCTGACATCCCTGAATTCTTGCCCTCTCCAGCTTTTCAAGCCTGTTTCCTAGAGAAGTGTGGGCAGGCATTACTCTCTTTTATTCCTACCTACACAGACACCATTCATTGCTTTTGGGTGCAGAGGTCCACGGAAGTAGACTAGAATGGACATTTTCTAAGATGACTTGTAATTCAGAATGATTCACTTACGGGTTATATATACCCACAATATCTGTAAGATATCAAAGAGGTCTGATTTTCAGAGTCTGAGAATTGGGAAAGTGAAGATCATGGCAATTCAGTGTCCCTGAAATAAACTTTTCCCATCTTTAAAAGTTACTGATTGGAAAACGTAATTGCAGTGAAGCATGTGTTCATATCAGAGCTCCTGAGTGTGTTTGCCCAGGTGTGCTGCTCCAAAATACAGTCACTGATAAAGATAGATGGCTTTTGACAAGGAACATCAGTCATTTTCATAAATCTGATGAGGCAACTGTGTGCTCAAATGGCTTTGCATGAGCCCAACAAATGCTGAGCTTGGAGAATATCCTTGTCTCCATGTGCATTTCGTAGCATCAGTAACACGTGCCTTGGGAGCATTTAATCTATAGTATCAACGGTATTTATGGTGTCTGGAGTTTTACATGGCTAAAGTAATTACTATGATAAATGCCAGCAATATTTTAAAATTAACATTGAAGTTTCTTTCCATTTAGAAGCAGAAGACACTTAATTGGCAAAGATGGGATTACAGTAAATTCTTTTGCTCTTTAGGGTCTGATTTTGCATAGCTGATGCACAGAGGGAACTGTATTTTCATCCTGAAGTCAGTTGGTTTTCTTGATTTCTGGAGTGCTGTAGTGGCCAAAAGATCAGGTTTGGTGACTGCTTTCCTTGTTCCCTTCCTCAGTGATTTCTGCTTCATCTTTTCCTCCCAGTGTAGGAGTCAAGAAGTCTTTTTTGCCTCAGAGCATAACCTATAGCTGAGCTGCCAGATGGACAGAGAAGTCCCACTCCATCTATTCCTCCTCCACTGTAACATCACACAAACAACAGCAGAGAGGCTCAAGAATGGTCCCCAGCTTCATCCAAACCATTTCCAAAGCACATGAATGTAGACATAACTCTAAACAAATAGGGTTCTTATCAGCTGGAGGTCACCAGAGGACTGGGACAATTCACAGGCATCTTGGAAGCTATCACCACCACCAATGAAAGAGCATGACTGAACAATGCTCTCCAAAGCAGCCAGTTCAGCCTCTTCCAGGACTGCTTTGGTGCTGCAACAGATCTTTGGCAGCCCTGGGGAGTTTTTCCAGGTAAAATGTTACAGTATCACAGTCTGATTCTAATGGTCACCGCATTGAGAGAGGTCAGCCCTTGTCCCTGCAGCCTACCTGCTTTCTTTTTCCCATTCTCCCAGCTGCTGTGTGTTCCTGCTTCTTTGTGACTGGGGTGGTGCTCCTGGTCCTTGCTGGACTGAGTGAACTCACCAACCTGGCAGAAAATTAATACAGTAAAAAGTTGTGTTGACTCATGCAAGGGTCAGGCTGGCAGACCAGATCTGCTGCTGGAGTGCAGGTAAGCATGAGGAGGAAAGGAAGCGAGAGGAAGAAAGGATAGCTCTTTTTTTAGTGAAAAGTAATAATTGGGTCAGATTGACTGTGTTGTGTGCTCATGCCTTCCACTGGGGAAGGGAAATTTCTGTTTCAGAGAACAGCCAAGGAATGCAAAGTCTTTTCCACCTTCATGCTTTCAAATCTACTGTGAAGTCAAATGAGCTAAGAACCATTTCTTGGTGGTAAGATAATTTTGGGGAATACTTCGTTTCAGTAGTTATCTCTGCAAAAGACACAGATATTTATACTGCAAAGGCAGAACAGGGAACTCTGCACTGCTCTTAGTTCATCTCTTTCCAGGAAGATCTACAGCTGCTTAAACACTGGGGGGGGAAAAAAAAAAAAAGAAAAAAAAAAGACTGGTTTCTTTCTTTTGTCAGACACTTGATCCTGCCTGTAGTACATCCCTGTCCCATCCTTTAGGGTCACAGCCTGTAGGCACGAAATCCCTTGCAATCAGGGGAGTACAGTTAGCATTAAAACTGCATTACAGAGTGAATATTAAATTATGTAGAGGGATAATGTCCACTCCCCCCTCTTTACCATCAGTGAGTAAAAGAAGCCCATTTTTCACAGGTTTGTCGTAGGCTATAGTTCACACCTGGGAGAAAATTACAGGGCAGTTTTTATAGCAATTCAGGAAAGGGATCCCCACTATGCAAATAAAACACAGCACATCCATGCAACACTTTACAACAGCCTCAGATCCTGCAGAGTCATCAACAGGCTGCAGGTCTCCAGTGCGTTCCTACATGGAACAACTTCAGCTCGTGGGAGAAGACAGGCTGCAAAAGGAGAAGGTGATGGCACCTGCCATGTCCATCCCCTGACCTCTCTCTCTGTGGTGCCTGAGCTCAACCAAGGGTTTTAAACATGGAGTTGATTAAGTTACAGATCGTGCTTTCTACTCAGCATCCTCCATCCCTGAGCCCTGCTCACAGCCCCTGATATTGTTAATAAAGATCTGTCTGCACTGTTTCAAAATGAGTGAAACTTCAGGCGTTGAATGGAGTCAGCAGATACCTGATATATATTCAGCTACAAGGTCTTCATTTAACCTGAACAAAAACTGCAGGGCCTTTCCCCCTTTTCCTCAGAAATTACCCCTGTTTTGCATTCCAGAACACTTGTCACCCTGGTGAATATTAATTAAAACTTGCAATTAATTAAAATGTCAATTAATTCCTTTATTTTATTCTTCAGGGTAATCTTGTATTCTGTGCAAGAGAGAGCATCGAGTGAGCTTAGCAGAATGAAATAGAACAAATTTCAGTGTAAGTGCTGCTCTGTGGTTCCTGGAAGAAGTGATTGTCTGGCCAAGGGAGAGGGAGAGGTTTAAGGAGTATATCCATGATGTCAGACAGACGAGCACATTGCAACAGTCTGGGGACCACCTATGGCCAATTTACAAATTCCAGCTCTGATTTTATGAGCACTCTGTGCATTCATGGGCTGTGATGGTCATTTGTTGTAGGCTCACAGCTTATCTTAGAGAGATGGGATTGCAACTCGATGCCCATCTCTGAAACAGGAGGCAGTCAGGACCATGACAACCACACTGCAGCAGAGCAACATCTGTTTATGGCCTCAGCAAAACTATTTTTCTAGACCTAAATTCTACCAGGGTAGAAATCAAGCAGAAAATCACCATTTTGGCCACAATGATCACAAAACAGGAAGGGGGTAGAAGCTGAAACTATAGATTTTTGTTTTCCACTGGAGCTGAAAACTTTTTGAATCAAGTAAAATGTGAATGTGGGAAAAAACTGCAAGAGTCAGCAGAAGTGCAGTAGTTACTCCAACAAGCAAAGGAGGTAATTTTGGGGTAGCTGACATCTTTGCTCTGTGGTATAGACTTCTCCCAGGTGTTGCTGAAACAAAAAAACATGCCGGTATATTTGCAAATGGAAATTGAAAAGAAATTAACTTTCTATACAGAATGTCACCATGAGAATCATTTTTTTTTTTTGGTATTTAATGTGGGAATTCTGATCAATCCCTTCCACAGACACTACAGCTAATCTTTAACTTGTTTTGAAAGGAGAAAACAAATCACAGCATTAGCCGTGGGAGTTTAATAACATACAGATGAAAATTCCCGTACGTGTCAAATCAACATATTGACATTTTGTTTACCTGGTATTGTCGATCCTCTACTCTGTTATTGTTTAATTTCCTTGCAAAGTTTCTCAGAAACCATAGTTATTGTGTCTTGCTTCCTCCTCTTCCTCTCCAGGGGCAGGTCTTTCCAGATCAAGGCAAACAATGAGTTTGCACAGCATCCTCACCAGACACAATGAAAACACAATGAAATGCTGCTTCGTAAACCTTTCCTGTCAGCTCTCACAGATGATTCTTTTGAGAGACCTGAGTTGCTTTTCAGAATGTGCATTTGCCTTTAATAATAACTGACCACAAAATGCAATGCAATATAAACACAGCCTTTCCTTCTCTGTTTTGTGTTTTGCTACAGTATTTTTCTAAACCCAGTTACATCATCAACACAAATAGGATTTTTCTTACCGAAAAAAATCAGCAATGTGAATTTTGTATCTAAGCAAGTAACCTTGACTCTGTCTACAGGCACAGAAACATTTTTAAGACATCACTCATCTCATTCTAAAATAGATTATATGAACATTGGTCTTAAATATCTTCTTTCCATTCACTCTGGCCTTGCATGACCAGCTCTGAGGAAGACACAGACATTACAGGCCAGGTGTCAGGCAACTTTTTCTAAGAGTCTTTACTGGACAGAGAAAATCCGGGAACCAGCTTCATTTTTGCTTCTGATTTCACATCTATCATGTCAGTACTCTAATGGCTGGGTTTCCCACAATACAGGACATTAATGTGAGTAAAAATCCATAATTACTTTTCTTTCTGCTCATTTTGGCTTTTATTCAAAAAATGCAGACATAAAAAATAATCTGAGGTTTCTAAGGTGGTTTGTTCTCAAATTCAGACTGTCCAATGATGTGGTCAAGCAAGCAGAAATTGTGTTGGGTTTGTCCACGTACGATTTCACTCAGGAGTTACATTCATCTAACAGAGAAACAAAGGGACAATGTGTCCAAGGGGGCATTAGTCCCAAAGACCACCAGTGAGTTTCTCTTAGCAAGACCAGCTCTGTATGTTTCCAGCTATGAAAGAGAGAAGATGCTCTTACAAATGGTGACTTTTTAACTTTCAAAGCCTGAAATGGGAGATCTGCTCAAACCAGCACCTCTGCTGAGAAAGGCACACAAAACTGGACTGCATCAAGTGCTTCTTCCATGTCTGAGTTTTAGTGGCTGAGCATTCACAGTTGCTATATCTAAAACTCCAGCTGGGATGTCAAAGGATTTCATCAGCAGCTAGCCCTGTGGATTGGCTGGCAGATCCTTTCACATATACCCAAAGGCATAATGCACATCTTGCATACAAAAAGGTGGTATTTGCAAGTTATGCCAAAATTTACGCCAACATCCCTGCAAACTGGAGGCCTGGGTAGCTGGAGATTACTGGACTGCAGTTCAGGCCGTGTGTTCCTTTTGCTGTCACCTCTAAACAGTCCCTGTCCCCACAGGTTTCTTTCTTGCTCTTTTGAGGCAATCCACCCTGACAATGCCCATGGAGCAGTGGGAAAGCAAAGCATGGATTGTCTTGACAGAACTCTTTAAATAAAGTCAATTGACTGGAAAAGTGAGTATCTGCCTAAGGCTCCTCACTCTGGAAGGACCCAGACTACTTTGATGCACATTCTTTTCACAGTATTCGTCCAAGCTTCCTCCTGTGATGGCAAGAAACGACTGTAATTGGGGAGGGCAGAGCAGCAGATTAGCACACAGCACACTGAGTAACATCCCAGCATCTGCTGTCACAGATTTGCTGACAGCTGTTTCTGCAGAGTAGCTGGAAATCTGATAATCCTAAACATGAAATTTCTTGTTATCTGTGCAAGGGCAAGTGCCAGCCTCTAATATGACCCTAAAGGACAATCTGTAGTTTTGAGTAAATGCTGCCAGCTACACCTGGACATCTCCTTCAGCACCTCCCTGAGAACACACAGCTGGACACAGCTGCACCAGGGCTGTCTCCTACAAGGTCACACTTCCAGCAGCCTTCCAGTACCTAAAGGGGCTAAAAAAGAACCAGAGACAGACTTTTGGCAAGGAGGTGGAGTGATAGGACAAGAGGCAATGGCTTTAAACTGAAAGAGAGTAGGTTTAGATTAGATATTAGGAAAAAATTCTTCACCGTAAGGGTGGTGAGACACTGGTAAATTTTTCCCAGAGAAGCTGTGGATGCCCCATCCCTGGAAACATTCACGGTCAGGCTGGATGGGGCTTTGAGGAACCTGGTCAAGTAGCAGGTGTCCCTGGACATGGCAGAGTGGGTTGGAACTAAAAGGTCCCTTCCAACCCACACCATTTTAAGATTCTAGGATATATGGAGAGGCACCTTTGGTCCCCAAAGGGTGTTTTTCATACTCCATGGTTTTATCCTACTGGAAGCTTCAGAGAGTATCCAGGTTGAAGACTTCTGCCAAAATGAACCCAAGAAAGACATGTGATTGATGTGGAGACTCCATAAAAGTTCTGAGGCCTCTGGAATATTTACAAAAACTTTCCTTTCACTGAGTCCTCGTTAGCATGGGTGGGAAAAAGTCAATGTACTCTCTCCTTAATGAACCCTTGTCCACTCAGACTGTAAGGGGCAGTGGAATTAAGCACAAACCTACAGCTGGGTTTATTTTGCAGTGAAGACTCACTGTTGCAGGCACTCAGAGAGTGCATGTGAGCAGGGATGGAAACCAGACACAGGGTTGTGTGAAGAAGATTGAATTCTGCTCCCCTCAGCCCAGGTTTAGCAGAAATGTGCTCATGGAGTTTACCAGGGCATTAGTGCTGTCAAACACTTGCTTTCTCATGAACCTGGTCCTGTGCTGAGACCTGGTGTAGCTATAAATTATTTTAACTTCGATGGTGAGGAATGGGAGCAGGGCAAAACTCTGACGCTTTCCCCTTAATTAGCATTTTAAAACCTGCTCTGACTGTAAATGTATTCTTACAAACAGGAATAATAGCGAGAGTCAATCCTGATAACAACTGGGCACCTTTGCAAATCACAGTTCTCTGCATGGCAGCCCACAATCAGCAGCAACCCCAGACACTGTGAAATCCTTACTACAGGCATTGCTGAACAGGCCCATTAAGCACAATTCTCATTCTTGGTTTCACAGATTAGTGAGTAGCTGCCATGCTCAGATGCCATTTTACCACCAAGTAACACCAAGGGAAAAGCACAAGTTCTGTCTGTGGTGGGTGAACTGGGCCCTGACGATTGGGATCATGTGTAACCCTTTAGAACACAAAAATCCTAAGGAAAAAGGTTTAATATCTGTGAGAGCAGTATTAAAAATTACCAAGCACTGCTGCAGTGGGTCTGTCAGATGGGCAGACAACGGGGATCTCTCTCCTCTTGGTGTTCTGCCACTTAAGGCCACAGTTCTGCAGAGCTGCCTGTTCCCACAGTGCTGTAGGTTTTGGATTCGTTACTGGGAAGTAATGGGGATATTGCTCCAAGTGTAGTTTTAACAAACAGGTTGACGCCACAGGAACTTCTAAGCGTGGTTTTGAAGACACGATTTGCACGTTACAGATCAAATTTATGATTCTTTAGGACACACCTCTTGGATGGAGGCTGCCAGTGCCCTGTCAGCTGGTGGCTTTGTTTCCCCAAACACATTAGCTCCTGTCAACAAGGCAAATCTGACTCTGCCTGACTGCATTATCAATGAAAACTGCTGTCCTCGTGACATTTATAACACATCCAATTGATGCAGAAGAGACACAAAGCGTCCTATTTTGTTGCTCCAACAGGTGCCAATTTCAGAAGTCTAAACACTGATTTTAGAAATCAAATGCATGAGACTGATGTGTTAAAGCCTGTATTTCACAGACAAAAAACAAACAAATAAACAAAAAAAACCAAACAAAAAAAACAAACAAACAAAAAGCCACCAAAAATCCCAAATAAAAGCATTTCAGGTGCCTGGGTGTCCGTGTTATCTTTGCATACACAGACATATTCCCCACTCCTCCTCTTGCCAACTCTCCACCCTTTTGCTGGGGTGTGAGGTGTGGAACAAAGCAACTCACATAGGTGTCTCCCTCAGAAAACAAAGAACTAAAAGATAGAAGGAAACTGCATTTCATGATTTGCATATAGAAATCCATCACACCTGAATGTTTCCCTTTCGTGTTCACGGTACAGCAATGGCAGCACTGACCAATTCACAAGCTCCACATGGCTGCTACAAGAGAAGGTCCTTGCAAGGTGGATGATGTGGTTCTTGCATGGACCTCCTCCTGTGGCCTTACAGTGACAGTGATGGCATGTGCTACAAGTGACTTGGGAAATGGGTCCCATGCAGTGCCCCATGGTCACTATCACTGCAGAGCTCCGTTCCAAAGACCTCACAGCACATGGCTCGTTTCAAGAACACAACAGAAGAGGATGAGTCAGCCCTGAGAGTACTGGAGTGGTGATACAGAATCCCAGAATCACAGACTGGGTCAGGCTGGAAGGGACTACAGGAGGTCAGCCAGCCCAGCCTCCCTGCTCAAGCAGGGTTGTCCCAGAGCACACGGCACAGGATTGCATCCAGACAGTTCTGGGATGTCTCCAGTGAGGGAGACTCCACACCCTCTTTGAGCAGTCTGTTCCCATCCACAGTCACCTGCACAGGAGACTTCTTCCTCATATTCAGGTGGAAGTTCCTGTGCATCAGTTTCTGCCCCTTGCCTCTTGTCCCATCGCTGGGCACCACAGAGCAGAGCCTGGTCCATCCCCCGACATCTTCCTTCAGACACTGATAAACATTGATGAGGTCCCCTCTCAGTCGTCCCCTCTCGAGACTGAGCAGGCCCAGCTCTCTCAGCCTTTCCTCATAAGAGAGATGCTCCAGTCCCTTCATCATCTTCATTGCCTTCCACTGGATCCTCTTCCCACACACCAGGAGAGTTTGCACGTAGTCTCTGCTGTTTCCCAGGTCTGGCTCACTGTAAACTGAATCATAAAATCCTAGAATCCTAGAATATCCTGAGAGGGAAGGGGCCCACAGGGACCACCGAAGTCCAATCCAACTGGACCAATATCCCACAGCAGTGTGGAATTTCAGTTATTCACAGAGACAAATAAATCTGTTGGAAGTGCTATGCTAACACAAGGATGTATTCCTCACACAATTAAGGTCTGATCTCAGAAGCAGGGCAGTACAGCAGAAGTCATCGTTGCCATCACACACCTCACACTGTAATTAGTCCTCACACACAGGTTGGTGTTTGGATTTCCCAGCCTGGACAGTGACTTTTTTAATTTCAACAAAACATATTTCACTTCCTTGGTTTATTACAGTAATTATTTTTGTTATTTCACATTTTTAGTGCTTTGTAATTAATCCATGAGCTGTGAAAGAGCATGAGTTACAGCGCAGCACCTCATGCTTTTCTGTTCTTAACAGAGAGCCCAAAGGCTGTGTGCCACCAAATGTGGGAAGTATGAATTTACTGGGCTGTAAATGATACCCTCATGTGTCTTATTGAGAAGATAAACCAGCTCACAAAGCAGAACTCTTCAAGAGTAAGGATAAAAACCCGCACTGATCCCCGGGCTGAACTCTGGAGCACTGCACAAATAGTCAGAATATATTAAAAGGATACTACTGCTTCCCTGCTGCCCCAGAAACATTACCACAAGCTCCTGTTTTACGCCTTTTTCAGTAGTATACACAAAATACTCTGTGGATGCAAAGTAATGAAGTTTCAATGTGCCAGATTTTATTTATTGAGCTCTCTGTCTTTCCATGAGAAATCGAGAGTGGCCCTGGCCATCCACTTGGGAGGAATATGGTGACAATTTTTCCAGCTGTGAAGTTAGACTGATTTTCTAATCACAATCTCACAGACCTGACAGAAGCCAAAGGAAATGTAATTCTAAGGCACATGGACACTTAAATCCCATTTTAAGCACGATTAAGGTTTAAGTGTCTGAGCCTCTCTGGCCTCAGTGGCTGTCACAGGCAGTTGGGGTTCAGGATCCTGACAGAGTGACCATCACTTTACGAATTCTCCTTTAACTTATGTAACTAGAGGTGTTTAGCCATATTAATAACAGGTATACCTTATCCCATTGATTTAGGATTATGGGTCTCAGTTTGCAAATCAAATCAGCTCTCTGTACTTCAGCTTGATGACTTTGCAAAGGTTAGAAATAATGCAAACTGACCCTCTGCGTGCTTTAATCCATTTCACACATGAGATACAATTAGACACTTTATACATCTTTCAGGGGGACCTGTGTTCATATATTTTATTTTAGATTTGTCCCAATTAAGAGCACTGACACACTCAGGCAGACCCTGGATTCCCATGGTCCCAGCACCATCCTTTCCACCCACAGCCCCTGGCTGTCCACACCACAGCTTGGAAATGAGTCTAAGCCTCCTGGCTGAGCTAAGAAGCAAGTCATTATATTGCTCTGAATAAAATGAAAAATAGCATTAAACAGGGGATGGGGTGGGGAATCAACACCTCTGAAGTTTTGGCCACTTGTGTAAGTATGAAGCTTTGTGATTAACTGCAAATTTTATTGCAAAGGTCAGCAGCATCTGGGAGAAGCATCTCCAGAAGCCACACAGGCGGTGCAGGGACCACCAGGATCCCTTCCAGGCAAATAGCCTTGCCCATGTGCAGAGCTGGAAGGATCCTCCTCCCCGTCCCTAGGTCATTTCAGCCTTGCCTTGAAGAAAATCCAAGCAGAAACCAGGACAAAAACTCCACCTTAAAGCCAGGTCTTGTCCCTTCCCCGTGTCTCTGCAAGAGGCTGCCAACGCTGCTCACCACAGAGCTGTCCTTGTGGCTTTGGGAAACAAACACGTCACTTATGCTCTTATGAAGTATCCCTGTTTTATATATGATGCATTCAGACCAATCAATCTTCTATCTTGGTGGCCTGTTTAGAGACTTAGGGAGCTGGCATTGATTAAATGCCTATAATAGAGAGCATTAATTTACCCGTCAGTGGAAAAATCACCATTGTAAATTGTCCCAGTCGGTTTGTATATCACCAAACGATGTGCAGCATGTTCTGGGGGTGTGTGCTGAGCTGCTCCTGCACATAAAGCACATTCAATTAGCAGCACCAGCATTGCTTCAGCAGCACCAGCACTGCTTCAGCCGGCCATAGGCAAAGGCCTGGGTTTGATTCTGCTGCCCTCTTTAGGATTTGTGCCTGGGACTCCACAGTCTAAGAAGAGATTGAGTGCAAGATCACTCAGTATCTGAAGACCCCTAGGGAGACTAGAGCATCCCATGGGACTGTGAAAAAAATCAGTATATTCCCTGCTTTTGCTTAGCATGTTACACTGTTTGTAACAATAAAGGCGAGAAAAATATTCTGTGTTTGTGGAACTGCTGAAGGCTCCTTCATCTGTTGAGTTCATGGTCCCACCTGAAATATCACACCTTATGCCCTTGAAGCACCAGGAAGTAGATCACAGTGCTGTAAGGGGAGGCAGGAACGAGTCTCCCTTGAGCAGTGAAGCAACATTAGACTTGCATTGCCCTAATAAAAAAATGTTCAGACTCAGGCTGTAGGTAGCTATCTCAAGAGGAGGTATCCAGATCCTTATTGTGGCTGTAGAGGAGGGCATAGGGTGAGAAAGGAATTAGCTGAGTGAGGAATAACTGGTTTTGGCAGAAGGAAAAGCAAGGAATGGCCCTCTACAGGTGACCCAGGTCACTGAGGACAGAGATGCTCAGGAGCAGTGTTGGGGGAGAGGTGAGGAGAATGAGAGAATCAAGGCAGCAAGGAAGAGGTGATGAGCAAAGGAAAAGCTCCAGCTGCTTAAAACTCTCACCCCGAGCCTCTGTCCAGGAAGGTTCATGCCCCTTGTGGCACTTGTGACGCTCTCCAGCTGCTGCACTCTGACTCACTCCTCCCCAGCCACAGCACAGACACAGCAGCCCCTGAATTGCAAACCTCCATCTCTCAAATCAGTAAATATCAAACAAAACAGAGGTCAAATTCATCCTGCCTTTATTTTCCAAACATCCACAGAAGGAAGGGATATTCTTACTGTAAGCAAAACGGATCGTTCCTGCCTCAGTGTTTCCTTTACAAAAGCAACACCTTCAGACCCATCACTGTTTCTCTTCCCAGCCTGACAGCACAAGTGTTGTTTCCCCAAGCCCACCAGCACTTCCCACCCTCAGGCATGCAGGAGCTGTGAGGGCTCGAGGTTTTGGGATTGCAGAAGTAAAGTTTGTTCATCCAGACCTCCCAAGGACTCCCTTACTCAAACCTCCTGGCTCAGGAGCCAAGATGTGATCTTTCCAACTGTCAGCCCCGCAAAATTAATCAAAGCGATGAAAATCCCCCCTGCCATTCATCACTGCTGATAAAGGTCCTGCCACCAGCACTGAGCTCCCAATGTTGCTGCTGATGCATGAGTGAGGAGGTGACCCAGTTCACTCTCACAGAGCTACCATGACCCTGTCACACAGTGCCACACAAAGCTTGCGTGCACCAGAGACTTGCACAGGCGCAGCTTCGAGCCCCATACACCTGGTAGAATTGCCTGGGTCATGCAGAAGGTAGAATCCTTTCAGAGATTAAAGTTGAGGTTTTGAAAAATAGTTCATGATTTCAAGTGGGTCTCTTCCTGGGTGACCAGTCGAGCTATTTTTAAAGGCTCATATTTTCACAAAGAACTGAAGAGGTTTTGGTAGCTTCTGGAAAGCAGATCTTTCCAAGGGCAGCGGAAGTCTTTGGGTACAAAAACTGTTAAGCTCCACCACTCTGAGCAGGTTGGTGTAAGCCCAGCCTGAGGCTTGGAAGCTGCTGCACAACATTGGTTGCTGGGATATGCCTGATATGCCTGTAACAGCGTCCGGGTTGGGGCTGGTCTCATCCCACCAGCTCTGACCTCTCAGCTGTCTGGGTCCGGCCGGGGACAAGATGAATATCTGAAGCTCAAGGTGTCCAATACCCACTCTTGAGCTTCCACAAACCCAGCCCAAAACCTGAGCAGCCTCATGTAAGTATCCAGCATCTGCTTCACACTCACCTCAGTTCTCGTTCAAAGGGTTAATTTCACTTGCAGAGCTCCCTGCTATGCACAAGTAAATCCCAGTGTATTTTTATCAGCATGATTTATAAGCCAGGTTGAGGAAACTCTGGTCTCTGAAGTCTGTTGTCAGAGTTAATGGAGCAAGAATATAAACTGCAGCATCTTAGGGTTACAGTCACCTCTCGACAGTGACCTCCTACCAGTTTCAGATCCAGATCTCTGCTGCTTTTGTCCAGGCTGCAGTCACAATCCAAGATGTGATGTGGAACTGCCTTCCCTTAGGAACTGTAGGGCCAAGGTGGGGCAGAGATTTCTTGTTGACCTTTCCATCAAAAGGCTGAATCATGTGCAGCAACCTGAGGTCTGGCTGACTTTCCCCGTTATGTTTCATCAAGCATGAAATCAAGAGTTGTCTAGTCTGTAAACTGCTCATTGCTACCCAAAATGAAGGAATGGAGGTGACTGGCACAGGAAGGGAAAGGAGGGTGGTATTTTCCATGTCCATGCCTTGTTTGCAGCCATGGAGAGCAGCATGGCTACTGCCAGGCCTCCCACAGCAAGGGTCCCACCTAAAAAGACCAAATGCTCTTAGATGGAGGCACTCCTGTCACATCTGTACTTGAGGGTGGCTAAATAACCTCCTAGACACGCACCTAGACAAGATTTTTTCATCAGCTGACAATTTCCCTGAGCTACTAAAGGATCTCTTGCCTGCTTGATAAAGGGTTCTATAATAAGGAAAAAAGCAAAATGAAAGAAAAGCTCTCTATAGGAAAGAGAATCAGGGATAAACTGAGTATTTTGTATTATCCCCCAACTTTGCTCTCTAGCCCCAAGAAGAACAGACAAGATATAAGCAGTAAGACAAAATGAAACAAGCATCAAAAAGCCACCTGAGTACCAAGAATGAAAAATGTGTAAAAATCTAAAATCCTGGCTAATAATTAAGTCATTGATATGTCATTTCTGAATTATCCAGGAGGAAAAAGGATGAGAAATGTGCCAGTTTGCACATTGTGGTCCATGCTGGGGAGCAGGGGCAGGGTCTCCCGCATCACATCATAGGGCTCTCCCTTCCATGACAAGATCAAGAAGCTGACCATGTCCTGGGCTTTAAAACCAATTCAGTCCCCAGCCAGCAGCAGTAATAAAATGAGTACATAATGCCACCTCCTGGCTATAGTCGAGGACACTATAAAAGCGCTGGCAGAAAGATAGTGTTGTGTCCCTCCCGCACTCGGGTGGATGATATATATCACTTGCTTGTGGAAGTCAAATTTCTTTTGCTGACTTAATCCCAGAGCCAAAATTAATCAGACATCCTAGCTAACAGGATCAGAAAATGCCATAAATTATGCTGCCTGCAACCTAACAACAGCATTAACAGCACGAAGAAGGTGGAGGCTTTTTTTTGATTAATCACTGTTTAAGTTGCCTAAAGGACCTATGAAACCTCCTGCTGGCTGACACAATGAGCAACATTTTATATTAACCCATATAAGGAAACGTCTTTAAAAGTGATGGATTATGCAGATGCGAGATGGGGCTGTGTGATGTGGTTACCCAAGAGCTGCAAGCGGCGTGACGGGCGCCTCTGCTGCTCCCAGCCCAGAACAGCCCTCCCCACCATCTCCAGCCAACCCCAGAGAGTACACTTGTCACCCCAGTAGCTGAGCACCCTCAGAAAAAGCCACACAACACAATGGATTGGATGAGTTGGCTCCAAGCAGAGCTGGGATGTTTATACAACCACTGGCAAATTTTGGCGCTTTTTAAATTTTTTTTACACAAAGCAGCAAGCTCGGTACCTAGGGGAGGGATAGGAAATGGACATTTCATCTCTGGTTCCTCTGGCACCCTGCAGAGCAGTGCTGCTCTTTTTCATGCGTGGAGATGTTGAGAAGTCACCACAGCTTCCACCAGCCCCAGCCGGGTGCTGCTGTGCTGGCACACACAGAGTGAACACGAATGGAGCATCACGACAACCCAGCCCCGAGAACATCACCATCCCCTTCTGCAGCCATAAATCCAGCGTCCCTCAGCAAACCTGCCCTTTTCTCTCTTCTGCAAGGGTGTCTGTACCGGAGAAACCCTGGTTCCTGTTGCTACAAGGGGTATGTTGATATTTCCATCTTCTTGGGTCAGGATTTTTCAGAGCGGCAGACACCAACCTCGCTCCACTCCCGTTGAAGTGAGCCGCCTTCCATCCACAACTGCTACTGTTTGGTCTCCTGAGAGGTCTCAGCACTTAGAAAATGTGCTTTTATTTTCACTGTCTTACTCAAAGAGATCCACTCTTTGGGGTGATGGGTTTTCAGAGCATTCTTCACTGTGCCGATTGCATGCCATCATTTTAAATCTACATGGAATGGGCAACTAGAGCTTCTCAGGTGGGAAAAGATGCATTTTACACTGTTTTTGCTCTGGTACTATCAAACATAATGTACACAAAATGAAGTCACAGAATCAAGACAAACTGTTATTGTTGCCAAAAGCCCACTGTCAGATGAGATCATGGGCGGACAGATCCTTTAGGGATCTGCAAAATATTAGGTGCACACTGATCGATACTGGCAATCAGTTTTCTCATTCCTCTTTACCAGTGAGCATTTCTACGCAGGCTGAAATTTTCCACCAACATGATCTTTTTATGGTAATTTATCCAAAGTGACAGAGTGAGAGTTTCACAGAAGAGGTAGAAATCACCAGTGGACTTAAACTCTGAAAAATGTTTTAAAAGGATTTCTAGTTAAACTTCATGATCCAGGGATGAAGAAATTATCTTGGACTCCTTCCCAACCTCCCAGTCTCATCTTCCCCTCCCCACTGGACACAAGACAAGGCTAGCTACTCCTTGCTCTCCGACTTAATTCCCTTTCCATGTAGGCAGCGTTCCTGAAAGACACATTCCCGCATTTGTCACTTTTCTGGTATGATGTCCTGACAATTATTTACACCTTGATGCCAGGCTTGCCACTTGACCCCACTGCTGTGTCTGGGCAGCTCTGTCTCATGGGCAGCTCTGTCTCATGGGCAGCCCCTCAAACAGCCTCTGCTTTCCCCCTGGCTCTTCCAGCCATCCTGACTCCTGCACCAAGCTCCCACCCATTCTGCCACTGGGACCAGCTTCAAATGCCTCTGCTGGTTTCCAGCGTACCCCAGAGAGGAGGATATAATTATTCATCACTCCCAAGCTGTCTGGGAGCTTGCTGAAGGTACAGGCTCAGACACGCCTAAAGCAACCAGACCTCCTTCCTGCCACTTCAGGCAATGGCTCTGGGGGCAGCCAGAAGAATCACAACAGATCCACAGCAAGAATGATTTTAATCCTGTGAAGAAAATGAAGTGGCAAGAAAATATGTCACTTGGGGCGTGACTGAGAACATCTCTACAGGAACATAACTGGCCTGAAATGATGTGCACCTGTTTCAGATCTGACTCGTCTTCACTTTGCCGAGCACTGACAAACCCAGAGGCTGCATCCTCCACAGAGAAATATCTGCTTCCTTTTTGTTGTGGGTGAAATCATGCACTTTACTCTCAGAAGAGAAGCAAGAACATATTTTATTGATATAAAACAGTGAGTAAAGAAAGTTCAGTGGTAAATGCAATAGGTGTTTAACAAAATTTGATGGCAAGGTACAGTTGAGCATTTACTGCATAGAGGACACAGTCAGACAAAACTGTCATGTACTCCCATCACATCATGAGGTTCAGAAAGGACCCCTTATGTTACAAACAGCTTCTCAAAGGAGAGTTTGTGCGCAGCTGGATCCATACTTTGTCGACAGTTTATGTCTAAAGGATTATATGAGCACAATCAATCCTCTGTATCAGTTAAGATTTCAAACTTTCAATGCACATATTCCCAATTCACTTACCAAGCATCTGATAGGATAAGGAATCTCTCAGCCTCAGGAAGGCACTTTGAAAGATGCCCCTTCAAGGGGACATCATTTTCCCTCAAGGGGAAATCCTGGAACACATTCTGCTCCTGCGCAGGAGAGCTCAACAGGCCCTGGGCTGTCCACAATTTGTGGAGTAAGATAACAGAGTCATATTTGCATACAGACTACAGATGTCAGTTTCTTCCAAGCTTGGCTTGAGTTGGACCTAGACCAGCACTGCAGTTAGGTGGATGCATTGCTCAAAATAGTCCTTGGCTATTGTGTTCTTATCTGGCTCCCCCAACTCCACTTTGAGCCAGATGCAGCCATCACGACCAGGCACATCCTTTAGGACCACCACTGGTGGTTAGCACTTGAACAGGCTATATAAAGAAAGGAAATAAAGGTCAGGTTGAGAGGTAGGGGGAAGTATATCATTATTTGAGGCTTGGAATACCCCAAGTCTGCCAAGAAGGCAAAGAAAATAAATAAATCCGTGTTACAACAATCTACACTTGCATTAGCATTGCTGGAGAAAGGGAAATGCCTTTTGTTTAAAAGACTGACCTTTCCCTTCTGGAGCCTTGGTTTCTAAATCCCATATTTCACTCTGTGCATATTCACAGCTTCGGGTGAGCCTTTCCAGAGCTCATGGCCAAGGTTCATGGACCTCACCTGCTCCCAGAGCAGGAGCTGCTGCTCAGTGCAGTAAGGCAGCAGTGGGAAGGCAGAGGCTGTGCTGTGGCTCTCCTCCTGGGACTTCAGGGTCATTTGGGTTTGCCCTGTCTCCAGAGAGGCTGAGGGTGCCCATGTCAGATGCCTTCCTCCCTGGCTCTGCCAATTAAACTAGACAGCCCAATGCCATTGTCTTTACTAATTGATGCAGCAAGCGCATAATTAAAGGACTCCCCATTGCTTCACAATCTTTTCTGGCTATTAGTCCAGGTGGAGCCTGGCCACGCTCCTGCCCCTCACCAGCTACCTGCCTTTCCAGCTGCCAGTCACCCCTCTGCCAGGCTGGGGGATGATGAATGCTCTCCCCACTGCTCTGCATATCAGCACGCAGGAGGTCAGATCCCCTCTCCGCTGCCGCCTCCCCGTTCGTCTGATCCGGCAGATGGATCCCTCGGTGTCTTTGTCTGCCCTGACCTACTTCTCCCTTTCATGTCTGCCAGCTGAATCTCTGGGGTGTCTGACTCACCACAGATGTGGGGATGCTGTGCCTGCCCACACACATCTCCTCTCTCCTGGAGGCAAATTAACCCTTCATTTGAGGTATGGGGGTGGCCTGCAGCAATTTCCCCCGCCAAGCTGTGATCTCTTCCTCACTGAAGCCAATAAATTCCTTAAATAACTGCCCTCAGACCACCTACAGCATGCTGGTAATGGCTCTCCCATGCTTCTCTACAGGATGGTAGTCTCAGGACAAACAGGACCCATTGTCTGGGAAGACTGCTGGCTGAGGAATCCCAGTGTTCTGTCATGGATATCCATCCTTCCACTGTCAGATTTACAGGAGGGATGAATTTGGATGGAAGCATCTCTCTCACACCCTGCAAGACCATTTGGTACCCATGAGGGTGACAATGAGGTGCAGGGGACAGTGAAGACAGCTGTGATGTCAGATGCAGGCTGGTCCAAGAGACCCCAAGACCCCCAGGCAGTGCAGAGCAGAGGCTCCCAGGGTAAGCCTGGGCCACTGCAGAGGAGCTCCAGCTGGGCTGGCACCACCACAAGGAGCCTGGGCCAAGCCACCAGCCCAGGCTACGGCTGTGGAAGACTGAGACACATGACTGGGGCTCTTCTGAGGTTGCCAGGAAGGTCACTCATTATCCATCCTGTTGTGGCACCTGCAGGAGCCCACTCACCCCCTACAGCCAGCAGACAGAGGGGCAGGAAGCAAACAGGAGCCATCAGCCTCTTTACGCAGCTGTGCCTTGACTAGGAATCAAACAAGCAAAGCATGCACTGAACTCACCAACTGCATTTAAACTGCTCTTAGATGGCAAGGGGAAGTGCTGGAGGAGGAAGGAAGTAATTCTCACTGCTTTACTGGCTGCCTTTGATTTATACCACACAGTTATTTTGGGGAACTGTGGACCTGAGATGCTGTGTAAGCAACTGCTGCTGTGTCTCAGCTGTGGCAAACGCGCACCCTCTGCCCCACACGACTGCACTTTGTCTAGACATGGCTTTAGAGGACACTCTGCTGTGTGGCCTCAGAGCTGTGCGTGGTGCAGGAAGCAGGATCCATGGAAATCTTATTTTTCCTTGCAGACTCCACCGTATCAGGGGCTGTTCCCAGCAGCAGATTTGGATTGTGTGTAAAGAGAGGTGGGAGGGCAGGGTGGAAGGGAGGCCAGGATGAAATCTCTCTCCAAGACACTCATATTAAAAGGTGAGAGATGGCTTTGAAGTGCTGCGTGGTGACATATCCTAATATAGAGGATCCATAAAGATGGTTTTACCAGGAGTCTCTGAGTGTTTGCACCAGTACCATCAAGGGCTGGACACTGACACACGAGCTGAGCTGCAGGCACTGAGCCAAGTCTCTGAAGGATTCATCCCAAGTCTGGGCTTAATTTCTTCTTGCTGCGAAGTGTTTGTGTTGGGTCTTAGCACAGACACATTTAACAGGAGAGCAGCCAGGCACTCCAAGGCTTAATGCAAGAGTACATGCACAGGGAAAGCAAGTGAGAAGAATTTTGATTAATTGCTGTGTATTAATTTGCTTCTGCAGTGGATGGAATACTTGCTTCGAGCTTTTCCGAGAGAGACAACATGGAAATGTTTTACACAGCTCACTGGCCTCACAGTCAAGCCCATTTGCTGTTGGTTAACTTTCAGGCCCACATTAGTGAATGAGCAGGACAAGTAAAAACATCTTTTCACCTCCTAAGGCAGCAAAGCTCGATGGTCTGGCATATAAAGAAGTGAACTGTAACATTAGCTAGTTTAGATAGACTCATAGAATGTACATTTCCCCCTTTAAAAGCTTGACTATTGCACAAATTCTCCTTTTGTGCCTTTTTTTTTTCCCCCAAGGAACATTCTTATAATATATACCCAAACTCTCTAATCAGAGATGGTGTCAGGTCTCAATAAGGGAATGCGGGAACCTGAACTGAGCACAGACAGATAGGATGAGAGCAAACACTTTCATCTTGTCAGGAGTGGTTTGTTTGTGTCTCACACAGAACTGCGAGGAACCATAACCACAAATACTTCACACGGTCCTTTGAATTTAATAGCTCACACGGGCTACTGTCTGAATTACTGCCTTTTATTTTATGACTAAATTAATATTATATACACAGGAGCACATTTAAAATACCCAACAGGGTGAAAGAAATGATTGCTGTGTTGAAAAATATAAATTTTTATGCACAGAAGTTATTAGTAAAGCCACATTCCCCAGTCCATTAATGTGCACACATTTAAATTTTCCCTTTTTTTTTTCCTTTTGACCTTTCTTTTCAGATACTACAGCATGTTATCTTAAAGCTTTAATAAAACAGTAATTCACTCATGCTTTTTATGGCCTACTAATTTGTCTGTTGTGCCATATATTTGGTTTCATAACTTTTATATGCAAATCAATAAAAACTCCTTTGATATTTCATTTAAATCATTGAATAATTAACACATCCCAGCCCCCAAGTTAGCTACACTGTGAAACAGAGAACTAGCACTCACAAAACTTCAAGTAAAATGGAGTAAAACCGAAGACATGGACGAATCCATCTTGTTTTAAAATATCATTAGAGAAACTGCACTTATAAAGAGGGAAAAAAGGGGCAAAAAATCTCATGGCTGGGAAAAAATAGCCCTGAATATGTATCGTAATTGTAGATGGAAAAAAAAAGGAAATGGAAGCAGACAAAAATATTGGTATGAACATCTTTGAATATGTTATCTGAGTTCTAAGAAATGGAAAATGGAGAACAGTTCTCATGGTTTGGGATTTTCCAGCCCCATCCCTCACACCAGAGCTGTGTCTGGGCTTTGCAATGGGCTTTTCAGTGCAGCCCCAGCTTACAGCAGGGCACACACATCCAGGCTCCAGGCACGTGGCTCTCTGCAGACTTTAACACTCTTCCACACATAAGCAAAACTGTGGGACTTTTCCTGACTCCTCTAGGGATCACTGTGCTCCTGACTTCCTTTTTTAGCCTGGTTTCTCACAGAAACAGGGCATCTGCAATCCTACCACTGCATATAGATCTTCTCATGGTAGCCTCTAAACCCAGGAGCCAAGTTTACATTTCATAGAACTGTAAGATCTCAAAAAAATGCAAGTTCCTGAAACTGTCACGGAAAATACAAGGACAAGCAGAGGAAAGAGAGGTGATGTGTCCCGAATGCAAAGGCTGAGCTCATGGAGAAGCCACATAATCCATGTGAGAGAGGGACACTGGTTCAGGCATGACTGGGTGCTGGGTTCACGTCAGTCAGCTTTCAGCCTTGTTCCACAGATCTATGATAAACCCCCCACCTCCTGGCTAGTGACATCCCACTCATTCTGAAGACAACTCTGGGAACGTAAAGCCTGTGTAAAAGAGTCCCCGAGGCATGCCAGAGTTTGCAAACAGCCTGAATCCCAAACGTCAGGCGCTGACTCTTGGGTATGCTCCGTGCTCAGATGTCGTGCTGCCTGCACCGCTGCACAGCAAAATGCCAGCTCAGCAGCTGTGGGACAGGATCTAGGGGTATGTGTACATTTTATTAAAGAGAGAGAAGGTCTGATGGGTGTTGAGCCTCAACCACTTGGGAATCTTCATCTGAGTGAGGGACAAAACCTCTTCCGCACTGATCAAAGCAGCTAAAAGATGTTCCCATCCTGTGCTCCCTGGACAGCCTGTGTCAGCCAGAGCCAACTGCTCCTCATGCACGCAGGAAAGGAGACAGCAGAAGCTGGCAGTGCTGTGGCCCATTGCTCTGAGCCTTGCTGGGAATCCTTAATCTCACTGCCTGAATGATGGAGGGCTTGGTCTGTGAGCACCAGCTCCCAGCTGGCCAGGCTGCACAGGTATCAGCTTGGCCATCAGCGTTTCATTGCACCAGGGCACCTTCACTTGTCTGTCCAAAGGTCCTTGTTGGGCTGTGCCAGTCCAAAACTGCCTGGGGAGTCCAAAATCCAACACAAGATCACTGCATAGTCATTAAAACATCAAAATACTTTGAATTTTGCACACCATCATTAGTATTGTCTCCTGACTTTTACCTGCAGTAGCTATAGAAAGAAGAGTTAACCGAGAAGAAATTAAGGACAGACTTTGTCTCGGTTAAATAATGAGTATTTGTTTAATGAACATCTGTGACATCCCATTAAAAGGGGAGCACCATACTGAAATAAACATTTGATCAATGAAGGATGCATGGCAACACCACGACATCTTGTATTTGTTGATGGCAACAACTGACAGAGAAATCCATTTTGCAAAGGAGCAATGGCTTACTCAGGGGATGCTGATTTAATTCTCTGTCCATCAGGAATTTTGCCCATGGTATCAGGAGGAGCAGAGATAGAGCAAGTCCCACATTTGCCTGTCATTTCATCACCTAATAGTGAGATCAAGGACAAGATACAAAAAACCTGATCTAAACAGGCTGGTCCATGCATTAGTGAATGCTTATAGTGCCTGTAGAGAGCTGGGACACAAGGCTAATGGTTAAGCAGATGCATTCAAGGTTGAGGGCGCACTGTAAAAGCTGCCTGGTTTTACATGTGCATTAAAAGAGTGCTTGACTACTTTCCTCGCTATCTTGGAATAATTTTATGTTAATTCTTTAAATGTCAATTATTCAGATGTTTCTTTGCTGCACTTCTAGCTCCCAAGTTATTTCTTTTAAATTGTTGCATACACCATTTAACAGGTTCTGTGATAAAGGTCCCATTCTTTTTAATATTGATTTTCTTTTATATCTTTGCAGTACAGAATTAGCCAGGGCTTCAGCTCGGGCTCCTATCACTGGTTTGTCTTTATTACTTCTGGTACATTTTCAGTGTTCTACATTTAAATTTGTGCACTTTGTTTTATTGTGCTTGCAACCAGCTTAATTTATTTCCTGTCTCTGTATCTTCCTTCTACTTAAAATGGACATGCTCAATGGCCATCCACTACTATTGAACCAAAGAGCACACAGGATCCAGGAGAGCTCCTTGGGGAGGTGCCTGGGGCTCTTGCATAGAACCCTGAGTCAGGTACTTGTCTTTCCAGACCTTAGAGATTACTAATTTCAGAAAGCTGGGTGAAACCTGGCTGGGTTTAATCAACTCATGTCTTTGTATGCTCCATCAATCTCAAAGTGGGTAAGAAAATTGCTTAATAAATTCTTTAACCAGTAGTGTCCCCGTAATTAAATGAGGGCAAATTAAAAAGCACTGCAATAAATGTTTTATCTGCTCTCCATCCTTATTAAAGCCCTGAGCCTTCAAAAGCATTCCCAGGTGTGTCCCAGGGAGCACTGGGTCTCACCTCTTTGACTTCCAAGACCTTACCTACGACAGACCATGGGCCTGGGAAATCGCAGTGGGGTAGGACTGGGAGGCAGACCCTGACTCCCCACCAGGATGAAACAGACTGATGTGCTTTACTCGGGGTTTGCCTCACCAGCTTAAGTCCGTAATTACTGGCTTAAAAGAAGAAAACTGTAATATTTTCTTTTCTCTTTAAAAGTTCATAGATAGCTATAAAGCACCTTTTACCCATAGGTGCGTTCCGTTCTCAGAGCATCTTAGGACGATTTACCCCTCAGATGTTTGCGGCACCACGTGGCAATTTCACCTCGTGTTACACCACCCGAGCTCAAGTGCTGCTGAAGCCCCAGCTCAGCAAAATCCCCCCTTTCCCAGCTGTGCCACCAGCCTGTGTTTAGTCACGGGTCTGTGGCAGTCAGAGTCGCTTCACCTGCTTCCCTCTCCCGAGCCCAAGGGAGTCACAGCCCAGGGACCCCAAATCATGGCAAGGCACCAACGAGAGCCACTTGGGAACCAGGAAGGTTGCAGCCAGCCTGGATCATAGGGGACAGTGCCTGGTTTAACCAATGCATTGAGAAACCCTCGCAAGCTCCCCAGAGCAGTAGGACAACACACAGAGAAAACAGCAGAACTGGAGCAACCAGTGAAGCGATGAAAGACACCACAGGTAAGGCTCAGATCTGAGCCACGGCACTGCCAGGACTCACCGGCTTTCCAACCTCCCTCTCTTTGCAGAAGAGAAAAGCTCATCCCTGAAATCCTCTTTCCCAGGTGGGTTTAGCAATGTGCACCAAAAAGTGATACACGGGGATATTAATGCAAAATAACTCAGGATAACCTGCAAAACCAGCAATTGCAGGGGAGCCTTTGGGCTGCCAGGAGACACGTGAATGGGAAAGTGCCACCACAGGCCAGATAATCGGCTGCTCTAAATGGGGACAGCCACTGCGGACTGACGGCTGAGAAGCCATCCTCCTCCTCCTCTTTGTATCGGAAATCCGTCAAATATGTAGCTGGGGTGCACAACTGGGAGTACAGCAATGCCCCTGTTTTGCTGAGGGCTCTTTTAAAATTTGTTATAATCTCCTCATGGGATGTAAAAAAAAGAACTAATTCATCCTCTCTTTGAGCGATTGCAATCAAAGCAAAAAGCATGATGAATCCAGGATGTCCCTTGCTCTAAAATTGTATTCTGGTCAGCGCTTGACCAAAGTCCCAAACAAACCTAATTGTCCAAACAAATAATGATGGCTTTAATACATACATTTAGCAAATACAGGGGTTTTGCTTTGCTATTAAATTTTAATTAGTAATTAATATTTATGCAGCCATTGGCTGGAATTCTGCAAGTTACATAAATAAATATTAACTTGTGGATGATTTAAAAAAAAATCCCTGCATCTGTAATTTATTTGTGTGGCTCTCTATTACTTATTCATTAATTCATGTATAATTCCAACTCCTCTTCATTCCAGATGGAGTGGGAGGGAAGAGGGAAACTCCCTTGGGACTGATGTGCATGGTTTTAATTCTCAATTTAGTCTCCATCGCTACAAATTAAACGTTTAAAAATCCTAAACAGAGTGTTTAGCAATGCTGGCATGCTCAAATCCATCAGTCTGCAAGAACTGGCATTTCTTTAGACATGTAACGGTACAAGTTGAGAGCAATATGAAGCACATGAGCAGAAAGACCACCTTTTATATCCTTCTTTTGGCCTGTGAAGGAGTCCCTGCATCCACACTCACGCTGAGGTCAGTGGGTGCTTCGCTTGCTCCAACATAGGGGTTAGAGGAAAATTCAGACACTGAGGCCACAGCAAGCTTCTGAATATGAAGCGATAAAAATATCAAAGGACCACCTTCGTAGGGGTTAGCCTGCTATTAATTTCTGGCAGGTCATCAAAAATTCAAGGCCTTCCTATCCCAGAATTACTTGACTGGGAAATTCAGTCTGTTGAGAGCAGCCCATCATCCTGAGTGCCACACACGTGCTTGCAGCCCAGCCTCAGCCACATTGCTGCTGGTTGTGGGGCCCTGGTTGCCACCTCTCTACCATCCCACTGTCTCTGGCTGGACATGTTTTGGCGAACAACTCTTGCTGTGCTTTGCCTGGCAGCCTGCAACTATGACAGCCGAGGGGAGGTGCACGCACAGGTCCCGGCATCGCTGGAGAGAGGGAGAGGAGCGCCAGCTAAAAAGCACAGTCCTAGACCAGCTCCAGTCTCCCTCTCTCACTGTTTAAAAGCAGGGGTTTGGGACTGGTTTATTGCCCTGCTTGCCTGGGCCATTACCAAAGCCCACACGTGATTCCTCTCCCCAGGGTCCCCATAACACTCTGATGTGTGACAGCTCTCAGGAGCCCCCGATTCCCACAGGGCAAATACCAACTGAAAGAGAACAACAAACAGTATATGGTTCATTACTGAAGGGACTAATTAAACAGTCAGAGAACAGTCCTTGGGAACAAATAACGATGCAAGGGATGTACAAGTGCCCCAGTGACACTGTTGACCTCATCTCACAGCTCCAGGACCACGTGAGGAGCAGAGGAGGAGAGGAACAGCACTATGGCACGTACATCTGGACAGCAGGGATGTTTGCTCAACAGCAATGCAGCACAAAAAGACTTGGACAAGAGGTTTGGAGACAATATCTGAGAGACCATTTTTGCACATGTGTGGGCATTGCCTCCCTCCTTGCTGGATTAGGGATTGAAGCACTGCTGCAGCCTGCCTCTGTGGGGCTGAGATGCGAGGAAATCTTAGGGTCGAAGATGCACCAGTGTCAGGAAAGAATGCAAAACCCTTTAGGTACTGAAAACCAGCAGATTTGGCCTCCCTTAGCATGGATATCTGGCCACGGACATGACCATTAAGGCAGCTGTTTAGAGCCAGGCAAGTGGAGCGAACACAACTCAGCCCTCAAAAGATCAGAGGAAGCAAAGAGGCTACATGCATCTTAAATTTTTCCAGCTGTCCTGCTTCAAGGATTGGATCCTTTAAGCATCTCTCTGCTGTTCTTTCTGAGCTAAATTTCTGAGTTTAATGCAGTAATTTTCAGGTAGTCACCTCCCGCTCTCCAAAGAGCTACCTTATGCACATAGGCTTGTGTGAACTTAAGGCCCCAATAATTGGGGGCTATAAATTGCTAAGAAACAGGTTTTTCCAGTTTAACCTACACTGTATAAGCTGCCTAATAATCACACAGCACCATGGGGTAGAACATTAGACAGGAGAGATGGGGGCATTGAGAGATTATATTGGCGAGCCTTTAGGGTGGATTTCGCACATCCAGATCAAGATCCCAGCAGCTACAATGATGTATCTCTGCTCCTAGAGGAACTGAAATAAATTGAGGTGCTGGCTTATACCCACAGCAGTCCCCAGGGCACTGACAGCCCTCACTTCATTCTTAACCTAGAAGGAGAGGAGTTCCTAAAAATATCAGCAAACTATCCACATTTTCGTGCGATTGCTTGCAGTTTGTGTCCGTAGTTGAAGAGGATTTATGTCTCCTGGCTTGGGAGACTCACCGAGGTAGGGTTGGGGTTGCAGCGTACGAGGAGCACAGAACTGTTTATTTTAATCACAAGGCTGCTGCCAGGCACAGCCAGCTCCTTTCTCTGTGCTGCTGCATTCAGGAGCTGTGTGGATCCAGACACATTTCTATCTCCTGATTTTTCCATCCCACTTCATCACAGCAGTGATGGCTGGAAACACTTGTTAGTAGCACAATTTCAGCCCCACACTACCTGAATTCTGCTGATAAGATTAAGGTATAGTCCAAGACCTTATTGGTTTATATTTCACAGCTACCAGGCATCTCCTAGAAAGCAGTATCGATGCTTTATGGATTCTATCTATTACAACTGGGTTGCCAATAAAAATGCAAAGGTGCCTTAAAACAATGCAATTTGAGGAAATGTCGAAGAAATTCCATCTAGATCTGTAAAAGAGTTTATATATTATGGTGTAGGAGATAGCAAAGATGTAGTGTTATTGAGCCATTTAAAGTAATATCCCCCATTACTGCAGAGAGCCCACATTCATCTGGGATTTCATGTGGGCTGACAATGGTTCCAGCTTCATCTCACACCAGCAGCATGCTCCTAGGGGGTACCCCAGCCTGCAGCAGCATGCAGCTGCTGGCTGGAATTTTGGAGTGGCGGCAAAACACTTTCTAGGGGACAGGGGAGTAGGCAGAAAGCACCAAGGCACCTCGTTCCTGCTTGAGTCCAAAGCCAGCCCTACAAGGCTGTGCTTTCTCAGTTGTGCTGTGGTCCTTAATCGGCAGCTACTGGCTTCGTCCTACTACTTTTCTATCTATTTTTTTTACATTGTTTTTTCTTTTTTTCTTTTTTTCTGTTTTATTTTTTTTCTCTCTCTCTCTGAGGGGAGTGCTGCCATCTGGAAACAGCACGCTGGAAATCTCCTCTGCCTCAGAATTTACCTCCCACTGAGACGGGAATTTCAAAACTGTACATAACGTCGTTAACATCGTGTTTCCCTACCTGGTAAAAGTCCCACGTACATGATGCTTGGCGCTAGAGACAAAGGCTTTTCATGCCTGAAAAATTAGGTGCATCTTCGTGCCGCTGATGGTTCGTGGTTTGGGAGCGAGCGGAGGGGCGGGAGGAGCGCGGGGAGCGGAGCCCCAGCCCGTGGCCGGGCTTCCGTCTCCCTCTGCTGCCCGGAGCCGGCTACTGCTGCCACTGGGACAGGGACCGCAGGGACACGGGTGACAGACGGGCCGGGGAGAGCCGCGTTCCCGCCGGGAGGCGCTTTCCAAGGGCTGGAAACTAAGGGGAATAAAAATCCCCATATCTTAGCTCATTTCCCAGAAATTTCTCGGGAGGATGAGGAGAGGAAAAACAGGGTCAGGGCCTGATCCAGCGCACGGAGCTGCGGTGTCCCCGTGGGTGGCTGCAGGACCCACTCCACCGGCCCGCGGTGTTGGGACAGCACGGTCTCAGCCTGGAGAAGCAGAGCTCATCCGCAAGGGCTTGTTCACAGCCCAGTCCCACCCCACGCCAGCTCTCCCCACCCCTGACTCCCACAAGGCTGGACTTCGCTGCCCTGACACAGAGGACATTGGCTCGTAACAGGTTTCCTCTCTGAGAAGCAGCAGCTCCCAGTTCCTGCAGAGGTGGGACAGCCCAGGCACTCCTCTGAGAGCATCTCCCCCCTCTCTTTGCTATGGGGTAGAAACCAGACCCACTCGCACACCACTTAAAAAGCAAATACAGCTCCTTTCCATTTATTCTACAAACTGCAGACAAAAGTGGAGTGGAAACTGATCAGCTTCACACCCTCACCTTAGAGAAGGACATCCTCACTGCAAAAAATAGTACAGACAAAAATCTGCTGCATACACACATCTTGCAGAGTTGCAGGGACTTCAGAGCTGCAGCTCTGGGCAAGGTCATTTGGTGAAATGAGAATGAAACTTCTCATATCACTTAGAAAGCACAGGGACGTCCCTCAAGAACCACTTCACAAAGCGTTTCCCTGCAGGGTGTGCAGCTCCTCTGGAATGACATAGGAGACACTTGTGGGGCAAAGCCTGCAGAGCTGGGTAACTTCTGTGTGGTAGTAATTACAGAGGCTTTGGAAATGGAATCAAATCTTAAAAAAAAAAAAAATCTACCTAAGACATATCTTTGATCCATTGAGTCTGAGAGTGCCCTTCTACTTTTACTGTGTCCATGCCCTCAGCATTCCTAGAGGCAAAGGAAGCACTGTTATCTCTTTGTGCACCACAGAGGACTGGGAGACAGAGGATGTGAGACCAGGCTTTTCAGAAGTGACTGGCAATTCTGAGTCCTGTACTTAGGATATACTGCTTTAGAGAGCTCTACTTGCAGAGTTGAGGTTAGTAGCTTTGGCTTGAATCCAGTTTAGTTGCCCAAAGCTAAACAATCAAACATGAAGGTGCTTAAAAAAAGAATAAAAAAATCACCAGACACTGTTGAAACGTTGACCCAAATTACTTGCCCCAGGTTATACAGGGGAGATTGGGATGGGGCCAAGTAGGCTGAACTGCCTCCTGAATTGCTGAGTAGCATCCAAAAAGCCCAAGTTCCATGCTTTGAAACAGTGGATGTCCCCACAGGACGTATGTCTGCTCTCGAGTCCTGCATGGCTTCCTAACAAAGCACATTCTGTGAGGGGTGCAGGGCTTCAGCACCAGGGTGGCAAGAGGCCAAATTCCCTATTAAAAACAGGGCTCCTCTGAGAGCAGAGGGAGATACCATGAACTTCAAAGCTCCCATCTTCCTCCTTCTCTTTGTACTCCCTGAACAAAGGTCTGCACTCGGGCTCCAGCAACATGCTGCCCACCACTGACTGACACTTACCTGTTATTATGATGTCTTTGCTGTGTCATCCAGAGCTGACCTTGGGAAAGAGATCTTATATATATTCATAACTCCATTTAATTTCATCATTAGTTCTTCTGTGTACCTAATTTATCACCATAACTATGTCAGAGAGGGAAGCCTGCAATTTCCTTGCCAATATAATGTTGGTGTAGTAAGAAGACATCAGCAGAGCAGTTACTAATCTGCCGTTCTGCCTTCCTGACTCCCCACCTGGGGATAGCTCCAGGGTTTTCTTTCTCAGCCATGCTGGTCTGTTAAACTGTTAAATTGAATGAAGTTGTTGCTTCACCATTTACTCTGTTTGTATCTGAAACACATCAATAATGCCGGGCTTGAAGTGGAATACTTCAGTAAAGTATCTTTATTAAAAAATTAGAAAGGTGTTGAGAGAGCATTAGAATCATAAATCACAATTTGGATGTGACAGCATGTCAGCAAGGAACTGATGTATAAACTCCCAGTCGATTCCAAGAGCATCTGGATCAGTGGTTAGCTTAGGGTTAGCCCTGCTGAAGGAAATGATGAAAGGATAAGATTTATCTTTTGTACAGCTATCAGTGTGCCACTCTTAAAACATACCCCAAAAAAGCCGCAAAATCCCCATGTAATGGGCAGAGACATTTCAGTCTGGGCACTCAGCAAGGCGGTAGCAGAGCTGAGCCCAAGCCCCATCACACTGTTCTGCACACACCATGACACAGCCTCCCACCACCTGCAAGAGTGACCAGTGGCTTTGGGGTCCCGCTCCCTTGTAGCTCTGACCGTACATCTCAGGAGCTCTGCAACCACCATCGTGTTCACAGTCACTTTCCAGCAGTGCAGCCCTGCTCCCAACAGCATCCCAGTGCCCTGGAGAGCTCCGTGCCCCTACCCAGCCATCCCTGAGCTTCTCCCCCGAGGTCAGTGCCCAAAGCTGCTGCTCGGAGTCACATCGAGGAGGAGGGGCAGCAGCTGCCAGCTGTGTGTGCCTACGTGCACAGGGACACTCTGCAGCTCCTCTGCTGCACACACACAGCCAGCACCCCCACGGGAGCACCACGAAAACCTGCTCCTGGGACCTCCTGGGTAAGGCAGGGGCACAACCGCAGCCAGGACAAACACAGTCACTTGCTTCAGAGAGTCACTTGTTTAAGGGTCTGTGGGCTCACAGCAGAGGGGAAAGAGCCTGTACTTAACAGGCAGCAGAGACAACACCAAGATGCCAGGGTAGTGTCCAGAAATGCTCAAAAGAGCTCCATTTGCCACACAAGAGCTGGAAATGTGCACAGATATAATTAAGAAGACCCTCTCCAAAGCCAGCCTGCATGAAATAGGCACAGAGCTGGCTGGCTAAAAAGGCCTGTCAAAGCCCAGAAACACATGGAAAAACAGCACCAGAAGTTATTTACAAGGAAATGCAGAGGAGGACAAAGGACAAAGCAGAGGAGGAAAATCTGGTGCAAAAAAAATGCACTGCAAATGCTTTATTTCTGAATGGCGAAGGGCAGGGTTTATCAGCAAATGACACACAGATCAGCAACAGTAAGTACTGCAAGAGAAATCATTAGGTGAAAGCTTCAAGAAAGAGGGGGAAAAAGGTAGTACTGATTTGAAGTAGCATGAATTCAGAAGAAAGCAGAAGGCAAACAGGCACAGGGACTGATGGTGAGCAGGGTGAGTTCCCAGGCATTTCACAGCATCACACAGAAAACAAACCAAACCTGCAATTAAGCAAAGCAAAATTAAAGCTTGGCAGGATCCAAATACCCCTGAGGCAATTCTAAATTACACACAAGATGTTCAGGCCTTCTAAAAGTACCTTCCTTGGCAGCACGTGACACAACTGGATATGTCCCCATGGGTGAGAGGGGCCTGGAGAGGTGTCACGACACGCTGCAGAGCTGCCTGAGAGACAGATGCCACAAGTGGACTCTGCACAGTTGAGTCCCAGATCTGGGACGTGATAATCCTGAGACAGGAAGAAGAAGCAGTAGGGCTGCCGTGGGTATTGGATACAGCACCTTCAGTAAAATCGTGTAACTTTGCAATCCAAGTGAGACCAGACCTGGGATGAAATATTCATACGATGAAAACATGAGCAGAATAAAAGCATGCGGCCAAAGCAGACTACATCCCCAATCTCCTCACATCCAAGCTGCTAAAAGACTCCAGTTTTCAAGCACGTGAGCAGTCAGCAGGCACCTCCCTGAGTGTGCAGCATGTTAAGAGAAAATATAATAAAAGCAGCACAACAATGCCAAAGGCAGTTCAAGGCAGCCTCCAGTCACTGCAGAGTTATCAGGGCAGCAGACAAGCTGCACTTGAACAGATCCAAGCAAGCTAAACAGTGCACTGAACACACCTCCATCCAAGTGTCTGCCACCAAGAAACCTTACCTGACTTGGCAAAAGGGAAAAAAGGATATCCCCAGTGTTGGATGGCAGTGTTGGAGATTGGCATAAGCTCCTAGGCAAGGAAAGTGGACTCCTTGCCTTGCTGGGAGTACCAGGATCCAAGTACAGACAGCTGAGACTGTCATTTGGGATCAAAAGCAGAGATGCTGCCAGCAAGACACTAACAAGACTCTCAGGGATCCATGTCACTGCTGATGACATTTAGGGGTAGAGATGAACAGACAGCTTGCTGGAAGCTGTGACAGTGACAGGGTACAACTGGCTTTGTCAGCCAAAATAATAGGAAAGCAATTGGACCCATTTGACAATACCAAGCTCAAACTGTGTGTTGCTGCACTGTTCACTTGGTGATCTTCCAAGGGCAGCCTGGGAGAAGTTCAAACCAGGGCAAAACCATTCAAGATGAAACCAGCTGCTAACCATTGCTGGATGCCCCAGAACACCCTCAGCACTTGCCACTCAGGGGGTCACATGGAGCAGCAACTTGTTCGGATCAGTCTTGTGAATTATCCCTGCTGAAGCCAAGCCTAACTGATCCCACAAGAAGTGTCCCTTTGCCACACTTCCCAGGAATATTGCATCAGATATGTCTTTTGACAGTACTCAGCCCTCTCCTCCAGCTGGCAGCCCTGGCAGAGGCAGCCTGGTTTCATCACCAGCCTTACCTGCTGCACCATGGACTGCCTGGCCACCAGCAGCTGGCCCCTGAGGAAAGGGTTTACCCCACACTCAGCTGATGCTCTGCCAGAGCCTTTGATGTTCAGGACCTTACCAGCACCTTAGTGAGTGTTAACCAGGGGAGAGCCAGCCCTGGCAGCACAGCACTAGAGATTTCTGTGTGCCACTCGAGCAGTGGGGCACCACCCCCTCTTAAAAGCTGGGACAGTCACCCGTAAGAAGTGGTTTTGGCAGTAGTGGCAAAGCAGTTGAACATTAACCCCTGCTCAGGGCTGGTCCCCATGGAAGCACAGGGAATTGTGCCACAGACATCTCCTGTGGGCAGAAACACATTTTTGAAGACTGAAAGCAAAGTCTTCCACGGGGCTTTGGTGGCCCCATGTCCAATACCCTCCCAAAGTACCTGCTGTTCTTTTCCAAGCCTGTAAGTGGAAAAAAATGTCAAGTGGCAGGAGTCACAACACAGCTCAGGGGAGATTGCCAAAGCAGCCTGAGGAAGGGGGGAGCTCCCAGCCCCACACCACAGAAGGGACAAGGGGATACCTGGGGGTAGGAGGAGTTGGCAAAGCTCCCTCAGCATCCCAGCAGAAGGGGAAGCCACTGAGTGCCAGCGAGTGGAGAAACCCGTCTGCTTCCCCTCCTTCCCCACAGCGTGGAGCTGCACTGCCTGTTTTTAGGCAGCTTTGCAGCTCTGGATGTAGCTCCCCAGGGCTGTATCCCAGCCATCAGCAGTGTGAATGGGATCTGCAGCAGCCAGAGGCATCTAATATCTCCACCTGGCCATAAAGCACAGATCAGACTCTGGGCTGGTTGTTTTTCCAGCTCAAGGAAGGCAGGCGACAGCCGAAGTGCCATAAAGCTCATCAGCGTGTTGCTACACGAGCAGTGCCTTCAGTGCACGGTTGGACAAGCAGGGGGAGTTTATGCAGCAACATCAGCACTTTGGGCCATAGGATTTGGTACTTCTGTTCTGGTTCTGGGAATCCTAAAGCTGGATTAACTGTATCATCAAATCACAGCACACAAGAGGTCTGAAGAACTGGGAAATTCCCATGTCCCTGCTGGCAAGGCAGGTATATTTTCAACCCAGTGAACAAATTACAGCCAAACCCCTGCTAAAGTAGAGATTCTCCTGAACTGTATTTGCACTTCAGAATTGCAGGAAATTGCACCTTGGCAATGTTTTCCCATTAAAACTCTTTATTTAAAGCACTGATTGCGTTATCCTAAAATAAATCTCAGAGTTCGAGGCTGTTTAATGTCAGGGGTTGGATTCGGATCCAAGCTGTGCACATGTAACAGCACCAGCCTCACCAGAGCTGCTTCTGCTCCTCACCCACGTAATGGAGACAGTAATTTGCATCCCCCACTGCAGCTGAGCACTCTGTGCCGGTGCTCTGACACGACTGGATACCCAGACAAGTCTGCTTTCTGGGGATGCTGCAGCTCAGCTGAAATCACAGCGGCCACAGCAACGCAACTTCTGAGATCACACTCTAATATTTTTAGCTGAGCTGCTACAGCAGAGCAAACACATGGACACCTGGATCACCTCTGAACACTGTGAGGGGTGGAGGAGCTCAGTGACATGGGGCCTCCCGGGATGGCATCACTGCCAGCCAGCCCCCACCTGGGTGGCTCTTCCTGGAAGGGGCTTTGAGCAGGGACACTGATGTGACCACTGATAATAGAGATACAGACTGTGACAGACAGGTGAAATGCAGCGATTGATCTGCCTGACTCAGTGCTCTAGTTGAATACAGATATAATTTCTTTTTATTCTGGAAAAAGAAGCTTTTGTGAAGCTAAAAAAAAAAAAAAGGAAAACTAAAGGCAGCAGTTCTATGAAACCCCACAGACACATTTCATCAATTAAAAAAACCAAAATGGAATCTTTTTTTTCAGAAACCAGATATTCAAAAGACACCTATTTTGCGCAAAACACAATTTCTCTTTGCAAAATCAAAAATGCTCGCTGGAGCCCCAGCACCTTGTCCACGGAAGCAGCAAACACCAGACATGCAGGAAACTCTTGCTTTATTTAACTAATTGTATTTCTTTCCTTTTCCTTCTATATTCTCCGAGGGAGAACGTGCATGTGACAGGCTGCAAAAGCCACAGGCACGGCCTATCTGTGAAATTGAAGTCTCCAGGCTTCCTGCCTGGTAGTGCCATCTCTCTGCACTGTGGGGTCTGCTGTACAATTCAGGTCCCTCGATCTCACGTGGAAGGGGAACTGTGCTGCCCCTGCTCTTGCTAATGCAGCCCACCATGGTTTGGTAGCCTCCTCTCCATCCTTCTCCCCAAAGACACTCCTCTGGTGAGACAACAGTACTAGGAAAAAAAAAATATTTCCTTGCAGTAAGTGCCCATATTTTTCTGAGGGCAGGCAGACCAAATTACAGACTGGCAAAGAAAAGCTTTTTGTTGCCTTGGCATCTACCAGGTGAGAACACCCAGCCCCTGTCCAGAGCAGTGGAGCAGGAGTTTCCACCTAATTTCTCTGCTGCCCACAGGACACTGAATTAAAAACTTAGCAACAGCAGGGCCTGGCCCAAAGCAGTTCGCCCATTCACATCGCTGAGAGATGGATACTTGTTTGGGTACTCGCTAAGAGTCAGAATGAGCCCAGGTTGTCCTCTTTCGGCATCTTGTTTGCAATAGCCAGTCTGTTGAACTGGTGTTCTGGCAGCTCTGAGCATCAGTAATTCAGATATCTACCCTGGGAGTGTTGAAAAATCCGCCAGAAGTGAAGTCCTATATTTTTGGGTTTGCCTATCTGCATTTACATGCCATCAGCCAGGTCTGCTGCACCCTCCCAGACCCCACAGGTTTCAGGGGCTCAGCACCACCCAGCCATGCTCATTTGGCTATTTGAACATTTTCTTCAGCTATAAAAATGCTCATTCTTGGTCTCAGATACACACTGTGCAGCATTTGGAATAAATACCTGCAGCTGCCTTTTTGATTTTTTCCCTCGTCTCCTTTTCCCAGTAACATTATGTTCTCCTAGGGAGGAAAAACATTAGCTTAGTGCTTGGGATGATTCAATTACTCAGCAGTAGGTCAGAAAAAAAACAAACATTGGATGCTGCTTCTTGCATCCTCTAAGCAAAAGCCTTGCTGGAGCACACGTGAACTGAAATTTCAGACAGCATCTTAGGACCAGTAGTCCAAAACTTCTGAAATAATTTGTACCCTTCTTTAAAATGCTTTGTTAAAAAAAAAAATATTTACCTACAACCAGTGGCTATACATTCACCTTCTTTAAAAACATCTGGATTCATTACTTATTATCAGGCCTAAATATTTTTCCTCACTACTTGGAAGGAGTTGTGAAATTCAGCTAACACATACAAATCCTGAGTTTCATTAATAATGATGTCTGCTTTTGGAGAGTCCCATTCTCCTAGCAGATGTTCAGATAAGCTAGAGCCAGATATAGACATCTCCCACAATCTTCTTCACGATTTTGTTCAAATGAAGACTGTGTGGCAGCATTTGCTACCCCAGCTCTACACTTTCCGTGGATGTTGGCACACATGAAGTGTTGCAAAAGCTGGTGAGAATTTATATTCACAGAAACATTCACACCGAAAGAATTCATGCTGTCATCACACTGGAATAGGAGAGGACAAAGTGGGAGGTCCCAAACAAGGAACAAAATAATGCCCAAGCAATCAGTCAGACCAGATAAACAACGAAGAAAAAATACATTTCCAAGAAGCGTGAAAACACCAACGTGAAGCAAGGGCAGGGAGCCGCGCCGTGACCAAGAATGAGGAATTGATGCGACCAAGAATTTAAGCCAACTCTTTGTGCAAAGCCAAGGACACAGCTCAAAAAAGCCTTCTTTCAGCTTTTACGTGACCACAGAAACACCCAGACTTTCCTCTTTGGCACTTCAAGGCACCAGCACTCAGCCTCAGTGCCTGGGCCTGCCAGGATTAAACCCAGCACCTCCCCCAGATCTGCCAGATCAGGCTCAGCTGCAGAGCCCTGGGCTTGTGTGCCCAGCCAGGCAGAGCACCTGCCTTCCTAGGCCGTGGGCACAGCTGCCTGAGAGTTGCCAAAGAGGAATTTGGGTATTTACAGCAGCCCAGCATTCACAGTGTGCAGCCAAGGAGAAAAGGGAACCTTCTCCTCACATCTCTGTGCCAGCAGAACCCACTAATTGTGCTGGTCCACTCCAGCTTCCTGCCCTGGAACATTTCTCTGCTGCAGACACCAGGAGGGTGTCCCACTCGTCAGGGCACAGCTGGAGGAGACACAAAAGCAGGGCACTGCTCTGCTGCTTCTTGCAGGGCATTCCCCTGTCCTGTTCCTCTGACAGTCTCTGTCACCCTTGGATGAGGGTTGGGGGATCCTGGAGGCTGACACAGCCAGGCCGGGGTCTTGCCTGAGGCATGAGCAGGTCACAGGGCAGGATGTGGTCACCAAAAAGCCCTTTTGCTCAGGTGTGCCTCCAAAATGCACTCTGGGAATAGTCTGAGTATAATCACTCCTGCCTGAAGTTCCTCCAGGAAGATGATTTAGTTATTCTTATAAACTCCTGGGCAGTTATAGGAAATATCACCCTAAAATTTCTGTCTCTGCTGTCTGAGCTGTAGAAATGCTCTCCTCCTGGTTGTGTTTGCAAGATCAACATGGCTGTGTCGGTTTAACTCCAGGGCAGGAGCAGTAAACTGACTTGCATATGTACTTTTATGATAAACCCAATCTGAGTTATCTGGGAGCTCCCAGCTGGCACACACTTCCCAGTTTGCCATCAGAGCTGGATGTGGGCATGTGCCAGCCCTTCCCTCCCTCTGCCAACACACTCCGCTTGCACAAAAAAATGTGCCAGCATGTATGACAAAATCTGCAAGAGAGGGCAAGTGTGGACAAGTGGCACGAGACCCTGCAGCAATGAAACAGAGTATGTGCAGACTCAGACACCTCTCAGAGGGTGGGACACACAAAATTCTGTGGGTATATACTGACTCTTGGACTATTTCTCTTGATTTTCTGTGTGGGGTCTGGATCAAATATCCCTCGAGAGGAACATTAATATTTTTGGAGATTTCAGCGGGAGGCTGAGTCAACTTCAAAAAACTTTGTCAACAATAGAAATACAGAAATTATCAGAGAGATTATGAATTTTATGGGGATTCTAATTTCTACTTCCTTAGCTGTAGTTTCTGAGGAGGTGCTTTCTTAGGAACGTGTACATCTTTCAATGCTTCTTCTACTCAAGAATCACAGCAGAGTAATAATACACTGAATTTCACAACTCTGGTGGCTTATTTTCCTGCTGACATGTCTTAAATCAAAAGGGATAAGAATACAAAGAACAGGATTGCCTGAGAACCGAGATAAACCTCCTCCTCTGGTTCACTGTGTGCTTAGCAGGATTTGCAGATATAGACTGTAATCACATAAATGGAGTGCTGGCTACCCACAGGAACACCAGAGAGAACAGCAGGCAACATTTTGCTATGGACTGATCAGTTTGGTAGGACCGGTTTGAAAAAGGTTTGGTTTAGCTCGGTTTTCTACCCTATATCTTTTCAAATATCTGTTGTTTTGGCTGGAGTTTTATCCACTCTGTACACATTTTAGGCTGAGTATCTGGGAAGTCGGTCTGGATTTCAGAAACCTGGCAGAAATTCATCTCTTTCCAACAACAGGGCTAAGGGGGAGGACACCTTGTTTTGCCCGTGCAAAACCCAAAATTTCCTTTCTTGTGTCATTTAGGGACAAGACATGGAACTAAGCAGTGAAGTAAATTCTGGGTCATGAATATGGGTTTTCCCAGGCCCATGAAAACCTATCCAGAGTAGCCAGTTTACAAGTTACCTCCTGACTTTGCTGCTGCTTGAAGAGGGACAAAGAGACTGCAGGAGAAGAGGAAATTTCAGCCTAAATTAAACTCTCAGATTCACAAGCTGACCATGAAGTGGCCTGGGTTATTAAGGGAAAATCAGCAAGAATAGGATCCCTAGGCCGTTGCTGTGGTGTAATGCCTGCGAGGTCTTGTCCTGCCTCTCAGTGGGTTTCTTCCCTCTCTGGGGAAAACCTCAAGGTCACTGGCCTTTTCCCAGCACTGCTCTTTTCTTACCCTTAGAGCTCCCTAAACCCTAATTGAAGCTGCAGACACTCCTGGGTGGATGAAATTGAAGTTTCTGGAAAGAAACAAAAAAAAAGAGATTAAAGACCCGAAACTTCTGTGATATCAATAGAGTTAGGAGCTATTTCTGTTCAAAGGTGAGACATGGCAGAGAGATGGGGAAATGTTATTACTGTGGGCAGAGAGGAGAATCTGCATGAATTGCTCGAGCACTCATGGTGAGCTGCCACTCTCACCTAAAGCAGCTCTGGGAGGTTCGGGGTGCCCAAGAAGCAAAGAGACAGAGAAGTCTATGAAGTGGGGGTCATTAGCCAGAACACAGTGACCAGAATTTTTCTTGTCTCCTTTCAGCAAAATGGAGTTTATTTGCCCAAAAAATCCACATTTCTGAATAAAAAAGTAGCTCCCCAAGCAACCAAAAGCTTAGTTTTCTCAAGCTGGGCACCCAAGCCAACGTTTCATCAGGAATCTAAACTAAAAGCTGGACACATGCCTTGCTGCTGTTAAACAAGTCCTGGTAGAAAGGATAGGAATGTAAAGAGATCCACACATGTAAAATCCTGAAGTACAAATGCTTGTTGCACTAAGGGTACAGGCCCCTAAGTGGGGGAGAGCACTGCCTTTGTCTGCCTGACTCACCAGCAGGACCCAAGGCAAGCAGCAGACGCCGAGGTACCAGAAGTTTGGGGAATGTGTGTGGGTAACATTGGGAGGTCTGATCCATCTCTCATGGTTTTACTTCTTCTTTCTGAGTTTACAGCAGTGCAGAGCAATCTGATTCTTATCCATTTTGAGCCACTTACCCATTGCCCCCAGTGTTGCCTGCACAGGAACAGCAGGTATCACTTCTCTAAAGTCCTGTGTCTCATAAAAAAACATAGAACTAGATACACTGTTCTCAAAAAAAAAAAAACCAAAGAAACAAAACAAAACCAAAACAAACCAAAACAAGCATGAGAAGAACCCTCAAAAATCTCAACCCACAAAACCAGAACTACGCAATATGAAAGTGTCACACGGTCACCAGGCTGACCCACAGCAAAGGCTGGTGGTCATTAGACTCACTCACGAAAGTCCCAGAGCAGAACCCAGCACATCTCCTTCTCCTTCACCCGTGTCAAGGACTGCCAATGCCTAATCATGAAATAGTCTGAAGCTCGAGCCACAAGAAGTGAGAACTCTTTGGAAAAACCTGTCCTAATATGCCTGTCCTCATATTCTAGGAGGGAAGAAACCTTATTTTCCAAAGGCCCACCTATTCAGTGTATATTCATTTAGCACTGCTGGATAAATGTAAAATTTCAAATGCTCTACTCACAGATCCTGCTCTAGTTGTCCAGAAAAAGCCCATCCTTTGCATCTGATAAAACTTTCTCATATAGCCTCCCTTGAAAGCCTTGCATGAAGCATCCTCCCCTGAAAGCTTGGTCTTCTTCCAGTTCAAACGTTCTTCAGCCTTTTTTGTGTCCCCTCAGGGAACTCGGTCTGGTGAAACCCAGCAACAGGATGAAGGGCAGAAAAGGTAGACACAGATAGCAGTGGTCAGACAAAGCAGTGTGATGAAGCACTGATTTGGTCATTAGGAGTTTAGAAGGTCTTCCACGGTTGTGGTGAATTCACTGGCAACCAAACTAACTGAGATGAGGCAGAATAAGAGTTTCAAGCCTTGCTAGGAAAAAATTTTACTCTCAGTGGGGGATACAGACCAGATAAAGGAAAGCAACATAGGCAGGTAAAGCTTGTCCAACACTAATAAATGAGCCCTGCAAGCCAGGCTAGCAATGGTTAGAACCTCATAGCTGCATCTCCTTGGAATTCAAATGAAGCCAGGAAGAGGTGGTCAGGGCAGGATGATGCAGCTTCCCACAGGGCTGTTCCACAGACAGGGTGAGCTGGGACAGAGCTGTGCCCACATAGCTCCACTGCCTCATTTCCCTGTAAAATGCAAAGAGCACATGGCAACTAGGAAATGCAAGCCAATTATAAAGCAGAAAATCAAATAGCAGTGCCATCTGGTGTGATCAGTGTCAATCACTCCCAATTTGCAATCCCAGAGCAAAAGATAGCGATGCTAAAGAGCTGTTACAAGATAATCCCATTTGGAAACTGTCATGTTCCGATTTTAAGTAGGGAAGAGGTCATCCTCACATCCTCTCCAGCACCCTGGGAAAGGGAACAGGCTTGGAGATGGAGAAATGCTTGGTTCAGCTTTTATCTGAAGCAGTTTGAATGCTCAGCCCACTCAAGCTGGGAAACTTTGGGATGCTAATATAGCCCCAAAACCTAAGCAAGTGCTTGTGGCCTGAAATCAGCACTGTGCCCATTGTGAGAGCAGCCTGGGTAACCATCCAGACCTCCATTCACGTCTTTAGCAGAGCTGTTTTAAACGGGGCTGTGCCAATCCTGAGGAACTCCACCCTTCCACTGTGCAAACACGTTACAAGCACAACCTGAATGAGCCTCTATCTGTTTGACAGATCAGGCACTTACTGTTTAATTACACAGATGAGTAACACCAATGAACGGCTGCTTTTTCTTCGGAGTTTGTTACAGGGGAATGGATGCGAATTAGGCTGTAAAACAAAACAACTGTGGTGTAAATAGTGTAATTGCTGTCTTCTCATCTGTGGCAATCAATGAGCTGTTAAGGCATTTTACATGGCTGCCACGAGCCACTTCACCATCTTGCAGTCTCTGGCAATAAATAACTCCTTTGCAAATGAGAGAGGGAGATGTGCTCCAGTGTGATCCCCACAGCTGCACTACGCCAACAGGGACAAAGGCAGCGTGGAAAATGATGCAGGCACCCACTTGTTGACTCCAAGAAGGGACAGACGAGTTGAGGCACACTTCATTTGGGCGTATCCTCATTTGACAGCTTTACCAAGGAAAGCCCCTGGAAGGGACATGTATTGGAGGTCACAATTTGTACCCCAGGTTCCTCATAGAGCCTCTATGTGCTCAAATAGCAAGTGGGGGGGATTTAGACAGGGATTTCATGACCTCTCTAGTCCAGTGTTCATCCTGAGCACTACTGCAAGGGCCATCCTCCTTTTCTTTGGTGAAGGCAGCTCAGCGGTGAGTGGGGTTGGGGCTCTCTCTCATCCCTCTGGGCTCTTCTCACGCCTATGCAGCCACAAAATTGCAAGCATTAGGTAAGAAAGTCAGACCAAAACCCAGCCTGCCCTGCAGAGAGCTTTCCCGGCAGGCCAGAAGCACAGAAAAGAAAGGGCTTTTTCAGCTGTTGTGCCAGGGTCAGGGACCTCACTTGGTCTGTTCTCAGACAATTGAGAAATTAAATAGGGCTGTGACTGGTTTGTCACGTTTTGCCCCAGGGTGACAGTGATGACTCAGAGCACAAAACAGGAACGAGGACCCCAAAGGCCCAGGTTTTCTTCTTACCCAGTTGAATGTCTGAGCCTCTCCCTCTCCGTGTACATTGAAATTTGAACCTCAAAAATTTGACAATTATTTTCCTGCTGCTAAGTACAATTTCGTAGAATCACAGATTGGTTTGGGTTGGAAAGAACCTTAAAGGTCATCTCGTTGCAACCCCTCTGCCTCTCTGCAGGGACACCTTCCACTAAACCAGGCTGCTCAAAGTCCCATCCTGCCTGGCCTTGAACACTTCGAGGGATGGGGCATCTACAAGTTCCCTGGGCAACCTGTTCCACTGCCTCACCACTCTCACGGTCAATAATTTCTTCTTAATATCTAATTTAAATCTCTTCTCTTTCAATTTAAAGCTATTAAGCCTTGTTCCATCACTATATCCCCTCATAAAAAGTCCCTCTCCAGCTCTCTTGTAGCCCCTTTAGATAATGGAATGTGCTGTAAGTTCTGCCCAGAACCTTCTCCTCTCCAGGCTGAACACCCCCAACTCTCTCAGCCTGTCTTCTTAAGAGAAGTGCTCCAGCCCTTTGATCATTTTCACAGACCTCCTCTGTTCTTATGTTACCCCATGAAACATAATTTTGATGAGAAAGTCAATGCACATTTCTTCCCAGGCCACAAAGAAGGGGATGTCACGCTGCCAGCATCAAGGCAGGTGTTCAGCCATTCCCATTCAGGCCTAAGATACCCTGTCCTTCATCCCCATCCTCCAGGAGGAAGAGCTTTCACTCAAAAATGAGAGCCAGGGCTCAACCCCCTTCTCACCAACTGCTGCCTCCTTCTGCAGCTCTGGCTCCAGGTGCCCTTCCCAAACAGCAGCTGGAGCTTGTTAGAACGGCCATAGCCCCCAGCAAGGTCAGCCCTGCTGAGAAATCCAACCAGAGCTGCAAAAATGGGAAGTAGAAAGCAAGCACTCAGTCTGTGCTCACTGCAGAGCAGATGAGGATGAGAGTGGGGAATGAGCACCTGCATGTCTCTGCCTGGAGGTTTCTGAACCTGGAACCGGGTTTACTGTGCTCAACAAGAGCCCTGAGTGTGCCGTGCCAGCCCACACAAACAGCTGAGGGACCTCACCTCCAGCTCAGCCCTGTTTGGATCCAGCCCCAAAAAAGACATATGAATGTACCAGGAAAGAACTAAATCAGTGCTTTTATTGTGTTCATCGAGGACAGCTAGAAAGGGGGCTTTTTTCCTCTAAATCAGCATGAATTCAAAAAGGGAGCTCACATCCAGTTACAGGCACAATAAGCACATATGCTTGAGTCTTGGCTAGAAACAATGGCCCCTGTCTTTCCAACCTCACTGTTTCATTTGTGGCAAGAAATCCCCACCTGGCCTGTGGCAGCATGGCTGGAGTTACTGCCACTTTTAGGTTGATCTTCAGAGAGGAAGTTAGTGGAATCTCTGCTGATTCCACCATATCCATATCTCACCCGCACAGAGCAGAGACTGAAGGCATTGCTTAAGCTCTCCCTAGCCAGTATTTACTAAATGTGAGCAAACCCAAAAAAAGACAAATAACTTGGGCAGGCATCCTCTCAGGCCTCCTGATACCACAACTCATAGCTGTTTATTTTGTACCTGCCGGCAGCCCTTTTATATCTTCCTTCAAACAGTCAGTCATTTGTCCAAGCAAAGTTCATCACCCTCCCTGATCCCTACATCAGTGCCCGGTTTGGCAGGTATGGATGTCCGGATCCTGCCAGGGCCAGCGATGGTTGGAGCAGAGTGACCACACGGTCTGTGAACAGGCCCCTTGCACATCCCACAGAGGCACTGGCAAGGATCACAACCCTAAGCTTATCAGCTCAGCTGATCTCAAAGCACTTAACACAGGCAGATCAGATGTATCTGTTCAATGGAAGGACGTAGGGACAAAGATAAACATCTCCAAAGGCCTTTGGACACTTAATGGGTTCTGAAACCAGAGTCACACCACTGTCCAGAAGTATGGCCAGATGTTGGCCCTCCTGGTTGCCCCCATCATTTCCCCAGTGGCTGCACCACACCAATACCTACCGCAGGAAGGGAGTGTGACAGTGCTTCCTTCATGCAAGGTGAAAACCATGAAAACCTTCTTAGACTTCTCTGGTTTTGAACCTTCCTTTGCATGAGTCCTTGCTCACAGAGACTCTGTGATTCTCTGTTTTTAATCAGATCCCAAATTTCCTCTCTGCTATACTGACTTGTGATTCTAAAAGTGGCCAAGATTCGCAGCTTCCTTTTTGACTTCTCAGGGGTGTAATCTCATCCAGAGCAGAGAAATCTAATAACCTTCATTGACCTCAGTGCAATGACACTGCCTTCAGCCAGCTGCAACTCCAAACCACAACTGGCCACTCATTTCACACCACTTTTCAGACACTTCAGCACACATCTTTGCTTCTGCTTCCTTTTCTCATTTGACACAAATTACTTCTCCTTTCTATGCCCTGTTCGCATAAAACCTGCATTTCAACCAAAAGAAAAGATTTAAAAAACCTTTTTTTTGGCCTGAAGAAGACAAGAAGGATTGAGGTTCTCAATCCCACCTCCAAGCTGAAAATTGGAACACTCTACAGTTCCCCTGTCCCTGACATGGCAGTGAAGCCTCCTACACTCCCTCCTGCCCCTCCCAGGCAGTCCCGCAGGCTTTATCTGCCCCCTCCCATTCCAAGTGCCTGACTCCTCTGGCATTTCTGCTCACCTCCCACATTACAGGCGACCCAGACCTTTCCATGCTGTCCTCATTTGCTCCCTTCAGTCCCAAGGGACTGCAAATGCCCAAGCTGTGGAGCTCCAGAGCACACATCACACTGCCTGTTTGAAAGCTGGTGCTGGGCACCCAGAGCACCCAGAGCATACAACCCTGCTGAGCATCTCTACTTGAAAAGCATTTGCCTTATCTCCCTTCTCCCTCCTCTGACCATCAGAAGATCAAAACAAAAACCCTCCAAGGCCAAGCAAGGGTACCTAACTGGAGTTCATCCTTGTAAAACAGAGGTGAGACACCAATCCAGAGACCTGCAACAGCATCTTCACAACCCTTCAGCGCAGAAGCCAGGGCTGCACTAATGAGCTCTGCGTGGCTATGTCCAGCAGTGGCTATCTGGGAAATATCAGCTATTCCCAGCCAGAGGGCTGGAGGCAGCTATCACTGTCCTGCTTGTTATCAAGCTCCTCTAGCGCAAAGAGACCGGAGTAGTGACATGTTTCTGAGCACAGTGCAGCAGCAGATTCTACATCTTATGAGTAATGCAAGTTTGAACCTAGTTCTCAAAATACATGTCTCACCAGCTAGGAACTGCTAGACTCTAGTTATTCTTAGCCCCCAAGTCACTGTGGTAAGAAACTAAATGGAAATGATTCCCAACAAAAAACATACTGAAATGAAAATATTTATCATGCTGCTTCTGGAAATGAGAAAAGGCTCTTTGTTTTCAGGGCAAACAACATGCTGTTTTTATAAGAAACCACTTCATGGCTGATGTTAACTCATCTGGAGTTTCTGGAGGGAAAATGAGTGCAGGGTGCTTTGTAGGGACCCTGCCTCCATCCTCCCATCTGGGATCGCCTCTACGTGTTTGATGAGGAATTCACAGACCAAGCAAAGCAGACACATGGGATCCCAATGCAGAGAAGCTTCCACACTACAACAGTGCCCATGAACACACTGCCTCCACGGGGAGGGAACGGAAAGGAGAAGTCAAATGAGTAAATTCCATGCCCAGCATGTGAGATGGAACAAATCTGCTGTTCTGACTTGGCATTGTCCTGCACCAGCTTAATTACCTCTAGTAAGGTGAGCTCAGTGGAGAAACAGGCCCTTTCCTGGCAGAGGTGGTGATGCAGGTATGAGACGTGAGCTATCCACTCCCCATTCATTTACAGCTTCATTCACGGAGTCGGAAAACAGAGCTCAGCACCCACACAGCCTCCCCAGCTTTTATTTACAAGTTCGTCAGATAATGGTAAGCTGAAGCTTTTGTGCTTGTCTTTTAAAAACTGATGACAGCTTTAAAGACCAGTTTTCCTAAGCCCTGCGCAGATTTCTTAATAAATAAAAGAAAACTGAAGTCAGTATAACAAAAGATCACTCTCCCTGCATGTCTCATATGGATTACATCCTCAGAGCATCACAGCAACAGGCAATTCTTGACTACATGAATATTCAAGGGTTCTCAACAACTTTCGGCAGCACCTACAGGATCTGGTCTGACTTCCTACAGGATGGCCTTTGGAATTCAGGTCTTTCTCTGCTCTGGGAAAGAGTTACAGGTCTGCAGCCAAGTACAGCCAGCAGTGCTGTGCTTTGCAGGATCTGCACTTTGCAACTGGGAGGCACGACATGGACTACTCATCCTTCAGATCTGGCAGCCTGAAATGAGCTATCTTTACTTGCTTGCTCCAGCCACAAGAAGCCCTGCTGGGGAAAGCAGGCTCCAGTGCTGTGAAGCCACCTGCAATCCCTCAGTGATTCCTCTGAAACCTGTGTGAGACCGAGCGTAGAAAGATGACACTGGAAATGCCCTTGCAGCTTTCCCTCTCATGCCAGTTTCTGCTGCCCTGCGAGGCAAGGGCCAACCTCTGCAGCCATGCTTCCCCCTCTTCTGTTTGCCAGCTTCAGCTCCCCTCTAGTCTCTCTCTGCCAGACATGCAGGGGACAGGGAGCAATTAAAATTTTACAAAAAAGAGGTAGAGAGGAGCAGACACAGATGAATTTCTCAGGACACACAAGTGCCCGCGCTGCTTTGGCTTTGCAGCTGCTGACAAAAGCCCCCTGCAATGACCCATCCTTCATTCTGAGCCTGGCCTTGGGGGACAGAACAGATTTGTCCAGCCTGAAGCAATTCACTGCACAACACCAAGGGCAGGAACATGATTTTCACTCTTTATCCAAACAGTCGGGCCAAGGGCAAGGCAATATAGTGCAAATGAAATAAGCACGAGGCTCACGGGCTGGTAACAGCGAGTAAACAAGAACTAGACAGTGATTTGAAGGTCTCCATCAAGTAAGGGGTATGTCCTGCCCTACCCTAATCCAACCCTCTCAAGACTTATGACTCAGAGGTTCACCAAGAATCACCACTCCCTTTCTGGTTTCCTCCTGCAACTGAAAGAAGCATTTTCTGCTGGCCCACGGCAATGTTAAATAACAGCATTTCTCATGCTGGCTCAGCTGCCTGGCCCCAGAGGCACAGGGTGGAGATGTGGCATATTCCCCATGCAGCTCACCTGCTGCAGGAGGGGTCACATCAGCCCAGGCACATCTGAGAACACAAGCAGGCAGTTCCCTTGAGCAGGCTACAGGACTAAATACACTGCTTCCTGAGGTTAACCTAAACCCCTGGGGCTCCGTGCAGCTCTTGCGTGGCTGGAAGGAGGAAGGGTTTATTATGAAAGCAGAAGCTTCCACCAGTGAAGTGTGGAAAGCTGTCAGCCCTCCTTACCCCGTCCTATTTCTAACCCCAGCTCTGAGTCTCTGCCCCAGCTCCACTGCTCAGATATTAATCAAATTCAGCTCAAAATTAGTCTTTTCTTCAAGCAGTTTTCTGATGAGTAACCAAGTTATATCAGTGGCTGAGTCATAGGAAGCAAACCTTTGTGCAGCAAGAGCAAGCTATGCAAACTCGCTGTCACATCAGCTTTGTGACTGCCTTCAGATGTTTCCAAAAAAGCAGCTTCTCTGTACCACGGTTAGCTCAAAACCTGTCAGTGGCAGGGGATAAATGTTTTGAAAATGTTAGCAAATGATTAAATGGTGTCTTAATTGCAAAGAACAGAAGCAGAACTGCACACGGAGAGGCGGGTTGCCTTGTCCCGTGGTACACGATCCCACGGGAACACAGGAGATTCGAGTGCTCTTGCAGACTCTGTTGCCATCTTTCTCTGTAACCTTGGAAAAGCCAGAGTTTCAAAGTCCGGCACCAATTTGAAGGTCAGTTTTTAAGAGAAGTTTGGCGCCAAATTTGCGGAGCCCTTTACAGCTCTGGCAGAAGGCAAGAACACTTAGCGTGGGACCACACACCCCCCACGTCCCATGTATGACACCATAGCCTGTCTTTGATAGCAGTGAACATTTGGGCAATAAGGACATGGCATTCAATCCCAAAACTTTTCTAATCCACGTGCATCTTTTGGACTTGCTGATCCACACTAGACCTTTGTGATTAATAGCCTCAATGGACTTTTCTCCTTTGAATTTCTCTAACCACTTTTTGAAGATCTTTCGTCTTGAGCATCTACAGTGAACTCTACTGTTTAAAGCCTGACAGTGTAAAGAACTGGGGTTTTGTTTAAAAACTGTTACTGAAGAAAAAGGAGTTGATTTTAGGAGCCCAAGCTCTCATTTGACAAGGGAAAAGGTGAATAATTTTGTTCACTATTGCACCTTCTCTATTGCACTTATGACATTGCAGCTTCAACCACAGAGCCCTTCAATCACCCCTCTTCCTCCTCAGTAAAAAGTCTTCTCATGAGAAGAGGTCCTCTTCCTGTTACCATTCCTGTCGCCTTCTCCACATTTTTTCTACTTTATCTTGGTGGGTTTTTTTTTCAGCAAGGGAGTTAAGAACCGCTCTGGGTGTGCAGCCTCCCAGCTGTGAGTGCAAAACGTTTCTAGAATAGCTTGTTATGATTCTCCTTTTTTTGTGCACTTTTCGTGTTTGAACAATACCTAACGTCTGGTTTGCCATTTTCTAATTGCTGAGCATTGAATTGACATTTTCATGGGGTTATACATGATGAGTTGAAGTTCTTCTTCCTGAGTGGCAACAGCTAATTTTAGACCTTACCGCTGTGCATGGTTAGGATTGTTTTGTTTTCCTTAAGTACATGAATTGCAGCTGCTATTCTCTCATTCATCCAATAACCTTTGTGAGATCCTTCTGTTAATCTTTACTGTCAGTTTTAATTTTTACTATTCTCAGTCAACTCTGTATCATCCAGAACTGCTGTCACTTCTTTATTCACTCCTCTTCCAGATCACTTATGAATATGCAAGAAAAGCAACCCAAGATAAATCACTATAGCAGTCTGCTAAAAACATAGAATATCCTGAGCTGGAAGGGACCCATAAAGATCACCGAGGCCAACTCCTGACCCCACACAGGACACCCCAAGAATCACACCATATGTCTGAGGGCATTGTCCAAATTCTTCTTGACATCTCCCCTCAGTCTCCTCTCCTCCAGGCTTGAGCCAGCTGTAAGCCCATTCCTCTTCAGCTTTGAAAACTATTTTTACTACTTATGTTTTAACCAGTCATTAATTCATGGAAGTGGCTTCATATTTACCTTTTCGACCACTAGTTTAATCCTCTGTTTTTCTCTCTTACCAATTTTCCAAGGACAATCTGAAGTTACCTCATGTAGTTTTCCTCTATTTTTCTGACGTTAAGATGTCCAGAAAATCTGCCTTTTCATCACTACGTGTCTTACAATATTTGAGGAATGCAAATAATAAACGCTAAAAAAAAATGGTCAATTTATAGGAATGTCATAAATTCTCAGGGTAATTGCTGATGTTAATCAAGCACTTATGTATTTAGAGCAAATTCCATGTACTGAGTCATACATTTCATCAGCTCTTCTGCTGAAACAAATCTCTGTGTTGTTGGCCTAAATATCAAAACATACGCAAAGGCCTTGACGTTATTAGAAAATGTTTGCGTGTCGTTATGCCATGTGATGTTATGCCATAGGAAACCATTCATGACAGGCTCTGACAACTGTTGCTGCAAAAACTTTTGCCTAATGCTAATCAATGAACTGAATGGGATAAAAATGTCCAAGTAAAAATTGTTTCAGCCAGTAAAACGACTGACAGTTAGGCAAGACTCTCACTCTGGTTGCTTTTGTAACTCTCCAGTTACAGACAATTATATAAACAAGGGCCCAAATGTTTACATTTCAAACACAGTGTTTCTTAGGCCAGTGGTTTGCTCTGTTTCCAGTGCAGCAACCCAAATTTTCCTTGCATTATAACCACAAAATGTGCTGAGCAAATATGTGTCATCCCTGCAAAACCTTGTGGACGGTTCATAAAAACTATCACTAATCTGCATACTACCACTGCTTTATGTGCCTGAGCAGGAGACATTCTTCTATTGTAGGAGTACCTCAGGCATCCAAGGACAGGCTTTGGAAGTTGTATCTTCCTCCTTTTTACACAAAAGGAACAGAAGTGGAGAGTTAGTCTAAATAGAATATAATTTACCATAGCATGGGCCTCAAGTTACCTGTAAGATCCAAGTTCTTCTTGGCCTACATGTTTGTTGGCCATGAATTCAGCCAAGAAAAGGTCCTTAAAAAAAAATGGAAGTTACAGGGATTAGAGAAAGAAGCGATGAACTAGTTTGGTACCGATAAAATGGTGGCAAAACCTTTCGCGTCTTTGTTACTGGGCTTTAAACTGAGACCCTTTGGCCTTGGTGGTAAGATGGACATCCCTTGGCCAAGAGAAGGCAGAGACACAAAATAAGCATTTCCTAGAAACCAGAATGGTAAGGGGCACAGGCTGACTTTATTCTCACCGTGGATCAAACCATGGCCCTGTTTATTTAGGGCCAGGCATGATGTATGCATGTACAATCACATCAAATATCCTAAGCTATTGTTGAGTAGAGATTATGGGGTCAGCCTTTGTTCTGCTGCACGCATCAGCCTTGAAAGAGAGCCTTTGTAGAGGAAAATGGCCTGCTGTTCATATCAGTTTCCCTCCCCAAAACGAATTCTGCATTTCTCCCAAAGACATACACTAGGCCTAAGTCTTGCTCTCACAAAGGGGCTTTGTCTGGGAGCCTTTTCTTAGAACACAGATTTTATTTATCAAAACTGCGCATGAAATTTGGTGCCATGTTGATACTTAACATGCAGAACATGCTGCTTCTCTGCAGGCAAGGGCAGTGAAAATAGTGATCTTAGAGGAGAAGGAACCATGCCTTGTCCTGCCATAGTAATTCCATCCTTCCACCATCTCAGGCTGAGTCACTGCTAGCTTAGCACCAAGCTGTCTCCGGAACCAAAACCCCATGCCTCGCTGAAAACCAGAACAAAGACCATCTGGGGAAGATACGACAGCTTTTTGCAGCTATCATATATTTTCAATCAGTCTACTTCTAAGTCACTCAGCTAAAACTTTTGCAGGCAATGTTTCAAAGAGTGAGCAGTGAACCGGGCTCTGCAGGTAGTGGAGGGCTACCTCCATCTATGAGGAGCAAAATATAAGACAAGCTGTACTGGGCCACACCAAAGTCTCCATCCAACTAGACCCACATTTATTCTCTGCAAGTGGCCAAACCAGATGCCTCGTAGTTGCTAGTCCTGTCTAACAATTAGTAATACCAAGTTAATAATAAATAATTATGCTATAATTAATTATTGCATATAGTCATATCCACCCATAACACTTCCTCAGTCTCCAACATTTTGCACCTCAGGAACTTCTAGAAACAGCAGTATTACCTCCATAGCCCTCAGTCTATTTTTCTTACATTTATAGGTCTCCACTAATTTTTACTGTCCATAACATCCTGCAGCAGGGAGTTTCACAACTTATGTCACCTGGTGTGAGGAATCATCTATTGCTACTTGCCTTGAACTTGTCTTCTGCTAGTTGGTTGAGGTTTTTTCTGAAGTTCTAAATTTTACTGGAGAAGACATGAAAGAGCTGGATTCTGTTTTGCTGGATCGAATCACAGGGCCTAAGTGTTTGTAAAAATCCTTTCCCAGAAATGTAACATTATTTTTGTCATATCTGCACGTCCAATATTCCGAGAAGGGCACAGAGGTAGGAGTTGTGCCATTAATGAAGTAGTTTTGCTATAACCTGTAACACACATCTTAAGCTGGTTGGTCCTTCTCTCTGTGGCTGTGGATTGGTCGTCCAAAAGCTGATGGAGGGAGTTTCCATTACAAGAGACAGGCGAACCTACAGAGAAACTCCTGCCTCAAAGTGTATAAAACACTCCAGGCATTCAGGATGCAAAAGGAGAAAGGAAGACAGCAGTGAACCACAACCAAGGCAGGAGATGTAGGCTGAGCCCGATGTGAGTATTTGAGGAACGAGGAGGGAGCCAAAGGAGGGGTGACCTATCCAAAAGCACCCCCATGTTGTGAGAGCAGCTGTGCATGGTGACTACCCAAACTGGGAGGGCAAACTGTGTATCACAGCCTTTCTTCATTCCTTCAAGCTATAAACAGATGTTTAAGTAAAAGGAAAGGAGAATTTGGGATCAAACCCTTTTGTGGTCACTGAAATTGGCATCTGCTGTTGCAGACAAACCCCTCTTCAATCACTTTTCATAAAGCGATGAAGCTCCCTTTTAACTCAGCCTAGAATTTTGGCCTTTCATCTCCTGACAGAGATAACACTTTTCTGACCATTAAAACCCTTTTTCTCTTCCCCAGTGTAAATGGGTTTATTTCTCATTAATACCCATTTGTTCTTGTGCCAGTACAGTTCACATACTTGAATAGCCAGGGGGTATTTTGCTCCTGCGTGGCACTGACACCTCTCCTGATATATTCAAAGATGATCACATCCCCTCTCAACCCTCATTTTGTTACACTTTGTCAGCCAAAAGTCTTTTAATCTCATGCTGTAAAACCCCACTAGCATCCCCCTTCTCAGCATCCGTCCCATTTTAGATTCAGCATTCTGGGAATTATCGAGAATTACACACAGGATTTCAAAGGATGCTCCTAGGCGAGTTATTAGCAATGGGAACCTGAACTCCAGCAACTCAGGCACAAAAGCAGAAGGCTTTCCTGACAGAACTGGAAACATTTCCAAGCTCTGGAAGACTTAGAAATCTTTGCACCACCTGGATAAGAGATAGGAGCAGGGAACCGCACACCTCCTGTCCACCGGTCTGGCTGAGAGATGTGTATCCCACCAGTGAATGGGATACCTGGATAAATATTGTCTCCTGAGCTGGTAACCAATTCCCTTATCCACAGCAAGTGACAGCAAGTGTGACTTTGCTGCATACCTGGAAGAATACCAGGAAGACCAAGGAGTAAGAGATTTATAAGAAAGCCAGAGCACTGAATCAGTACAGAATTACGTCCCATTAGTCTGTGCTTTGAGTGTGCCTGAATAATCAGTGCCAGAACCACAGTGCCTTAAAAATCCATTACACAGGAAACACAACCATTAATCCTAAATTGCAATGAAGGGAAGAAGATTTCAGTCTCTGCCGTGGACGCTCATTCTGAAAGCCCCTAATCTCTATGAAGTCATGTTTGAGATGCAGTCGCTGTTGCTGGGGAAATAAACACGATGGCACACGAAGGAAAAAACACTGTCAAGTGGGGAGGAGGCAAGAGAAGCAGATGAGCCCTGATGAAACAAAGGACTCTCGCTCTCCAAGTGTAGCCTCCAACAAAACAAAACATGAGGCAGAGTGACTGAAAACATCTTAGGAAAACTGACTGTGCTTAGCTGCATTATATAGTAGGACATCAGTGAGTCGTTATCTAAATTACACAATCTGAGGCATTTCACCCATTCAGTGTCTCTAGGCTTCTTAAATGGGAGGGGGGGTTTATCTTCCTCCCATTACAACTGCAAATGTGTGCCTAAATCCTCGTGTATGTATGCATGCACCATTATTGACTTACAAATACCACATTGCTTGCCAGTGTTCTTACTCAATCTCCTGTGGTTCAGGGAACACTAAAACACGAAGATTATTTTGTGCTTGGTATTATAGATAATGTCTTTCTCTTTAAGGTTTTCAACTCTCTCGGGGCCTTTCCCTCGGGAAAATTCAACTCTCTGACAACTGCTTTGCGACTCAAAACCAAAAAGCACTTTTCTTCTGTGCTCTGACCTTCGCTGTAAGCATTGCAAAGGGCTTAAGGGAAGCAACAAAAGATCAGGAATCCTTCTGTGCAGTACAGGCTCTTAACCTTCACCACTGCTGGAAATGAGTCCCGCTTTAATCTGAGCAGGGACAAACACAAAACCAACTCTTGTCATCAGACCTTGGGACAACAATTCCTGCAGCTGTGCAGTAATGACATTCTCGGCGTGGCAGATCTCTGTCAAAAACTCTGCTGCTTAGTAGGAAAAGGAATGTCTGCACAAACACTCACGTCTCTACATTCCTGAGCTCTACTGAAGTCCTGCCTTCATGTCAAAAACACCAAATAAATGTTTCAGCCATCCTGAAGGGCAGGGCACAACTGTAGGTAAAATATCAGGAGCAGACATAGGTCTGTGGACAGCAAGAGAAAAAAAGAAATCAGAAGAAAAAAAACTTTGATTCACATTTTTGGCATTTAAGACTAGATGGTCACTGTAGGTCCCTTCCAACCGAAATGTTTCTATTCTCTTCTATCCTACTCTATTTAATATTAGTGTAGGTAGTGAGAACACAAAGCAATATGAGCTAAAAATTATTTGGAAGTAGCTTGCTCCACTGAAAAAGTTGCTTTTTAGGATATCAATCCAGCCAGGGCGACAATTCCCCTGAGCTTCAAAGCCTCATCTTCCAGCTTCTGTGGTGTTTCTTTCCAGCCCTTTCACTGTGGGACCGAGCAGCCAAGCCCGGGGATGCTGTCGAACAAAAATGAATTTGCTACCAGCTCTTTTGCCCAAACCAAAGAAAAAAAAAGGCCAGCTGACCAAAGAAGAATTTGGTCCATGTGGCGGAGTTCTGTTTACACATTTCTGACATAATTGGCAATGATAGCACCAAACAGAATGGCAATTCAGACATCCAACAGCAACTTCAGTGACCACAGCCCCTCCTGGCAGGCAGATGGAGAACACAGGGAGAGTTCAGCCTCATTTTTGTGGGTGCAAGGTTTCAAAGTGCAAAGCACACTGCAGATACAGGTCTGGGGAAGCAAACCAGCTACTGCACCCCCTTGGCCACACCACGTGTGCATCCAGCTCTGGACATACATGCACAGCGTGGCTTTGTCCCAACAAAGGAGCACTTGTGTGTTCACTGTTCACCCCCGCAGTCATATCTGCTTCGGTCAAAAGGGATTTTGGTGAAAATGAGGGGCATTTACACAGAGTTTCATTTTTTCTCTTTGCCTTGTCTTTTCTGGCTTCGCCCCTCACTCCTACATGGTGGTGAGAGCCCTTATGGCCCAGCAGTTATAATTTGTCTTCCATAAGCAATTTTTAGAGCCATGTGTACTGTCCTATGTCCAGGTCAGAAAGCAGGACTGACAAGTATCAAGCATTGGGGTAAGAATGAATAAAGCAATGAAACATGGAGGAAGAAGAGCTCCCTTGCTCTTCTCCCTGTCTCTCATCTGCCCTGAGTCCAAGGTCACTGTGAGCTGCAGGTCCCCTGTGTGCAACCCAGCTCCCCCGTGGTCCCACTCCCTGCTACCCTTGCTCCTATGGACATAACTGATGAGTGGATTGAGGGATCTACTGCCCAACTGCCCCAGCACACACAGCCACCATGTGGGACAGAGGCCACAAACCTGACGCTGAAAATGCCTGAAATGAGCTTATGAATGAGGCAGCCTGAAGGGAAGCCCCGTGGGCCACATCAAGGTGTCCTACCTGTCTGACTTCCATATGGCAAACTCTGGCAGGGCTGCTCCAGAATGCAAAGGCAGCAGATAAAGGCAAAGAAGAAGAAAAATACTCTCAAGCAGGAAAGATTTGGGTTCCCTGTTCTTCGTACAACAAAGCAGCAAAAACTTGCAGAGAATGGAAAAAAGGCTAAAGAGAGAACAGCAGAAGCAGCCAAAGACAATTACTATTTCCTAAACAACAAATAGCTCTTTCAAAAATAGGTTTATACCCTTCAGAGAAAGATTGCAGGGGACACATCCATTTTTCCCACTGTGTAGATTTGTAAAGCTAAGTATGTGCCACCTGAGTATTGCATAAGATACCAATTAGAAACATTTATTTTGGGCAAAAGAAGAAACGATGAGCCACTCTGGTTAACTGCCATCTCTAAGAGAGGCAGTCTTTTTCCATTTGTCTTCTCTTCCACTAAAAACACAGGAGTGTTTCACGAGCAAACAGTAAAAGCTCAGGTTTCATTTTCCAATTTGAAGTCTCAGAAGTACCTGTGTTCTTACCCTGTAACTATCCTCCAGTTGCCTGTAATCACACTCAGTGGTCTCAGCTCGGCTCTCAGTGGCTTGCAGCAGCCCTTTGCAAAACACTTGATCAGTTATCTCCCCCCTCCATCATTTTCCCTGCCAGGTTTTCTTTGGATGGCGAAGCTGAGTGGCTCTGCCTGAAATCAGGACTGACTCATGCCCCTGATGCCTACGGGAGACAGCACTTCTGACCCACGAAGGGAAACAAACTTTTCCACCACATTCTCTCCACTTGGCTGTTAATATTTAGCTTAGCTCCACTGTTTCGTTGCTCATCTCTAGACCTGATGTGTTTTACTAGTGGAAAAGGCAGCCTTCCCCTCAGCTAGGTTGGGTGGCCCACTGTGCCCATCGATCTGAAGTACCAAGAGATATGAAACTTGTACTGACTTCAGTTTTAGGCTGTATCTGACTAGATGTTTACATGGTGATACATGCAAAATCGGTGAAAAACACTCAAATATTAGCTTTACTAACCCGGTGCAAAGTACAAGATTCAAGCATTAGAGCAGGCTACCCCGGGAAGCAATTGAGTCACCATCCCTGGGGGCATTTAAAAGACATGCTGATGTGGTATTTGGGGATGTGGTTTAGTGGTGGGCTTGGCAATGATGGGTTAACGCTTGGAGTCGATGATCTTAAAGGTATTTTACAACCTAACCGATGCAGAGACCAGGGTGCCGGGTCCCTAGAGGAGGGCGCAGGATCCCTTGCGTCTCTGGCCGCCTGGGCAGCCTGTCCCCAGCTTTCGTGATGCCTCCCTCAGCTCCCAGCCCCGGGCCGCGGATCCAAACCCCAGGGCTGGACTGAGAAGAGGCCCCGCGCCGGGCACGGGCTGCACTCGCTCACACCGGGGCAGCTCGGGCTGTCAGGCGGCTCCGGCCGGGGCGGGGGCAGCGCTCGCCTCCAGGATGCCCACGGGACACAGGCGGAAGGGGCACACTGGGGACCCCGTGGTGGGCAGGACCCCTCTGCAGCGAGGGGGACGCAGCACTGGCTCCGCGGAGAGCTCTTCCCCCGGGGATGATCTGCCAGGGCGAGACCGGGACACGGGAGCGGAGCTGCCAAGCGAATACCCCCAGCGGGACGCGGGGCCGGGGCGGCGCGGTGGAACCCCCGCCCGGGCGGGGACAAACTTCCCCGGCGGGGCCGGTCNNNGGCGTAGGGTCGCTGCCGTCCCCGCCGCAGGAAAGCCGCCGCGGTAAGGCCGAGCTCCGCCGGGGGCAATCGCGGGAACGGGGTCCTCTCGGTCGGGAGAAGTTGGGCTAAAGCCCTCTCGCGGGGCTGCAGCCCGGCTGGGCATCCCCGCGCTCGGCTGTGCCCCGGTCTCGGCCGGTGAGACGGGGCGGGTGAGCGCGGAGGAAGGAGCGCTCCGG